>JANAVB010044817.1:162500-276396 GCA_029216955.1 Iris pallida | reverse complement strand
TTAGACTTTGCGGGTAGGCTCCGAGTTGAAATCGGGGTTGTAGGACGCGGTCTCGTGCGTACCATTGCGTATTGAAATATTCAAGATATCGACAATGGGCGTACGTAAGATGGACTAGACGTCCACTTTACCTAGGTATTTGGTAGGAATATATGTATAGGCTAGTATCTTACTACCTAGGGAGCAGGGTCAAAATACCAAGCGTAGGTAGGCTAACTGATATTCACCTAGGTTAGAAATTTACCTAAGAAAAGGTTAAATTAGGATATTGGCCTACGGCCAAGATTCGAGTTTCAAAGTCCAAGATGGACTTGAATAGGGTTGTAGAATGGTAATAGTTAGAAATCGCCTAGACCTAGTCTTGACCTTGGTTGACCACGGTTGACTTTTTAGACCAAAAGTCAACTATGGGTCAACACTTTACCTAATTTAGTCCAAATTCCATTAGACTAGAGTAGTTGACCAAAAGTCAACTGTTAGTCACCATTGACCTAGAGTTGACCTAGGGTTGACCAGAGTTGACCAGTTGACCAAAAGTCAACTGTAATTCAACTGTTGACTCAAATCGACCTAGATTAATTCCGTTTGACTTGCATTGACCCAGTTTGACCTGGTTAGGCCTAATATGACTTAGGTTGACCCTCGTACAGTCTAGTTTGACGTGTCTTGACCTAGAATGACTTAATAGGATTTAAATTGTCTTGACTTACTTTCTAAATATAGTATTGATACGTCTTGTTCTCTATAGGTCCTCGAGACGCTGCGTTGGATCTCGTTGACATATTTTATCATATTATAGGCTAGTACATTCTCTGACACTTTTCCAATTTACGATAATTGTTATAATTCATGTAATAAGTGTAGATATGTTTGTTCTCGACACATTGGTCACACGGATTGGTATTCATGGATCCCGACATGAGATGTTATTCCTCGTTATCTTGGTATATCTTGTGCAAGTCCCTTGTAGTTCTTGTGCAGTATATGGACACCGATTCTCGAGGAGACTTGCTCTCTTCTCGTAGAATCCCGTGTCGTAACGTGTCTTGCTTGGATCCACCCTACCAGTCGGGGACGGGGAGCACTAGTGTAGACATGTGGTCATTATCCACCTTGTTATTCTTGTAGACCTTGTGAGTGTTAATCATACACTCCACGTATGATTAACCAGGCCAGTAGACCTTGTGCAGACCTAAGCCGGCCACATGTTGAAACTAGTACTCACACACCTAGATAGATGATTCTTGATTCTTGTACATGCCATGATCAGTTTACTTGCCTTATTCTAGCTCTAGTTTTACAGCTTACCTTGCCATGATACTCACATGTACATTCCATAATTTTCTTGTATATACTCTCTATTTACAGTCTTATAGCTTTGTCATATCTTGTGAACTGTTGTTAGTAGATTGTACTCGTTCCATCATGACTGGATATGTTGACAAAATATTACAGATGCTGACGAGGGGGATTACTGTACCTACTACGGTCCGGATGACGTAGTGGGCATAGACTTGGAGACGTTGGTCCAGCAGGGCTTAGCTACGCCTGACGAGACCTTACCTATTGCTTAGTTAGAGTAGGTCTTTTGTACTGGACCTTGTCTCCAGCTACTTTTGAGACTGTTATTATTATGGATTGTATTAGAGACTTGGACTTGTATATTATTTGTGTTTGGACTTGACAGATTATTATTTTTATCGTCTTGTTGTCTTTATCTTTCAGTCTTTACTTTGTCGTCATAGAGTTGTGATTTGAGCACTCATATATATTCATTGCTTGTCCTCCGTTCGGAGTTGACCATATTCTCGACAGGTTTTTGATATATATATATTAACTGTTATTAGAGTAGAAAATCTACAGCGTTCCACGCCGTTTTTACGGTGAGGGCTGGGCGTTGTCACGTGCACGTGCCCTTATAGCGGGTGCGGGTCGTGACACATTTTAGTGATGGCCCATACAGGTCCTGAAGTCGCAATTAGTGCGATGTCGTAGCGGCACTCGTCTTAGAGTGTTGACTACGAGCCTGTGGTACACATAGGAGGTAGTAGGCTAAGAGTGCTCAATCACAGTAGGATCTTTCCTTGCTTATCTTGCTTACCCATTTTTTATATTGATTTATTATTTTCTAGCTATCCTCCTTTGATATAATCCTTCTTGTGCCATATTGATATCTTCTTTAATTCTATCTTCAGGATGGTGCAGACCAGATCCCAGCATCCTGAGTCCGCGGACGCGGAGAGGACTGCTATGACTCGCGGACCTGATCCGGACACTCCTGCTGCAGTCGGGGTGTCGGCAGCAGCAGCTCTTGGGGGCGCTCCTCCGCTGGTTACGAGGGCTGACCCCAGGGTTGCTACGACTTTTCCAGCCGCAGAACCAGTGGTTGATGCGGGCGCTATTCCTCCTGCCGCACAGCGGATTCCTCCGCTAGTTGCAGACATACTTCCACCTCCACCTCCTCTGCCTACAGATATTAGGCAGATGCTTACCTTCCTCCAGTAGATGCTGGAGACTCAGAGAGCCCAGGCCGAGGCTCAGCAGAGGCAGACAGACGCGATGCGTCAGGGCATGGAGGATGCCCATCAGTTGGCCCTTGCAGCCGTGGAGCAGAGGGCTCCGCATCCGGGGATGCGACCGAGGTACGGAGATATCCAGGACTTCAAGAAGCTCGGGCCCCGTGACTTTAGCGGGACCGAGGGTGTGGACTATGCAGATGATTGGCTCGAGGATATCGAGCGGCAGATGAGGGCCTCCCGTCTGGCAAACAACCTGAAGGTCGAGGCGGTAGGTTTGTAGTTGCTAGACATTGCACGCACCTGGTTAAGAAATGAGCCAGCCCTAGTTGGAGAGGGCCGTACTTGGAAAGAGTTCAAGCTCCTCTTCAAGGAGAAGTTCTTTTCCCCCACGGACAAGATTGACCTGGTGCGGCAGTTCCAGGATCTGCAGCAAGGCAGTTTATCTGTGGAGGAGTACGCAGCGGAGTTCGGCCGTCTGAGCCGATACGCAGAGTACATAGTTCGAGACCCGGAGATCAGGACGAGTCGTTTCAGGAAGGGGCTGACTTGGGATATCAAGATCCTCATTCCCTCCTTCTATGAGACATATACCCAGATCTACGTGGAGGCCCGCAAGGTAGAACGGGAGTGGGGATTGAAGCCCAAGAGGGAGCGTGATCTTTTCTCGGGGGCTACTAGCAGCGCGAGGGCTGCTAAGCGCCCTCAGCTTCAGTATCGTTCTTTCCAGCATCACCAGCCGCAGGTGCAGGCCAGAGCACCGGTTCAGCAGCAGGTGCAGCACACTCAGCCGAGGCAGGCACAGCATGGGGCTCCTTGCCACTTCTGCAAGAGGCCCGATCACGTCTGGGAGGTCTGTCGAAAGAGGCTGGGCTTGTGCCTCTATTGCGAGGAGGCTGGACATCAGTTGAGAGATTGTCCTGCGAACCCTCGTCGGGTAGCCTGTGGAGCGGCAGCATCTCAGGGGGCACCGGCGAGAGTACCTGCAGTGCAGCCGAGGGGTCCACTTCTGACCCAACAGTAGCAGTTTGTTCAGCACCACCAGCAACGGGGTGGTCAGGGTAGAGCCTTTGCTCTTGCAGCCGAGGAGATGGAGCCTATTGCAGATGTAGTCGCAGGTTCTATTCTGCTCGATTCTTTTCCAGCTTTAGCCTTGTTTGATTCTGGTGCTACGTACAGTTTTGTGTCTGTTTCTTTTGCTCTTAGACACAATATCATTGCTGAGTATCTTGGTAGGACTTGCAAGATTATGACTGGGAATGGCATTATCCTAGTTAATAATGTTTGCAAGGGGTGAAGAGTTTCTTTGAGAGGCCGGGAGCTGAGTGCGTGTTTGCTCGTAATGCCACTTTCGAGTTACGATGTGGTACTCGGTATGGATTGGTTGAGCATGCACCACGCTAGCATCGACTGCAGAGGGGACAGGATTCTGTTTAGGCCGCCGGGAGAGCTGGATTATGAGTTCACCAGGGGTGCAGTGGAGTAGGGAGATGGATTCTGCGGAGCGTTGTTGGCGGGGCCGGTGTTGCCACATCCACTTATTGCTGAGTTCTTGGATGTCTTTTCCGAAGAGCTGCCCGAGATGCCGCCAGATCGTGATGTTGAGTTTTCTATAGACCTAGTGCCGGGCGCTGAGCCTATCTCCCAGCACGTCTATAGAATCAACAACAGTGAGTTAGCGGAGCTGAAGAAACAGGTCGACGAGCTGGAGGACAAGGGCTTTATTCGATCTAGTTCTTCACCTTAGGGCGCGCCAGTTCTTTTTGTCCCCAAGAAGGATGGTACGGTACATCTGTGTATTGACTACAGGGCGCTCAACAACCTTACCATCAAGAACAAGTATCCTTTGCCAAGGATTGATGACTTGTTCGACCAGTTGAGCGGGGCGAGAGTGTTCTCGAAGATCGACTTGCGTACCGGGTACCATCAGCTGAAGGTGAAGCAGGATGACATTTCGAAGACTGCCTTTCAGACTCGCTATGGCCAGTATGAGTATACCGTCATGCCGTTTGGGTTGACCAACGCCCCGGCAGTATTCATGAACTTGATAAACAAGGTATTTCATCAGTACCTTGACAAGTTCATGGTGGTCTTCATTGATGACATCCTCATCTATTCGAAGACACCAGAGGAGCACCTGAGGATTGCGTTGGACACTCTCAGGAGGGAACAACTGTATGGGAAGCTGTCCAAGTGCGAGTTCTTCTTGGATCACGTGGAGTTCCTAGGCCATGTTGTCTCTGGCGAGGGGATTTCAGTGGATCCGAGGAAGATTTCTGCGGTGGAGTCCTGGTCTACGCCGAGCTTAGTAGCAGAGGTTCGGAGTTTTCTGGGTCCGGCAGGTTATTACCGGAGGTTCGTACAGGACTTTTCTAGGATTGCCCAGCCGATGACCCGCCTTACCAGGAAGGATGAGGAGTTTATTTGGTCCGAGGAGTGCCAGGCCGCCTTCGAGGAGCTGAAGGCGAGGTTGACTACAGCTCCTATCTTGACGCTGCCATCTGGATCTGGTGGTTATACGATCTACAGTGATGCCTCAGGACGGGGTTTGGGTTGCGTTCTTCAGCAGTGTGATTGCCTATGCATCTAGGCAGTTACGTCCTCATGAGAGGAACTACCCTACCCACGATCTGGAGTTGGCAGCGGTCATCTTTGCTTTGAAGCCATGGAAACACTATCTGTACGGAGAGCAAGTTGAGATCTATACAGATCACAAGAGCTTGAAGTACGTGTTTACCCAGAAGGAGCTAAATATGAGGCAGAGGCGATGGTTAGAGCTGATGAAGGATTTTGATATATCCTTACAGTACCATCCGGGGAAGGCCAACATGGTCGCGGATGCTTTGAGCAGGTATCCCGTGGCCATGTGTTTGACGATGGATCGTCACCTTCTGGCAGATCTGGAGAGCTTGGGCATAGAGGTGATAGTTCCAGGGTTCGAGGCGCAGATGTGGGGTCTGCAGGTGCAGTCAGAGCTGATGGACAGAGTCAGGGCAGCTAAGTTTGAGGATGAGGCTTTGAGAGTCATCAGGGAGCAGGTCCAGACAGGACTGTTGGATGAGTTCTCTATAGCAGGGGATGGGTCGTTGAGGCATGGCACCAGATTGTGCGTGCCGAGCGAAGGACTTCGGGAGGAGGTTCTTCAGGAGACGCATAGTTCTCAGTACTCTATGCATCCAGGGGCCAATAAGATGTATAGAGACTTGAGACAGTATGTTTGGCGGTATGGCATGAAACATGAGGTGGCTCAGTTCGTTTCGAGATGCTTGGTGTGCCAGCAGGTGAAGGCCAGGAGGCAGAGATCCGGTGGATTACTCCAGCCACTACCCATTCCTGAGTGGAAGTGGGAGCATATCACTATGGACTTTGTATCTGGGCTTCCGCGCTCTCCAGGAGGGAAGGATGCGATTTGGGTCATTGTTGATCGATTGACCAAATCGGTCCACTTTTTGCCTTTCAAAGTGGGTTTGTCGACGGAGAGGTTGGCCGAGATGTACGTGCGGTAGACAGTCCGATTGCACGGGGTTCCAGTGAGTATAGTCTCGGATCGGGACAGCCGATTCACTTCCCACTTCTGGCGGAGTTTGCAGCTTAGCTTGGGCACATCGCTCAAGTTCAGTACCGCATACCACCCCCAGACAGACGGGCAGTCGGAGAGGACGATTCAGACCCTCGAGGATATGTTGTGTACCTGTGTCTTGGACTTCGGGGGATCTTGGGAGGACCACCTTCACTTGGTAGAGTTTGCTCACAACAACAGCTACCAAGCCAGTATAGAGATGTCACCTTTCGAGGCTCTATACGGACGGAGGTGCCGTACTCCCTTGTCTTGGGATGATGTCGGCGAGAGGGTTTTACTTGGCCCTGAGATGGTGGTGGATGCTGCAGAGAAGGTCAGGGTTATCAGAGATCGACTTCGGGTGGCACAGGATAGGCAGCGGCATTGGGCCGATAGCCACCGGAGGCCGTTGGAGTTTGAGGTATAGTTTAGATTTTTCTAGTATTTGAGTCTGATTGTGATTGTTTTAGATCAAGCTCTAAGTCTTGTGTTTTGTTTTAGGTTGACGATCTTGTGTTCTTGCGGATTTCTCCGATGCGTGGCACGATTCATTTTGGTGGCGGCGGAAAGCTTAGTCCATGATACATCGGACCATTCCGTATCTTGGGCAGGGTCGGTGTAGTGGCTTACCGACTGGAGTTACCGTCCGCACTAGAGGGAGTGCACTGCATGTTCCACGTGTCGCAGCTGAGACGGTACGTGGCAGATCCCAGTCACGTCTTGGACCACTCAGAGATCGAAGTGGGACCGACACTCAGCTATCAAGAGAAGCCGGTTGAGATCTTGGACCGAAGAGAGAAGGTGCTCCGGAACCAGGTCATTCCCTTGGTTCGCATTGCATGGAGACACCACTCTCCAGGTGAGTCCACCTGGGAGAGGGAGGACGACATGCGGGAGCAATTCCCATATCTCTTCCAGCCTTGAGGTAAAATTCTTTCTTTTTCTTCCTTGTTTAATTCATGATTGCTGTGTTAGTTCTCATTCAATTTCGAGGATGAAATTTTTTAAGGAGGGTACATTTGTCATCCCCAGTTTTCGAATTAGGGGTATTTTTATCATTTTTCAAGTTTTATATTTTTTTAGGAATTTTATTTGATTTTATATGATTTTTAGGGATTTATTTGGTTTGGTTTGGATTTTATCCAATTCGGACTTAAGTTGGAGAACCGGGTAGCCTGGACACTAGTGGGACCTACATACTAGTTGGGCTTGGCCCACATACCATCCTAATTAGGCTAGAAATCATAAACCCTATTTCCATGGCTAATTAGTCATTTTAGAGCTTAATTAGTTAATTAAAATTAGACCGAAACGAACCGAACCAAACCCGAACCAACCCAACCTAAGTCTAATGGGTTTGGAGGATTATTGGATCTCACCCAAACCCAATAACCCTCCCACCATGGCCGGCCAAGTAGGGGAGCACCCCCTTTGCTTCTCCACAAAGTAAACACTCTCTCTCTCTCTCTCTCAAATTTCATTCCTTTCTTCAAGCTTTCTTTCTTCCTCAAGCAACCAAGCTTAGGTAAGCTCATTAATTCCCTATTTATTCCTCTTAAGCACTTATTGCTTTCACAATAATGGTAGAGGAGAGAATTCTCCACACTTTGCCCCTAGAATTTGTGGATTTCCTAAAAATCTAGGTTAGAAGATTTATTTGGGAGTTTTCTAATTAGAGTGGTATATATATATATATATATATATATATATATATATATATATATATATATATATATATATATATATATATATATATATATGTGTGTGTGTGTGTGTGTGTATGTATATATGTATATTGATATGTATTTAGTGTCATGAGGATGGTGGTGGTGTGTGAGAGTGGTAGGGAGAGTTTGTGTGTGTGTGTGCTTGTGTGAGTGTGTGTGAGAGAGTGTGAGAGGGTGATGTGTGTGTTTGAGTGGTATGTAGATAAATATATATGTATATATATATATATATATATATATATATATATATATTATATATATATATATATATATATATATATGTGTGTGTGTGTGTGTGTGTGTGTATATATTTGAATTTGTGTGTGTGAGTGTAGAGGAATGAGAGTGGTGGTGGTGTTTGTCATGAGAGTGGTGGAGGCAGTGTGTGAGTGAGAGTGTGTGTGTGTGTCTATATATATATCTATATGTGTGTGTATATATATATTTATATATATATAAGGATATGTGGGTATGTATTTATATATATATATATATATATATATATATATATATATATATATATATATATATATATATATATATATATATATATATATATATATAAATGTGTGTGTATGTATATTTACATATAGATGTGAGTGTGTTGTGTGTATATATATATAGATATATATATAAATAGGTGGTTGGATATATATATATATATATATATATATATATATATATATATATATATATATATATATATATATATATAGGAAGTAGAGTAGGAGGAGAAGTAGATGAGATGAAGAAGAAGAAGAAGACCAGCAGTAGCAGCAACATACAGCTGCAATAGCAGCAGCATACAGCTGCAGCAGCAGCAGCAAACTGGCAGCACAGTGGCTGCCAGTTCCCCCCCCCCCCCCCCCCCCCTTCTCCATTTACCCCCTAGTAAACCCATTAAACCCCCCCCCCCCATATATATATATATATATATATATATATATATATATATATATATATATATATATAAAGAAGTATATATATATATATATATAGATGGAAATATATAGAGAGAGAATGAGAAGAGGAAAGATTAGAAAAGATAAGAGGAGAATAAGAAGAAGTTGAGAAGAATTAGAAAAGAAGAAGGATTAGAAGAATAGGAAAAAAAAGAAGAAGTTAGGAAGAAAATTAGAATAGGAAAGAATGAGAGAAAGGAGATTAGGAATAAGAGGAAGAGTTAGAAGAAGATGAATTAGGAGAATAGAAATTAGAGAAGGGGAATTTGAAGAGGAGGAAATAGAAGAAGAAGAAGAATAGGAAGGAAAGTGGGAAATAGAAAATAGAGGAGATCGAGTTAGAGGGTGAAACGAAGCTCGGAGTGTCGAAATGAGTTGAAACTTGGCGTGGACTTAGAATACGTGAATTAGACTTTGCGGGTAGGCTCCCGAGTTGAAATCGGGGTTGTAGGACGCCGGTATCGCACCGTACCATTGCGTATCTTGAAATATTCAAGATATCGGCAATGGGCCGTAAGATGGACTAGACGCGCACTTTACCTAGGTATCTTGGTAGGTAATATATGTATAGACTAGAATCTTACTACCCTAGGGAGCACGGGTCAAAATACCAAGCGTAGGTAGGCTAACTTGATATTCACCTAGGCTAGAAATTTACCTTAGAAAAGGGTAAATTAGGATATTGGCCTACGGCCAAGATTCGAGTTTCGAAGTCCAAGATGGACTTGGATATGGGTTGTAGAGGTTGGTAATAGTTAGAAATAGTCGCCTAGACCAAGTGTTGACTTTGGTTGACCACGGTTGACTTTTTAGAACAAAAGTCAACTATGGGTCAACACTTTACCCAATTTAGTTCCAAATTCTATTAGACTTGAGTAGTTGACCAAAAGTCAACTGTTAGTCACCATTGACCTAGAGTTGACCGGGGTTGACCAGAGTTGACCAGTTGAATAAAAGTCAACTGTAAGTCAACTGTTGACTCAAATCGACCTAGATTAATTTCGTTTGACTTGCATTGACCCAGTTTGACCTGGTTAGGCCTAATATGACTTAGGTTGACCTCGTACAGTTTAGTTTGACGTGTCTTGACCTAGGATGACTTAATAGGATTTAAATTGTCTTGACTTTACTTCCTAAACATAGTATTGATACGTCTTGTTCTCTATAGGTCCTCGAGACGTTGCGTTGGATCCCGTTGACATATTTCATCATATTACAGGCGAGTACATTCTCTGACACTTTTCCAATTTACGATGATTGTTATAATTCATGTAATTAGTGTAGATATGCTTGTTCTCGACACATTGGTCACACGGATTGGTATTCATGGATCCCGATATGAGATGTTATTCCTCGTTATCTTGGTATATCTTGTGCAAGCCCCTTGTAGTTCTTGTGCAGTATATGGACACCGATTCTCGAGGAGACTTGCTTCCTTCTCGTAGAATCCCGTGTCGTAACGTGTCTTGCTTGGATCCACCCTACCAGTTGGGGACGGGGAGCACTAGTGTAGACATGTGGTCATTATCCACCTTATTATTCTTGTAGACCTTGTGAGTGTTAATCATACACTCCACGTATGATTAACCAGGCCAGTAGACCTTGTGCAGACCCAAGCCGGCCACATGTTGAAACTAGTACTCACACACCTAGATAGATGATTCTTGATTCTTGTACATGTCATGATCAGTTTACTTGCCTTGTTCTAGCTCTAGTTTTACAGCTTACCTTGCCATGATACTCACATGTACATTCCATGATTTTCTTGTATATACTCTCTATTTACAGTCTTATAGCTTTTGTCATATCTTATGAACTGTTGTTAGTAGATTGTACTCGTTCCATCCTGACTGGATATGTTGACAAAATATTACAGATGCTGACGAGGGGGATTACTGTACCTACTACGGTCCGGATGACGTAGTAGGCATAGACTTGGAGACGTTGGTCCAGTAGGGCTTAGCTCCGCCTGACGAGACCTTACCTATTGCTTAGTTAGAGTAGGTCTTTTGTACTGGACCTTGTCTCCAGCTACTTTTGAGACTGTTATTATTATGGATTGTATTAGAGACGTGGACTTGTATATTATTTGTGTGTGGACTTGACAGGTTATTATTTTTATCGTCTTGTTGTCTTTATCTTTCAGTCTTTATTTTGTCGTCATAGAGTTGTGATTTGAGCACTCATATATATTCATTGCTTGTCCTCCGTTCGGAGTTGACCATATTCTCGACAGGTTTTTGATATATATATATATATATATTAACTGTTATTAGAGTAGAAAACCTACAGCGTTCCACGCCGTTTTTACGGTGAGGGATGGGCGTTGTCACGTGCACGTGCCCTTATAGCGGGTGCGGGTCGTGACAAGAACCAATAAGAATTCGAAGGGTCATGTGGAGAGGTATAAAGTACGTCTTTAGCTAGTGACTTTACTCAAAATTTTGGGATTGATTTTAAAGAGTTTTTGTCTTCGGTATCTTTGAAAAACTCCTTTAAAACAATCATAGCACATGTTGCACATTTTGATCTTGAATTACATTAAATGGATGTCAAAACGACATTTCTCAATGGCAACATTGATGAAACAGTTTATATGGTGCAACCAAAAAATTTTGTGTCGAAAGACCCAAAGAATATGGTTTGCAAATTGACAAAATATATTTATGAACTCAAGCAAGCTTCTCGTCAAAGGTACTTCAAGTGATTATCTCGTTTGGTTTTGAGATTAACACTGTTGAAGATTGTGTGTATCACAAGTTCAGTGGGAGTAGGAATAATTTTTTGGTTTTGTATATTGATTAAAGTATTCAATGCAAACCAGGTGACACCTCTCGTTAAAGGAGACAAATTTGGTCTCAATCAAGTACCCTAAGGTTAGCCTTAAAATTAAGAAAATACAATAGATTTTCCGTTCATGATCAGTTGTAGGGAGTCTAATGTATGCTCAAGTATGTACGCGTCAGGATATTGCGTACATATTAGGATGTTAGGCAGATATTTAAGCAAATATGGATGGATCATTGGGTAGCAGCCAAACTTCTTAAGTAATTAATAGAGAACAAGAAATTATATGCTCTTTGTAGGAGATCGGATAATTCTGGAGATCATAAGATATTTCGACTCCGATTTTGTTGGATGCCAACACAGCAGGAGATCCACATTAGGTTATGCTGACTAATGGAGATATATTTTGGATGAGTGTCAAACATGCACTCATAATTTCTTCCACCATGGCAGCAAGGTTTATAAAATGCTGTGGGGCATCTATTCAGGAAATATGGTTATAAAATTTTGTCACAAGGCTGCGCCTGCAGTACGGTGTTGAAAGACCACATAAATTATGGTGTGACAATAAATCAGCAGTATTGTATTCAAAAAATAACATAAACTTGTATAAGTCAAAGGATATTGACATAAAGTTTCTAGTAGTGAAGGAAAGAATTCAAAATGGTTAAAGTGTCCATATAGCACATTAAGACAAATTCCACGTTAGCGGATTCGCTCACAAAAGCATTATCACCCAGAGTCTTTCATGAGCATACTGCTCATATGGGTGTTATCTTAATTAAGAATATGGCAATACAATGGGAGTTTGTATTTTATGTATTTGGGTGCTATTTGGTTTTGGACACATTTATGTATTAAAGTATTTTGGATATTTATCTGATCAGGTATATAAAAATTCAGTTCATTCTGTTTTCATTATGTTAAGTAATGATCTCACTAAAGTTAAGGAGGATCAGTTGAAAATAGACATGTATTGATCACATTGCGTGTAATTTCTATGCTGCGCATCCATGATTGATCTATGTCATTTAGTTATATTGGTATATGTGATCATTGATGGTTTAGTTACGCTATATGTGACGAATGCCGCTTTGATCCTATGTTGATATGGTTAATGGACGAGATTGTTCGGATATACCCTAAGGATTAAGATAGCCATTTATGAGCTCACTAAGGTTAACACAATTATAAGGTTACATATGTGGCCCAGTGGGAGATTGTTGGAATTATTCAATAATATGGGCCACACATGTAAAATTAATTGTATTGGGCTATCTAAATAATTAAGCCAAATTAAAGTGGTCTATTTGAAAATTGGCTTAAGGGTATAATTGTCCTAGAATTAATGTGTAGATACCGGAGATAATTCTAATTTGATGAGGGGCCAAATTAGAAATATCAAAACATTTAAATATATGTATTCATTAGGGTTATGGTCCTCAACTAATACGGCCACCAAAGAGAAGTTTTCTCTTTTTCTCTTCTGCATCCCTATCAACAGAAAGAGAGGGACAAAGGATTCGGATTCTTCTTTGTC
Organism: Iris pallida; assembly: GCA_029216955.1. NCBI lineage: Eukaryota > Viridiplantae > Streptophyta > Magnoliopsida > Asparagales > Iridaceae > Iris > Iris pallida. Next base: position 263,305 of record JANAVB010044817.1, on the reverse strand, counting down.
ATTAAGGGTCGTAGCAAGTTGGAAGATCGAACCCAATAAAGAGACGTTCGCTTCAAGATCCATCAAGTCTAGCAATGGATTCAGGTACGCTTTCCTAATTTAATTTATGTTCTTCATCTCATGAATCGACACGGTACAATAAATTTCTAACAAATCCCACAATTGTAATTGGCCTAATTTTGATATTTATGAACGTTACTGCAAATTCCTAATAGTTGAGAAGTTACTACACTGTTAAAAGAGCAAAGAATTATACTACAATACTACTGCTGCGTGGGTCCAGTTCTCAACCCGTAAGATGGATCTTCATCATGTTGGAATAATACCGGCAACGACTTTAAAAGAAGCAAAGGAGTTGTACCTGTGAGGAGTATTTAGAGTTTTGGCATAGTGGCAGGGACTTCAACATAGTTTTTAAACCTTATGCAGTCCACGAAGCACACGGACACTCCAAATAGGTAATGTATCGTACCCATGTCCATATCGGATATGTATCAATATACATTCCAAATTAAATACACTAGAATGCATCAAAGTAGGTGTCGTATCTTATATCTGTGGAACATTGTATGTAGGTAACACATTTATTGCTTATCCAAAACCCCTCCGGAAAGATTTTACAAATCTAAGGCCTTGTTTGGTTCGCGGAAAGGAATGGGAAAGGGAACCAATTCCTTGGTATTTCCTTTCCTTTGGGAAATTACAATTCCCACTGATTTTTCCTTCCAATGTTTAAAAATGTCAAGGAAATTGGAAAGGAAAGTAAATACTTCAATGTGGAAAAGTGATTCCTTACTTGGATGGATGGAATCATTTTTTCCTCTAATTTTTTTCTATTGGAAATCACTTTCCTTTCCTCCTTAATTTCTTTGGCACCCAAACATAGAAAAGTAATCACTTTTCTTTTCCAATCCCATGATTGATCTGCGAACCAAACGAGGCCTAAGTGTGTCTTAAATCTCTCTGTACATGTATTTATATGTAACTCAAGGTCATTGTTGTAGTGATGCTTGACCATTATAACAGCCAAGACTAGAGAACAAAATCTCATGGTTTTAGCTGTCTGATCCTGTGTGGAGAATTTGGCTCTTTCACCACAGCTCCACCATATGTGTGATTGATGCATATATAGTACTGGCATGCTACATTATATGTGACCAGTCACACAAATCAACTGAAAACAAAGTTTAAGACCCAGACTCCAGAAACCTCAACTTAATAACAGGAGATGGGCTTGTGGCTCTCTTCATGGCTTCTACTACAACATATTGCAGCAGGCTACATTGTTGCCTCCTCCATGGCAGAACCAAGCTCCTCCTCCTCCTTCGCAGATAACTTCGACATAATGTGGGCAGAAGACCACTTCAAGAGCTCTCCTGATGGCCGAGAGTGGTATCTCTATCTTGACAAACAAACAGGTATATATACAATCTCTTACAGATGAAGTTTGATATCCCCTCTCTCCTTCTGACGACTAGTTTGAAGTCTAATGGGACACTTATAGGATGTGGTTTCCAGACGAAGCAGCGATATCGATTCGGGTGGTTCAGCATGAAGCTGAAGCTGGTGGGCGGCGACTCTGCCGGCGTAGTAACAGCTTATTATGTGAGTGCAACTCTAGAAATCTTTTAATATCCCAATTTTTTTCGGGCTGGATTTTTGTATCGTTAAACCTTTTCTCCCATTCAACATGTCCAAACACCTAAGAAGTTTTTCTCGTCTTGTCCTCGATTGACTGAAACCACCTACAACTTTCCATGGATACACTCATTTCTTATCATGGGAACGGTTATGTGATATCGATTGTTGCAGATGTGTTCAGACCTGGGGGCAGGGGCAGAGAGGGATGAATTGGACTTTGAGTTCTTGGGGAACAGGACAGGGCAGCCATACACCATCCAGACCAATGTATACAAGAGCCACCTACAAGGACTTTGAGGAGGCCTCGAGAAGACAGACTGGACGAAGGCTCCCTTCGTGTCCACCTACAAGGACTTCAGTTTCGAGGCGTGCCAGTGGGAGGACCCTTTCCCGGCTTGCGTCTCCACCACTACGAAGAACTGGTGGGATCAGTACGAGGCCTGGAGCCTCGCCAACGGCCAGCAGGAGGATTTCAGCTGGGTTGGAAGGAACCTAGTCCTATATGATTACTGCAAAGATAATATGAGGTATCCTAAATTGCCAGAAGAGTGTAATCTATAAAAAGATCTCCATTGATGTAGCATTTCAGATGTAATGGTGTACTTCATTTTGTTCATTTTTTGTGTTAATTGTATTTGTCCAAGCAAGGCCAAATTCTAGGCTTGTTTGAAATTAAATACCATCAACTATTGAAGCTATTTAAAGTGTTAACCACTTTAGGGAAAAGGCAAACTTGTCCCTTCGTCAAATTAAGAGAAAACAAAATACATGAGATGGAAAAAAAAAAAAAAATGAACAGTAACAAGATTTATGTGGAATTATATAGAGAAAGATCATAAATAAATTATCAAACTTATGATAAGTTTATGATAGGAAATATGGTCTAAACTAAACAGCGGCTGCTGCAGAGAAGTGGCGCTGCAGATCCTGAATTGCAGAGTGGCGCTGCAGATCCTGGAGCGCAGAAAAGTGGCGCTGCAGATCCTGGAGCGAGGCTCTGCTGCGGAGTAGCAATGCCGCCCTTGACCGGAGCCATTCGTACCTCCTCGCAGTATCCGCCGAGAGCAATTCTCTAGGCATGACACGAATCAAACTTCCCGCGATATAAACTTTCCTAATGGAATCTTGTACTCTTTCCTCCAGCACTGGTCTCCCCGTGCGAGAGTTTTCGTCGCTCGCTCTTTGCAGTCTCCTCAGTTTCATCCACCTTTTGCGCGACCAACGGGGATAACGCTCGTCGACCGTCTTCATCAGCATCTGCAGCCTCTTCTCGACCGCAAAGTAGCGAACGAGTCCCGCATGCTTCGCCCTTTCCTCGACGGAATCTGTTCCAAAGTACCATCGTTCATGCGCAAGTTCGCTCGCAAGCCTCCTGGGATTGCAAGTCAATCGGTAAGAAGGAACGCCGGCGTTGGAGTTGGTCATTGAATCCATATGATTTAATCAAGCTAGCTAGCTAATACAAATCCTTACATATGCATATATGTTTGTTTGGACTAGGCTTTATAGACTTAACAACACAACACACGGTTATATATTAATTTATTTTATGCCATATCTTACCATATTATATATGAAATATTCATCATAATTCCATAATAGCTATACTTACTTTCTTTGTTCTGTGACGTGTTCATATTGCAAATATTCGCCGCATCGCCGTGATACTTTTTCCATTATTTGTTTATTCTTCCTAATTTGTAGGGATTATATAATCATATGTCTTACCACTTTAAAATTTTGGTCGATTATCTTGGTATATCATATTTTACCATATTTTACTATTAAAATTTTGTAAATTGCTGTGAAACTCAATTTCGGTGTTGGTTTTTATAAAAAAAAACCCACCCGCATGGTGGATTTTATGAAATATCCAGAATTATATATTTTCACGTTAAATATTTTAAGATTCCCTTTAGATGCTCTATTGTCATTTGTATAGTTCCAAAAATATTCCTTCGCGCAAATTTGGTTATATATATATATATGATTTTATTTCACAAACTCAGATTTGGATTACGATTTTATTCTTCTTCACGAGAGATCTGAATTCTATTGTTCTCATCTTCAGCAAAGATCGCAAATATCGTTCGTTGTTCATTGTGATTTTTTTCAGTCGAACTTCGATCATCGCTCATCATCATCATCATCATCATCTTCTTCTTCCTGGAGTGATTTGAAGTTTTTCGGCGATTAGGTCAATTGTGGAGAGAAGATCATCTTCTTGTCTTTTTATAGATCTTAAAACAAGGTGAGAGTTTAGATATGTAGAAATTCATTCATCATCTTCGTTCAGTAGCAAAATTGCAAGAAATACCTCTTCAATCTCAGCTCAAGTTTCAATTAGCTGATAACATTTTTTTTTTTAAGAAAATTGCAATTACCAAGAATGCTTTTATAATGTTTCCAGATTTCCAAGACGGATTACCAAAACTATCCTCAATTTATTAGAAGTTTTAAAAATAAAATTTATAGCTTTTTTATAAATTAAAAACAATTTTGATAACTCATTTTGAGAAACCGTGGACGTCATAGAAACTTCCATGGCAATTACAGTACTCCTTTTTAATTCTAAGAGCTAGGTGCCAAACATTTTATGACCCCCTGTGATACATACCCATATGCATGAACCCTCTTTTCATGAGACCAAAAAAAAAAAAAAAAGCAAACAGTTTCCCTTTTTCCATAATCCAAGAGCCTACCACTAGACAAGCAATCTCTGTGAGCGAAGTTGTTAAAATGCCAAAGAACATTCAAACTTTTAAAGTCCTCCACACTCCCCATGAAGTTTCATGTACTGATAAATGAATTTCTTATTGCTTTAGCCTATTCAAAAGGACTAAATAAATGATATGCTTAGAAATTCATTAAATTTGACCAATAATTTTGCCAAAGAATCAAAGTATGTCATACTCCAAAAGAATCAATGGTCTCAACCTTTCTTGAGCCATTCAATTAATACCTCTTATAATAATCTCAGGTATCATATGATGCTTCTGGCAGCAGGGCTCATGACCCAAAGCCAATGGGAGTTTGCCATTCAATTTTTCTTCTGTTAAAAATCACTTTCCTTTCCTCCTCAATTCTTTTGGCACCCAAACATAGGAAAGTAATCACTTTCCTTTTCCAATCTCATGATTCCGCGAACCAAACGAGGCCTAAGTGTGTCTTAAATCTCTCTGTACATGTATTTATATGTAACTCAAGGTCATTGTTGTAGTGAGGCTTGACCATTATAACAGCCAAGACTAGAGAACAAAATCTCATGGTCTTAGCTGTCTGATCCTGTGTGGAGAATTTGGCTCTTTCACCACAGCTCCACCATATGTGTGATTGATGCATATATAGTACTGACATGCTACATTATATGTGACCAGTCACACAAATCAACTGAAAACAAAAGTTTAAAACCCAGACTCCAAAAACCTCAACTTAATAACAGGAGATGGGCTTGTGGCTCTCTTCATGGCTTCTACTACTACATTATGCAGCAGGCTACATTGTTGCCTCCTCCATGGCAGAACCAAGCTCCTCCTCCTCCTCCTCCTCCTCCTCCTTCGCCGATAACTTCGACATAATGTGTGCGGAAGACCACTTCAAGAGCTCTCCTGATGGCCGAGAGTGGTATCTCTATCTTGACAAACAAACAGGTATATATACAATCTCTTACAGATGAAGTTTGATATCCCCTCTCTCCTTCTGTCGACTAGTTTGAAGTCTAATGGGACACTTATAGGATGTGGTTTCCAGACGAAGCAGCGATATCGATTCGGGTGGTTCAGCATGAAGCTGAAGCTGGTGGGCGGCGACTCTGCCGGCGTAGTAACAGCTTATTATGTGAGTGCAACTCTAGAAAATCTTTTATCCCAAATTTTTCAGGCAGGATATTCGTATCGTTAAACCTTTTCTCCCATTCAACATGTCCAAACACCTAAGAAGTTTTTCTCGTCTTGTCCTCGATTGACTGAAACCACCTACAACTTTCCACGGATACACTCATTTCTTATCATGGGAACGGTTATATTGATGGAAGGATTGATACAACGAAAGATGACAGTTATGTGATATCGATTGTTGCAGATGTGTTCAGACCTGGGGGCAGGGGCAGAGAGGGATGAATTGGACTTTGAGTTCTTGGGGAACAGGACAGGGCAGCCATACACCATCCAGACCAATGTATACAAGAGCGGTGTCGGTGGGAGGGAGATGAGGCATATGCTGTGGTATGATCCCACTGCAGATTTTCACACCTATTCCATCCTCTGGAACAACCACCAGATTGTGTGAGACTGCTCTCCATCTCTATACTACGTTACCAACTTCTTCTTTTCTTCTATTAAGAGTTGTTACACAAGCACCGATACGACACTGTACAGACACGGTCTCCTAGCGGGTTAGAGTGTCTGTATCTTGTCCAATATGTGTCTGACTATGTTGATACAGACAAGGTTCCAAGTTTGGATGCAATCAAACACTTCAAAAATAACATACTATGATTGGTCTACTACAGGTTCTATGTGGATGGAGTCCCCATAAGAGTGTACAAGAACAACGGCAAGCCCAACGGCTTCTTCCCTGACGAGAAGCCGATGTACATGTTCTCGAGCATATGGAACGCAGACGACTGGGCGACGAGAGGAGGCCTCGAGAAGACGGACTGGACGAAGGCTCCCTTCGTGTCCACCTACAAGGACTTCAGTTTCGAGGCGTGCCAGTGGGAGGACCCTTTCCCGGCTTGCGTCTCCACCACTACGAAGAACTGGTGGGATCAGTACGAGGCCTGGAGCCTCGCCAACGGCCAGCAGGAGGATTTCAGCTGGGTTGGAAGGAACCTAGTCCTATATGATTACTGCAAAGATAATATGAGGTATCCTAAATTGCCAGAAGAGTGTAATCTATAAAAAGATCTCCATTGATGTAGCATTTCAGATGTAATGGTGTACTTCATTTTGTTCATTTTTTTGTGTTAATTGTATTTGTCCAAGCAAGGCCAAATTCTAGGCTTGTTTGAAATTAAATACCATCAACTATTGAAGCTATATAAAGTGTTAACCGCTTTAGGGAAAAGGCAAACTTGTCCCTTCGTCAAATTAAGAGAAAACAAAATACATGAGATGGAAAAAAAAAAAGTAACAAGATTTATGTGGAATTATATAGAGAAAGATCATAAATAAATTATCAAACTCTACAACACCCCCCCTAGATAAGCTTCACCATGGAAAAAAAATCAAAAATTTCCTACTTATGTTTACTACTTGAAATTGTTCATTAAATTTAACATAGATAATTAGGTAATTATGCATAAAGAAATAAAGGGGATATTGTTGTTGTTCCCAAGTAAATATAGAATACGTGCAACGCACGTGCATATATACTAGTATACAAAACAGTAAACCTACTCCTACTTGGATCGGTTCTCAAGGAACTGAACCGATAACATTCATACATCCAATACCCAAAATAAATTGCAAACAATAAATCAAATAAATGAATGTAAACTCAAACTCGATTCTTCAAAAATAAAAGAATGTATAAACCCAAACCGATAAAATTCACATATCAAGTATCCAATATCCCATGGTAATAGTCCTTGCCCTGTCTCGCTTCTTCACAAGCTACCAAGTAAGTTACAGGTGCCGTCAGATTCAGGCATGTTTCAAAACAAATCATATTGAAATTAGCTCATGAATTTTAACACATTCAATCCAGTTTAAAGGCTGATCTGTACTTTTAGTTTAGGAGTTTTTCGACTCATTAAGCCTTAGATTTATCAGGCCTGGGTAAATTCCAACCCTGTTTATATCAAAAAGGGGTGCTTACCAGGTCCAAAGAGAGAAAAAGCAAGAGTAGTAACTTTGTACTTGTACGGAGCCTATGTTATTTCACTGGGTGAACCAACATTCCAGTTTACAGCACTTAGCTGCATAGCTCTTCATCTCACGAGGAGGGGCTAACCTCAGGTTTTAGATGTGTAAGCCAATTTTCTAGTGAGAAAATAAAAAAAACTTGAACAACAAACGTCAAGTAGCACTTCCAAGAAACAATTGTTTTTACCAATCTTAAGACAATCTGCACTAGCAACAATCACTGATTTGTAGTCTCCAAAAAAAAAAAAAAGAACAATCAATGATTTGAATGAAAATACTTTACAAGGAACCACTTTGATGTATTTTACTATAGATGTAATATAGGATAAACGAGAGTTACTGTTGGATTTCACATGCCTCGAGCCTGTATCTACATAAAGAAGATACCTTTACTCCGTATACATTAATTTTTAATTTGGCATTTAACAAGATCAATGATATTGGCTTATGTTCTTAGATAATGTTTCTTTTACCTTGATCAAGATCCTACATCGTCCTTGATGCCTTAAATGGAAAAACACCAACAATGACAACGCAGAAATATCTTAATGGTTCAATAGATAAGACTAACCTTCAAGTTGCTGAAACAACCCACGGTCCAAGATCAAGAATCAGAAGAATGAATATAACAGTGTTATTATTTGGTTTATAGTCATCATAGGAAATATAACACTCAAAAGTTTAGTTCTCTTGCTAATCTATGCAAGTTGCTGAGACTCTACCAAGTGAGACTGCAGACATGGGTCAAAATAGGGAGCTTGTATATACTACTTAGTAGGTAATGCTTTGCCAAACAATGAGTAACCATATTATTTCCAATGATATGTCAATGCATTTAACTTCCCTAATTACGAAAGAGAAATATACACTTCATAACCATGGTTAATTAATTCTGTAATTACTTGGGTAAAAAGATATAATTATGAATATGCCTTAACTTCATCAGTATACAATGATGACACACCTCGTCTCCATTGGATATAACTGAAACCAAACGCTTCTGACCTGCACTGCACAAGCTGCTCATGAATTACATCATCAACTGGAAGTTCCATCTGTCTTAATGAGAAATTATTCAGTGGGATGGGCTCACCACGTGGCAGTGGTGAATGGTGAGCCCGTCCAATGGTATAATAACACAAGATTATATTAAAAGCCAAAAAAGAAACTAATCAAACAATTACCAAATATCATTAATGTCAATGTCTACGTTTCAAATGTCACAATTTGGGAGATTATGTGAGGAAAGTTTATTTAGCACTATCATCATCATCATAAAAGTATTTTTCTGACCAACTTAAAAATATTTTGATATTGCTTTACATTATAAATGAAGGAAACTTACATAATGGTTTTCATTTGAGATCCTTGTGTCAAAGAATTATAACCAGAAAGGTCAAGACTAAAAATGGTGTTCAGTTGACAGATTAAGATAAAAGCATGAAATTAGCAGGAATGACAAAAGCAGAACAATAAGAATGGTGAATAACTCATAAGAAAGTTCCTAAGCTACAAATCTATGCCTTCTGGATGTCTAACCTTCCCTTTATGGGTGACCTAATGATTGGCCAATGCAGCTGTTGCGTTATACTATTGATGCTAATAAATCTACAATATGGATTATGGAGTTATATTATGGTGCTACAATTTTGCTACTTGCATGTAGGTGATGTCATCAAGTTTCGCACTATTGATACCGGACCATTCCTATGAGTATTGGAATCGACGGTATGTGTAGTATCGGCGGTTTCAGATCGGAATATCGGATTTTCTGGTATCTGAAAGCAAATTATTATCAATAAATCATCAAAATTTAAGAAATATATTTTATACATTTAGGTATAATTTGAAATATTTTCGATGTTTTTTTTGTAGTTTTGAAATTGAATAAAAGAATAGGCACCCTTACTAATTGGTTACCTGTGGTAAATAACTTTTCTTTATTTGCATGCTTTTACAACCTTAAATTTCGTTTACATCATTATTGATTGGATTTTTTTTGTTCAATTTTCTCTGTCGAACCGACTAGGAAAGATACTTCAAAGATCGGTAACTAGACCTGTCATGGATAGTCGAAAATTCGAATCCGATTCGCTTCCGTATCCGAACTTTTGGATATTATTCGAAATATCGGATTCGAATATCCGAATATTTTCGGATATTATCTTTCTACGGATACGAATTCGGATATTAAGGTATTCGAATCCGTTAATATCCGATCCGACTTTAAATTACAAATTTCGGATTTCGGATATCGGATTCGGATATCCGAAATTTTATATATATTATAGTATAATGTATATGTAATATATATTAATTACTAGAGAAGATTAAAGGATTTTATTCTCAACTTACTTTTACATAAATCAATTAATTTTACCTCCATATTATAATATAATTTATATGTAATAGTAATATATATTAACTACAATTTAACTACAATTTATGTAATAGTAATATATATTAACTACAATTTATGTAATAGTAATATATGTAATAGTAATATATATTATATATTAACTACAATTTACAACGAAAGAGCTCAAATATATATATATATATATATATATATATATATATATATATATATATTTATTTATTTATTTATTTATTATGAAAGAGCTCAAATATGTAGAGCAATATACATATTTGAGCTCTTTCATAAAACATTTTTTTGAAGCAATGGGCAATTGTGGTGAACTCGCCTCCATTAGGGCTCGAACTCCTGACCAGTTGGGCCACATGCATCTCTCTTATCCACTAGGCTAGAGATCATTTGTCTCTTTCATACATAAAACATATATATATATATATATATATATATATATATATATATATATATATATATATATATATGGCCGACTCAAATTGAGCATTCTTAGAATTTTCAACAGAATATGAAAGGACTCAAATAAAGCAATATGTAGAGCAAGTCAATTGAGCATTCTTGAAATTTTTAACAGAAGACGAAAGGGCTCAAATAGAGCAATTGAATTTTGGTTTCGAATATTCGGATAATAACTAAGATTTTAATATTTTGGATATTCGAATAATAACATTCGATTTTTTTAGCTAATCGAATCGGATATTATCCAATATCTATTAAACTAGACGGATACGAATTCGAAGTGTCAAAAGAGTCATTCGGATATCGAATCGGATTTGGATATTACAAAAAAAAAATTTGGATATGGATATGGATATTGACCTATCTGTACCAATAAGCATCCGTTGACACCCCTATCGGTATCGGTCAGTATCGATAGCGGTCTGTATCGGATTTGGACATGCCAAACCGTATCAGTATCGGATGATAATGTAAACTATGGATGTGATGCACATCATTAAGTAATCGATATAGACCTTCACATACTTTTCTACTTCCGTATTTCTATAGAAAAATAAACTCAGATTAGAAATGTGTCAATTCCCATAGAACAACACAAGGTGCTAGTGGAGAGACAATTATGGGATTCTTATACCTAGCATAATCATGTTCAACCTACACTTCTAAACAACTGACTGGCTTCTTCACAATGGCTACGATATGTAAGTTGCAAGCAAATGAATACAGCTTTCCAATTATATACATGTGTTTCATCCAGATTTCTTTACGCAAAAGGATCACCAACAACAATAAATCATTTATCCCAAATATTGTGAACGTCAATTTCAATCCTCAGCTCAGTTGAGGACACGGAGGGAACAGTAAAGGTTCAAATGATCAGTTTAGAAATGTTCTGTTAACATAGGAAAATATCCAATTATAAGTTATGAAATCTAGTATCGATGACACTGACACAATGTCTTCCCCCGTGATTACCCAAATACAAGTTATGAACTTCAGTCTAGAATCTATATATCTAAGTATAGGTCCCAAGGTTCCACTATCTGCTTAGTTGTTGATTACTATTTATTATCATAAAGTACCAAATGACATACTAAGACATTTAGTTGCATGCAATTAGACTTTTCGAGAAATTAAAACTTCTAGAAAATAGCTTTTTCTAAGATCTTTAATCTTTTATTTGACTCAAAATTGATAATCCGGTGAAACTTGTTGATACGGCACCTAGATTATCAAACCATGAGTACATATCAACTTACATAAGGTCCATGGGATCGAATCAACCTATGTTTTAACCGTCCAATTAGGGGCGCAATACGAGTCCTGAAATGCCAAAAATCATGGATTGGTCTGGTTTGGTTCGGCCAAATCAAACCAAGTTTGGATCGATTGAACTGGGCATGTGCTTGAAGGTAACTCTAGAGGGGGTGAATAGAGTGTGTATCACAATTATCCAATAAAAGTAAGGCTAAACTAAACAATAATAACAGCGAGTATGGAAAGGTAATGTCACGACCCGCACCCGGTATGGGGGCACGAGTGCGTGGCAGCGCCCAGCCTATATTGCAGCATCGGCGGTAGAACGTTGTCTAGGTCACTAACTAACAATTTCACACAATGATATAATGTACCTGTCATAGATCTAAACTTCGAATGCATGGAGGACAAGTATAATGATATGGTCAATACTCAATCACAATCTAAACCACGATAAGATATCAAAGAAGTCTAAATAACTATAAGTCTCAACAACAACAACTAATACAAAATCAAAATACAAGTCTTAATACAAATTACAAAATCTCCATTATATTATAAGTCAAGAGTTCTAACAGTGAATCTAACACAAGTCAAATCTAAAACTAAGTCTCTCGGTCACTCCTGAGAGTCCGGACCCATGGTAGCTATCCCCTCCTCGGATCCGTAGTAAGTGGGACACAAATTCCTAGAGCAATCATCTGAAAAATATATTCAGTCAGGATGGAACGAGCACATTTCCTCTAGCAATTCCAAATAAATGACAAAGGCTATAAAACAGTTATAGAAAATAATACTTGATGAACATGGAAAGAGTGAGTCAGGAAATGAAATAGAACAGCAGTTAACTAAAGTACAAGGAAAATAAATACAGTAAAATAGAAGAACATGGTAATAGAGACTATAAATAGAGATAACTGAACTAGAATAGATATGATGTGAGTCTAGATAATACAACATGAGTCAAATATGAATCCAGTACAAGACACTAAACCAGTGTGTTTTGAAATACCGTTTTCGACATGTAAACGGCTAGGGATAAATACGACACATCGCACGCTTGGCAAGCGTGCAACGGCTATCTTTCCAGATTATACCAGTAGTGAATATGGCATGTCGCACGCTTGGCCTAGCAGCGACGGCTATTGTCACGACCCGCACCTGTTTTTCGGGATACGAGTGCTTGTCCAACCCAGCCTACGCCGCAGATTCGACGGTAGAACGCTATCAAGGCCATGATGCTCAAATCACATAAGAAACTCTATTGCGCATTCACATTACTAAATCAAATTACAAGATATACAATATTTATATTTAAAGAAGGTACAATGTTCTTACACGCTGAATAGCTACAACATATCTATCTAATATATAGGTTTTGGCCTATAAGTACACCCGTGTCTCCCCAGTGCTAAGAGTAGTCGCGACTAACCTGAAAAATGTTGGTTATCCAGTCAGGAAAGGAACAAGCACACATATGACAGCTATTCGAGACATAACAGAATCACAGAACATGAAAATAGCATATGAGAAGTGAAATTAGGAAATAACAAGCATCATGGTATAATGGAAAAGAACAGGCAACTCTATAAAGTAAATATGTAAAGCATGGTGACATGGCAAGTGGTGAGAACAAGATGAAACAACTGGAACAAGAACTATCTACGTGTCATGTAACGCCCCAGTCCTAAAATACGTAGGACTAGAAACGTATCATGCCAGCTGTCTACATACGAAGTATACTCCAATATATGGATATCTCGTATGTACACATAAGCTGTAAAATGTAGTAACCATGAAGCTAATCTCATCCACAAACCAATATATCATAAAATCAACTTATTAAAGTCATTTGTACAAACATTGGACGGAGACAAAGTCCACTACCAACTATCTCAAAATAAAATGTACAAGAAGTGAATCGATAAAATATCAAACGAACCAACGCAATTCTCTTCGAAGGAAAGGAGAAGATCACGGCCTTGGCTAGAACACCTGCAGTAAATCATGAAAGCATACACCTAGAGAGATAACCAGGTCCTCAGAGGGACGTAACAAGATACAGGAAGAACATGCCATGTAACTGCATAGTAAAAAAAATACTATAAACTACAACATAACAGGGTACCTAACCATCTATGTGATATGTACTTTAAGGACAACGTTCTACGCAGGGGCTATAACGGATTCACGCAAGCAAGTAATAAAGAGTGGCCGTCAAGTAGCACTCATCCGAGACATTATCGGCCGGGCAGCAAGTAGCGATCATCCGAGTCACTATCACCCATAAATGTGTAAAAAGTAAATGTAGCCCCTACGCTAGTAGCTGTCCCCTCCCCCCAATGATACTATACATGCATCGTAACTACGACACACCAATACGTGTCGTTTCCACAACACGGTTTATATTCAATAACTGTCAAGTCTTCTAACATGCATCTATTGACAGTTATTCCTACGCATGCGCACGGGTGATCAGCCAACACGCAAGTGACCACTACATGATACTCACAACTCACACACAACTCGTGATACAATCGTGACAAGTTAATGACATGCACTCTATTGACGGTAGTCACTTAACTCTAGGTCCACATGCAAAAAGAAAATAATAAGTAAGAAATATAGATACAATAACTGAAATAAAATGCAACTAAATGTAAGCAGTAAATATGGCAAGTATCAGGTTCGACATGTGAACGGCTAAGGGTAAATTCGGCACCCCGCACGTGTCGTGCACGGCTGCTATCAGTCACGATCATACATTTTGGGATGGAATGGATAGTTCACACGTCTACTAAGATATTTTTCCGCCCAGCTAGTACTCATGGAATCAAGTCGCAAGTATGGTAATCATGTAAATGACAGTCAAAAAGTATAAGCAAATCCATGATACTAATCTCCGTGTGACGAGCGTGTCAACAAGCAGCAAAGACATATGTATGACATATAAAAAAATTTATTAAAAACAAAGGCAATCAGTATATGCACTTGCATGTGGTCCTTAGTTGGTTTAACCGAAAATTCTCTTGAGTCCAGTATAGTCCATTTGGCTATGGTCGATATGAAGAAATCTAGGTTCGCATGGAAATAGGAAGATATTAAATTAGTCGTGGTCAAGGTTAATCTAGGAGGAAGTTTGATCTTTAATAAGGGAAATTCTTATTTAGAAAAAATATATTTATGTAGAAATATATATATATATATATATATAAACTAGTTAGAAATTTTATATATGATAATCGAAAACGAATAAATAGTTTAAATTGGTAAGTTTCAAGCTAGCAATTTATTTTAGACAAAATCCATAATTTACCAAATTACTTTAAATTATATTCAAAATACCAAAAAATATTACAATAAACTTTAAAGCCATATTTTAAAGATAGATGTAGACCAAACCCAATTTTATATTTTGTTACAATATATTTTAGAAAATACTATTTACAAAAATCTCAAAATAACTAATATTATCACTAATAACAATAATATAAGAATACAAGTAACCTATAATAATAATAATAATAATAATAATAATAATAATAATAATAATAATAATAATAATAAATACCAAAATATTATTAATAGTAATAACAACAACAAAAGTATTGTATTTTAATACTGTAATTATATAATTATGAATCAAAACTTCTCCCTAGACTACTCCTAACAATCTATCCAAACATATATTACAAACCTAGAATTAATCCTAAGAACCCAAGGCCTATGGGCCTGTTCACTATCTTTTTACTCTTCTTATTCCTTTAATACATGAAATCCAATACAAAGAAAACAGAGAGAGAAAGAGGACTTTTCCAGAGAACGAGAGAGAGGAAGAGGGAAGCTCACCCGCTGGTGGCGGCGACAGCGACGGAACACCGGTCGCGGTCGTGCGGTGTGCAAGCTGCTGCGGGGAAGACCTCGGCGATCATTGGACGACGGACCCGAGGGTACGACGGTGCGCGCGGCACCGAGTGGTCGCCTTGGTCCCCGCGACAGATCGGGACCGGAGAGGTCAGCGCTCAGCGTGGGAGCGGGAGAGGCGGCTGTATGGCGGAGGCTCGCCATGGCTGCCAGAGCCGACACGGAGGCAGGGCGACGTGCGGGTTCTGGCTCGATGGGATGCGGCCATCAGGCGGTGGTAGATCCGTCTTGCTCTGGCCTTGGCGCACTGCGGCACGGCTTCGGGGACCGGAGCAAGGGCTGGGGATGCTCGGCGCGACTATGACAGAGGTTTGGAAAATGACTGGGCGGTTCGGCGGAGTATGGGTCAGCCCGATGTGGCTCACCCGCTCCGGATCTGGATGATACTGAAGGCGGCGCGGTGGCGGCGAATGTTCCGGCACGACGACATCAGGAAATGCCGGCTGCGGAGTAGCTCGGAGGAAAAACAGCCGACGATCGGGGGCTGGTGCTCAGCATGGCAGTAGGCACGGTGGGGTCTGGCATGGCGGTGCCTGAACCGGGGGAAAATTGGTGGCGGCGCGCCCCGCAATTCCGGGACGAGGAGTCGAGAATCGACGATGAGGTTGTTTGGTCGAAAATAGGGAAAAGGAACGGGGCTGAGCCGATGGCGAGTTGGCTTGGGTGTTAGGGTGTGGTTGTGGCGTAGGGACTGGGGGTTATGGTCGAGGACAGGTGGCAGTGTTGATGTTGGGGGAACAGGGAGGATGACGGAGGGGAGAAGGTGGTTGTGGTGTTTGGCCTCGAATTCACGATGGTTTTGGGAGGGGACGCAGTATGGATGCCGGGATCGATTAGGAAGGCTGCCATTCGAGGAGGTGGGGATAAGTATATATTGGTTTGGTTTTAGGACTTGTTTGGTAAAATGGATTTTGTTTTGGATTTGGATTTGGAAATCCAAAATTCAAATCTAAATCCAAATCATGGATTTCCAAATCCAAATCCAAAGCAAAATCTAACTCCAACCAAACATAGAATTTGGTAAACTAGACTTATGATTAACAATTATGATAATAAAAATACTATTTCATAAAATTATAATTAATTAATTAATTACTATTATTATAATTATAGTTATGATTAATAATTAAATTATTATTATAATTATAAAATTATTTATATTAACAAATTATTAATTAAGATTATAATGATGATAATATGCTAATAATAAATTATTAATTAAAATTTAAAAAATATATTATTTATTAAATAATAAATTATTAATATCGATGAAAATTATGATTAATATATTATTAATTAAGATTATAATAAAATTGTAACTAATAATTTATAATTAAGATTATAATTAAGACAAACAAATTATTAATTAATATTATAATTAAATTTTTATTTCTAAATTATTTAAAATTATAGTTATGATAAATAGATTATTATAATCAATATTATAATTATAATTGATAAATTATTAACTAAGATTATATTTATGGTTAACAAATTAATCAATTATTAATTAAGATTATAATAAGACTATGATTATATTAAAGTTTACAATAATTATGATTAATAAATTATTATAATTATGATTAATAAAGGTATAAATTATTAAATAAGATTGTTATAAAATATTAAAATAAAATTATAAATTACTAAATTATATCAAGATTATGATTATAATTAATAAATTAATAAGTTATTAATTAAAATTATAATTATGATTAATAAATTATTCAATTATTAATTAAGATTATAATAAGACTAATTATAATTATAATTGAATATTAATTAAGATTATAGTTAGGATTAGTAAATGATTATAATTATAATTATAGTTATGATTAATTAAATTGTAAATTATTCATTAAGATTATTATAAAAAATTAAATTATAAATTATAACTGTACATTATTAATTTAGATTATAATTATGATAACTAATATTAATTAAATTATAAATTATTAATTTAGATTATAATTATGATAACTAACTATTAGTTATAAAAAAATAAATTTTTAAAACAATATTAATGACTAATTTTAATTAATTGTAAATTAAATATTTTTTAAAATAATAATTGTAAAAAAATTATATATAAAACATAACGAATTATTAATTTAATTATTAATATATTTATTAATTATTAATTAGTTTTAACTAAATATTTAATATAACAACGAAATTATTAAAAATGACTATTTTTTCTCCAAAATCCAACTTTCCAAATTTTGGATTTGGTTATACTTTCCATATCTAAATCTATCTCCAACCAAACATGGGATTCCATGAATTTAACTCCAAATCCACAAAATTCTAAAATCCACCTCCAAATACGGTTTACCAAACGGACCCTTAGGGAATAAAGATAGGGATGCACTGATTTTGTATGGAGGTATATATCCTCATGGAGATATATTTATATCATTAGAGATGATTATGTTGTTGGATAAAAGTTTAGTTTCATCTAGGAAAAGATATTCAGATGTATCTATAAACTAATCTAGATTCATATGTGGGATTAGATTGTATGGCGTGCCGGGGTTGTCGACACGAGAGAAAAGTGTAAATATAAATGTAAATAAATAATAATAAAATAGTGGAAGGGAATGGACAAATACGGACACGATGCACGACATAATGTTTGAGTTGTTGATTGATGGAATTTGTTGGAGTTGTGAGAAAGATACGAGGAGCTCTCTTTAAATTAAATAGGAGATTAAACTCCTAGAGGAGTAAGATAAAACCTTTCCTTCATTTAAATCAAATAAAAAAAAATAAAAATATGGTTTAATCCTCAACCTTACTAGATGATAACAATATTAATTTAAATCAAATAAACTTATTTTTAAAACAACTAAATCTTATCGAAATCATATAAATAATATTTAAAATTTATATTTGATAATATCTATCAATTTAAATCATATATATGGTAATATTAATCAAATAATGGATTATACTAATAATTTTAAAATATCTAGTATTATCAAAATAATATTTTATCAAATAACATATTTTTAAATGAAATCAACAATCGATTATCTCTACAAATAATATTCGGTAAAACTTATTTTTTTATTAAATCAAAATTCCTATAATATGTTTATAATTTAAAACAACTTTCGAAATTAATATTTACTAAAATCCACGTAGTATCTAAACATCTTTCAAAATTTCTAACAATGTAATTTAATAAAATATTTCTATTGAAACAATTTAGCACTCCCAAAATATGTGATTTAAACTCATTTTTTTATAAAAGAATTAATCAGAAATACCCTTTAAACATAATTAATAAAAATAAAATTTTAAAAATTCGGGAAGAGGAGTTACAGCTATCTTTCCAGTAGGGATTGTTCCAGTATGATTGGAAATATTTAGATGTCTACTCGAATATTTTTCTGCCCCGACAAGTACAAGTGAATCCATATCTCGACACATAAATCAACTACAAGTCCAGCTAGAAAGTAAGTAGTGCTAGTAGGTGTTTCCAGTAGGTGGTTCCAGTGAGTAATTCCAGAAGTAGGGGCCAAACAAGTATAATACATGTGTCGCAAGTTAATGAATCCAGAAATACCAATCCGTGTTTGTCATATAATCAAATAATATTATACTAGAAGCTGAATCATAATGATCATCAAATAAATGAAAACTATTAAAGAATGTACTCGTCTGTTGTCAAGAGCAATGAATGAGGATCGATGTCCGAAGTAATGTCACACAAACCTATATACAAGATATACAGAGTTATTTGGTGTTCTAGAGTAAACAGTATAGTTAGATGCACTAATTATATGCTTCTAGGCCTATTCTAGGTCGATACAAGTCAAACTAGGTCAACCATAGTCAATTGGTCAAAACCTTACTAAACTATGTCATATCAAGTTAATCTAACCCATACTAGACAATACTAGCTCATACCCCTATGTATCTATCCTATACTATACATGTATGGGCTCAAAGACGCAATACCTTAGCTATTTAGGTAATTATCTATATGATACAGGTACCCATATACCCCATGTGCCATGGTACACTATCCACATATCATGGGCCCCTATCCTTAAACATTTATTTAATCTCACAACTTACCATGGTCCTATATCCTAATGCAAACACTATTACATATGTAAATATATATCTAGGAACCATTACCTACTACCAAGCATTACTTATATGTATATGCATGTACATGTATCCCGACTCATATGCCCCATACCCTTACCTTAAAAGGATGATTGACTTTAGTCCAAGACTGAACAAATGGTTGAACAAGATGTGATATAGGCCAAAGGGGATTGAATGTCTAAAGTGAACAGAGCCCTATATGCCAAGCTAAGAAGGACTGAACCATTGGGATATGCAGGACAGACCCTAACAAGGACTGAATATTTTGGACTGAAACAAACTGAGGTAAGGACTGAACAATCAGGTTTAGAGATACCGACTTAAATAACATGGGCTGAACACTAATGAGGACCAAGTGGACTGAACTTTAAGGAAAGAACTGACCCAATAACAAATCCTTCTCTCCATCCCATTATTGATACCAAATGCAGTGAACTAACATTAACTCTAGTATAACTATAGGATGGATCTAAATCCTTTACTGACACACAAGTCCAAAGAGGACTGAACCTATGGATAAGGACTGAAGACATATCAACTGTCCTATGTGAGTGCAGGACAGAATCAAAAGGGAGATGGGGACTGCACAGTGCAACCAAGGACTAATACATGGAGTAATATGGACTGAAACATGATATTGTTAGGCAATTAGTGGGGATTGTATCAAGTATAGTCTCTAAACAGTAATATGAATAAAAAATAACTAACACAAGTATGTGGGAGATTGGACAGAGGTAATTCCCCAAATCCACCTTGTCTGGACAATGAGCTACAAGTGTTATCACACCACTCGAGCCACAACCCTATCCTAAACTGGACTGAACCAAAAATTGAGGTGTGAACAGTTAAAGGGAATGAAACATGGAGTGATATGGTAAGCCAAATATGGGCTGGACATGAGAGAAAATATGGACTGTATTATGAAGTTCAAGACTGAGTATTAGGTTCAAGGACTGAACACTAGGATACATTGTGCACTGATATAATCCTTCCTTAAGACTGATACAATAGAGATCAAAGGGACTTAGACTGATACATTAGGGATCAAACAAGGGCTGAACTTACTAAGACAGATACTGATACTAAGGAAATATCCTTGGACTGTACAAGGTGGACTGATCACTAGGCAAAAGGGGCTGAACCTGTGTTTACACCTAAGCCTTCACCCCTCTTACTTAACAACTGCTGCTCTTCATGATGCAACAAGGGATACTGATACCACAAGATGCAGGGCAACATCAAGGCAGTGGACTGATGCAATATAAGGGTGCAGGACAGAACTAATGTAGGGAAATGATTCAATTAGAAAGTAAGGGGACTGAACTATAGAGTACATCCAACTCAAGCCCCTTCAACTATAGGACTGAAACTTAATGAAATAAAGGGACTGAGCAGTAAATGTTAATGACTGCACTAGACATTAAAGACTGAACAGAGCTAATGTGGTAAACAAAAGTTAAAGTGATGACTGATACGTATGTGATATGAACTGATATTATCAGTTCAAAGACTGAACCAAGGTAATGATGGTCGAACAACCAAGATGGAACTACAACCAATGAGATGTACTGCACTTGAGCTCCTCAATCTCATTACTGATACAAGAGACTCAAAGACTGAACAATCAACTGGGACTAAACTAATGTTCTAACCCGAGCCCTTGGCAATCCCTGGTACAAAGGAAAAGGATTTGGGGATATTTATATATGTAAGCTAACTAATGAGGCTCCATCCATGTGACTGATATTCATATGTTAATCTATATGGTACTGCTGCCATTATGAAGTGGGGAGACTGATACATAGTAGGGAGGGACTGAACATTGGAGTGGACTGATGCATATGATTTACAGGACAGTGCACATAAAAGAATGCAGGGAACTGAATAAAATGATACATAGTCGACTGACCATGGTAAGGGATTGGGCTATTGGCATGTGAAATGACCACATATTAATTGGACTGACAAATCAAAGGACTGAAATATGAAGAGTTCAAAGGACTGAACACCATACATGATGTGGACTACACAATATGATGACTGTTCATAAGATGTGGACTGAAACTTGAGTTAAAGAATCTGAACAAAAGTAATGGACAGGACAATACATGGTATAAGACCCGAACAGTTAGTGAAGAATGAGCAACACAAATGAATTGATACCAAGTAATGGGCTGGACCAAAATGAGAAAACAGGGCACTAAAATATAAAGAAACAGTGAGCGAAAGTAGACTAAACAGTTAGTGAGTTAAACATACAATACACTATAAACCAATCCCCAAATCAATGATACTACCCTCAAAGCATTCCTATTTGTTAGATACACAAACCAAAGATGGTCTATAGCAATGCACACAAAATATATATATTAAAAACTGGAATTATAGCAGTGAGGTGCTCTTTGAATCATTTTATCAAACACTTGGCGTGCGGATGCGATACACTCGTGATATGCACTCCAAATGGATTCAAACTTGACCCCAAGCTCACCCATATGTTCTAATTCACTAGCAAGACCTAACAAACCTATTCACAAGTCCTAGAAATCTCATTCTCAAATTTTTCCCAAAATGGTTTAAAATACAAAGGTGGAAATCTCCAAATGAGAGGAGGAAGAGTCAAAACTCCTCTCCATGGCAAACCTAATGCATGGGGGTCCCTAATGAATGTATCTACACTAATTTGATAGAAATTAATGGGTTAGAAAGCTCATACCAATTGGGAGATACATTCTCAATGAAAATGGATCCAAGATTCAAAGTCCTTCAAGCTCAAAGTGCTCCAATCCCTCTAAGCTTGTCAATAGAGCCTTCTCCTCTCCAAGGGTGTAGGAAATAATAATGCCTTGATTCATTGCTAGGGTTTGGTACAATATATATAGTGTCTACATTTGGGCTTATGGGCCATATTTATATTACAAATATAATCTAATCAATATAATCTAATCTAATCATATCTAATCAATCTAAGATAATCTAATCAATCTAACACCCCCCTCAAGTTGGAGCATGCAGGTCACAAATGCCCAACTTGGGAAGAAAAGAATCAAACACTTGCTTTCCAAGGGGCTTGGTGAAGATGTCAGCCAGTTGAGAAGAAGTAGGAACATGCGAGGCTATTACAGTGCCATCTCTAATAGCATCGCGAACAAAATGCAAATCCACCTCAATATGCTTACTGCGCTCATGAAATACCGGGTTCTGGGCCAGGTGCAGGGCTGACTGACTGTCACAATACACCGACATAGCAGACTCCTGGTGAACGCCCAAACACACCAATAACTCATTCAACCATTTCAACTCACAAACAAGCGCAGCAAGAGATCGGTATTCAACTTCAGCGGAAGATCGAAAAACAGTTAATTGCTTCTTGGTCTTCCAAGAAATAGGAGACCCCCCCAGAAACACCAACCAGCCTGTAACAGAGCGGCGAGTCAAAGGATAACTTGTCCAGTCGGAATCACACCAACCAGAAAGACGGAGATCACAATCAGCTTTCAAAAGAATACCCTGTCCTGGTGCATTTTTGAAATATCTGACAACTTTCAAAGCAGCATGCCAATGATCTTGTCGAGGCTCCTGTAAGAATTGAGACAAGACATGCACAGCATAGGCCAAGTCAGGGCGAGTAAATGAGAGATAAATCAACCTCCCAACCAGTCTCCGATAAGTCTCTACATCCGCCATCCTTGGACTAGTCGATTCTGCCAGCTTGTGATTGGGCTCCATGGGAAAACTAGCCGGGCGAGACCCCATCAAACCACATTCTGAAATGATGTCCAAAGCATACTTCCTTTGACACAAGGAAATTCCTTCCGCACTCCGAGCCACCTCTATGCCAAGAAAGTACTTCAACACACCAAGGTCCTTCATGTGAAAGCAAGAACTAAGGTAATTTTTGAAAGCATCTAAAGCACCTGTGTCATTACCAGACACAATCATATTAACCACATAGATCAAAACATACAACTCTACATTTCCCTTAAAAAAAGAGAAAAGGGAATAATCGAAATGTGATTGAATAAATCCATAGGATATTAGAGAAGCAGTAAGCTTAGCGAACCAACAACGTGGTGCCTGTTTCAATCCATATAGAGACTTACGCAGGCGACACACTTTGTTGGGTTCACTATGCGAAAAACCTGGCGGCAACTGCATATATACTTCTTCTGTCAGATCTCCATGAAGAAAAGCATTGTGCACATCCATCTGGTGCAAAGTCCAACCTTTTACAGCTGCAACAGCCAAGAACGCCTGAACTGTAGGCATCTTAGCCACCGGGGCAAATGTTTCTGAATAGTCGATCCCCTCAACCTGATGATTACCGAACACAACTAGTCGTGCCTTTAAGCGCTCAACACTGCCGTCAGATTGTACTTTATTTTGTACACCCATCTACTTCCCAATGTTTTCTTCCCAGGAGGTAAATCGACAAGACTCCATGTCCCATTATCTTTCAGAGCCTGTATTTTAGTTTGCATGGCTGCGCGCCAGCCTAAATCTCGCGAGGCCTGACGATATGAAGTAGGCTCAACACCTGCAGTGATAGCTGCAAGAAAATCTCTGTGTCCAGCAGTAAACATGTCATAACTTAGAAATTGTGTTAGAGGATACGAAGTACCCGAGGAAGTGACGGAAACAGATGAACTGTGGTGAAGGGGGGACTTTTACTTCGAACGGCATTTGTCACAAAATCCTGTAATCGCACTGGCTGTGATTTCTTTCTCATTCCTCTTTCCAATACTACCTCATCTGGCACCTCTGGCAACACTGTATCTCATGTATCATTAGCAGTATCCGCATCACCCCCAACGGACTCTCCTGTCAATACTTCTGCGTCTACCTGTGCATCCTTGCCACTCGGTGCCGAGCCACCAGCAACCACTCTGGTTCAGCAATCGTGGCCGGCACCATCCCAAAAGCCTCTATATCATCTCCCGGCACCTCAACAGATGTATGGCGTGTCGCAGAAGACATCTCACTAGCAGAGCCACACCCAGGGAATTCTTTTTCATAAAAAATAACATCACGGGACACAAAAAATTCACCAGTCTCCAAATCATACAGTTTTCATTCCTTTTTATCAAGTGGATAACCAACAAAGATACATTTTCTGCTCCTGCTAGCAAATTTATCAAGTCGGGATTTCAAATCATACGCATGGCACAGACAACCAAAAATACGTAGATGATCATACGAAGGAGCCGAACCATATAAAACTTCATACGGAGACTTAAATTGCAAAATACTAGAGGGGGTCCTATTTATCAAATAACATGCACCCAGAACACATTCCCCCCAAAAATCCACGGAAAGAGAACCCTGAAATCGTAAGGCCCTGGCGACATTTAAAATATGTCGATGTTTTCTTTCCACCCTTCCATTCTGTTGAGGTGTCCCAACACAGGATGTTTGGAACAATATACCTTGAGATGAAAAATAATCTCGTAAACAATTAAATTCAGTACCATTGTCACTCCGCACTCGACGTATATCAGCCCCAAACTGTCGCTTCACCATAGCAATAAATTTAAGAAACACAGAATAAACAGCACACTTATCTGTCAATAAAATGACCCAAACAGCTCTAGAAAAATCATCCACCAAAGTCAAAAAATACCGTGCCCCATTAGATGATGGAACACGATATGGTCTCCACAGATCACAGTGTATGAGTTCAAAGCATCTCAAAGCACGACTACTACTATCAGGAAAGGCATCACGAGTCTGTTTAGCTTGATGATAGATATCACAAGCCGTATGAGAAAATACACTACTACCAGAGAGAAAAGGTAAAGTCTGCATTACTTTATCTGAAGGATGCCCCAGTCTACTATGCCAAACCTCGGAATTACTCTCTTTGCATGCCAGGATCACCGAAGCCAAAGAAGCTGGAACCTCCCCCAAGAAGTAAAGTCCACCCCTTTGTTCACCTGCTCCAATCACCATCCTCGTACTTCGGTCCTGAACAAAACACAAATCAGGAGTAAATAACATATCACAATTTCTGGCACCAATCAATTATGAGACAGAGATCAAGTTGCAAGTCAATGTCGGAACGTAAAGAACATCCGTCAACACCAACGAAGCAGTCAAAAATACTTTGCCTCTCAGAACAGCCTCAATAGTGCTCCCATCAGGCAAAATCACAGGACAGACAGGACCCTCAAAGCAATCAACTAAACAGTCACGAGAGCCTGTCGCATGAAGAGTATCCCCAGTATCGAATATCCAAGTGACAGAAGAATGCTTATCCATCAGACGATCAGAGTTTGAAGGACCAGGATTGGAAGGATTATCGTTACCCAACAAGCTCATCAGTTTCTGCCATTGTTCACCTGAGAGTGGTGAAGGATACCCTCCATGCATCATATCTGCCGAACTCCCGGCAAGACCAGCAGGGACACCATGACCAGCAACGACAATATGATGAACAACCCCTGTGCCACCAGTACCGCGTCCCCCATCACGTCTCTACTGTGGTGCCGGACCTCTTCTACCACCAGCACCACGTCCGCCCTCACGCCGAGGACGAGTCTCCCACCACTCTGGATAGCCAATCTTGGCAAAGCAAGTGGCAACATTATGACCTATTTTCTGGCAATGAGTACAGATTATACCTGATTTGTCCCTGGGATCTGAGGTTCTACTACCAGAAATACGAGGTAAAGTCTTGATAGCTAGCGCCATCACCTCCTCAGTAGCGGATGGGACCTGAGATTTTTGCATATCCTCTTCCTCACGGACTGCCTGGTATGCCCGATCTAAACTTGGCTAAGGATCCTGAGCTAGAAGATTAGATCGGGTATGACCATACAACTCAGCATTCAACCCATACATAAAGTCCTGAAAGTGGTCTTCATCCCTCATAGCCTGTAGCGTTGCAGCAAGTTCACCACAGGTACAAGTAGGCAATGGAAAATAAGCAGCTTGTTCATCCCACAAAGACTGCACATTTCCAAAGTAGGTTTCCACAGACATCGAAGCCGTTTGTTTGCACTCAGCCAACGCCACCTTAATTTGTTGCTTCCGAGTGCCATTGCTAACAACAAATCTTTTCTCCAACAAGTTCCACAATGGAGAAACCTCCTCAAAGTACGGCAAAGATTTCTTCAGAGACGGATCAATGGTATTAAGAACCCATTGAACCAATAGTACTTGTACGCATCTCCAATCAAGCAATTTGCTAGCATCATTAATAGGTTTGACTTCAGTACCTTCCAGAAAGGTGATCTTTCGCCTAGAGATCAGGAAGAGACGTATCGACCGAGACCACTCAGCATAGTTCGGTCCACGAAAAATAATAGGAGTAATGATATTTCCTGGTTGATCAGCAGAACTCAGAAAATATGGATCCTTCGTATTAGGATAATTTGGGTTGTGTGCACCGCCACCGCCAGTCGCGACGGAGTAGCTGAACGCAGCATCATCTGCCATCGCGGATGTCGGGTGTACAAAATTTTTGTATAACTCCGACGAATCGGCCGCTGATGGACGGGGGTCGGCGACGAATCGGCCGCGATCAGGGGTGCCGGATCTGCCGCGTAGGGGCGAGCGAATGTCGGGTGTACAAAAGTTTGTACAACTTCGACGAATCTACGAAAGAAAAAAGATTTTTTTTTTACAGAAGGCTTGTGCTTTCTCTAAGAAACAATAAAAACCTAAAATAGACGGAGCGGCGGGCGCAGGCGCGTACGGGAGCGTGCGCGGACAGGAGCTGGCGGACGAGCGCAGTCGGCACGGACGGGCTGGCGCGGTCGGTTCGCAGTCGGCGAACGTGCGCAGTCGGCGAACGATGGACGTGCGCAGTCGGGCGCGGGCGGACGGGCGGGCGTGGTCGGTTCGCAGTCGGCGAACGTCGGACGTGCGCAGTCGGGCGGACGGACGGGCGGGCGCAGTCGACGGACGGACGTGCGCAGTCGGCGGGCGCACGGACGGGCGCAGTCGACGGAGATGGCAGCTAGGGTTTTAGGGTTTTGTTTAGGAGGCTCTGATACCATGTAGAAAATAATAATGCCTTGATTCATTGCTAGGGTTTGGTACAATATATATAGTGTCTACATTTGGGCTTATGGGCCATATTTACATTACAAATATAATCTAATCAATCTAATCTAATCTAATCATATCTAATCAATCTAAGATAATCTAATCAATCTAACAAAGGGGAAGAGAATAAGACTAATTTGAGTCAATTTGAAGAAAATTTAGTGGTAGGAGCCATTGGGGAAAAAGCTTCTAATTAAGGTTAGGGTTTGGGATGAAAGAGGGAGGAAGATGATGAAGTGAGACTTAAATAGAGGTGTGGGCTGCCATAGAGGGTTTAATTTAGGATTTTGGCTAAGTTGGAATGTCTACTAAGTCCCTCTCCAATGTCGGGATTAAAAATTTCTTCCTAATTAGGTGTTTAGTCAAACCTTCTAGCTAATTCTTCTAATCTAGCTAGAGACAAACTAAAGTTCAATTAGGCTAGTCCTAATCATCTAGTTGGGTGGTCATGACAAGTTGGTTTAGGTCCTTTAGGATTACTAACCACTATTCTAATCTAAAAGGTAACCATTATCCATATCCAAAAAAATAACACATGCAGTATATTAATTATTTAGTTAATTAACCAAAAATTAAAGTTTAGTATTAAAAAATAATTTATCACTCAAGATATAATATGAAATCACAATAATAACAACAATTAGAAAAAGTCAAAAAATATCCTTGTTCCAGGAAAGTGGTGGTTACAGGTAATGAGTAAGAAATCACAAACGCAAACACCGTGATGTATATTAGTGTCCGTCGTGGTGAAATAATCCAGTCTCAGGTACTCTTGTCCAGTATTAATCCACTATTTGTGAAATAGCGTACAACATAAGCTTTGATCCGAAGAGCTTGTCGATTTCTTACATCCATAAGCTTTGATTTGAAGAGATTGCCGACTTCATATGACCATAAGATTTGATTCTAAGAGCTTGTCGACTTCAACACTTTTATGAAAAGTGACTTGGAGTTTTTTAAGTAATTACAACTCGAATAACTTCTAATCGAACGCCGCACTTAGGCACTTAGAGGGCTTTGAGAAGTTGTTTGGAGATAGGAAAAGTCTAAGCTCAGATAGAAACTCAAATGAATAGATTAAAGTGTGAATGAATGAGTATGGTAAAGAATTACATTCTATTTATGGACTTTTTGTGAACGAGTTCGGACAGAGTTTGGTTCTTAAATGTTCAAAAATTCGAACGTTGGATCCTGGTCTTCATGAAGAATCAGTTGAATTAGGGTTTCTGGTTTTGGGATGACCAAGCTCGGTTAGGGACCGAACTCTGGCTAAGTTATGTCTCCCAAATTCCATAATGTTGGGTTCAGGATATTTGTGGACTTTTGGTTGGTTTTGATCAGTTTTTGGGTAGGTTTATGTGGGTGGACTCGGGTGTCATCTAGTTGCCAACCAAGTGCGACTCGATTTACATACGTCCTAGACTCAAATAAAATATAAAATGAATAACAAATTGTAAAGATTTGAATAGTCTTCTTGATGTAACAGAAGTGACTTCGTAGCAGTTTTGATTCGAGTTGCATTATATTGAATCAAGGTTCAGTTAGTTACCAAAATCGAGTTGACTATGATCAATTGTGCCAACAATCTCCCTGTAAAACCCCTATTTTTTTAAAATTATTTTCATTATTTTATTAGACTTCAAATTTAATTTATACAATTTATGATTTTTTTATTAATTATTAAAAATGATCTTAGCCATTGTTGTGTTTTGAGCACAAGGCGACCATGAATTTTGGCAGGAAAGATGTAGCAGTGTACTTTGACCAGTATATTAGCCATGTCATGGGAGGCCTAGCCATAGTTCAGTCCGAACTAGGAAAACCAGGCCGATTGTGAAATAACGCATTTAAAATATTTATTTAGATATTATTTTAAATATTGATTTTTTAGATGACCCGGTTTGTCCAAACCAGTCCGAACTGGGCCCGAACCAATTTAACCCATGTAGGTATGTGGTGTGATCAAAAGTGGCCATGTAGACATATTTTATGTACGTAAAAATAATTTCAAAATTATTTTAGAATTTTATGAACAATTTAAAATTATTTAATTATTTGTGTAATTATTGGTATTTTATTATTTAAATAATATTTTACAAAATAGTATATTTTGTGGACCCGGGAAAGGGTGTGCAGTGTAAGTGCACTCATTGGGACGATCTTATTAATTTATTATTATTAAAGTTATTTTGTGGAGATTTAATAAACACGTTTTCCTATTTAAATATTATTATTATTATTTTGAGTTGATTTATTAAGGATTGAATTTATATATATATATATATATATATATATATATATATATACATATATATATATATACATATATATATATATATATATATATATATATATATATATATATATATATATATATATATTGAAGTTTTAGAATAAGATAAGAAAAGAAAAAGAAAAAAAATAATAAATAACATAATGGGTGGTCGGCCCGACCACCCTCACCACAAAAATGAATTTGTAGCAGCCAAAGGCTTGGCCGACCCCCTTCAAGTAGTAGTAGCTACTTTATGTGCGCCCTTAATAAAGTAAGTAGTAGCAGCACCTGCTAAGCTTGGCCGACCACTAACCCCATTACACATAGATACATATATATTCATATATATTTAACTCTCAAAAGAAAAACCCTAATCTCCTCCTCCTTCCTCCTCCTTCCTCATCCATCCTCCTCCCTTTCCTCGGCGTGCGTGCCCAACTCGCCGAAGCGACAGTAGTCCCGTCTCCCGGTCGTCACGACGACAACAACAACAACAGTTTTTTACTTTAAGGTATCCCACTTCCCCGATCTATATCTCCCTCATTTTAAATCCGTTTTTAGATTCGTAAATTCGTGTAGAAAGCCCACATGACCCTCTTCGAGATCCCCCAGGTGGATTTTGACATTGCTATCCAACTTTCTCGAAAAATCGAGACAAAGTTGGACAAAAACCATTTTTTCTAGAATATTAAAAACTGTTTTAAAATACCAACTTGTCGGCCACTTTTCTTTCTGTACAATAGGATTTTGTAGAAACTAATTAAAGACAGTCAAAGACAACATAACCGAGATTGTCACGTACCTTCTGGAATCACTTTTCATCTACTATGTAGAAAGTTACACGTTGTTAAAGTTTTTCGAAAAACTGTAAATTCTGTTTTCAAAAAGTAGAGAAACACCCCGATACGGCGTCCATCCCGACAAACCGGGCGACGTGGTCGCGCACTATATGCATCAAAAGGCGCGTATGGATGTTGTCGACGTGTGGGAACTGATGGAACCCAATTTCATTGCATGTGTGCGACGAAATCAGTACGTATCCGTCGAAATACCCCCGTATCGACCCTTTCCTAATTAAGTCACAACTTCGTGTACACTCATCAAATCGAGACGAAACTTGCGCCATTGGACTTGAAATATTTTTCTGCTCCTGTGAGCTAAGTTTGGTTCAATTCTGAGAAGGTTGACTGGGACGCTATTTTGGCGGGCCCATAATCCCACTCAACGGGCGATTTTGTGCACGGCCCACCGAAATCCAAAATTGGACATACCATTGGGTTCGTCTCATCAAAAAAAATTTGTAGACATGTAGTTTGATGACTTTAGAGACCGTAGATATTGGCACACATTTCGGTGCAAAGCGGGTCCAACGACGGACATCGTTTTGACCCAAAATTACGAAATTGCCCCTGTTCTAGAATTTAACTTTTGGACAAGCATTTCCTAGGTATATCTTTTATTCCAAACTTGTTCGTGATGTTTGTTGCAGCATCCGGAGTCATCTGCAGGATTTTTCTTTTCTTGCTTCGTTTATTTGTCTGTTCGAGCTACTAGATTATTCTCTTTTGCACATAACCTCAGGCAAGATACCTTGCCATTATACTGTTTATATTCAGTTTGCATTTTACTACATATCACTGTTCATTTATTTCCAGTTTTTACAGTTCTTGATTTACTGTCTGCTTAGTGATATTAGTTGTACTTTGTTATTATCCTTTGGTTGCATATGGACTTAGAGTTAAGAAGACTACCGTTTATAGTGTATTGCATATACTTTGACACAGTTGTACCAAGAGGATGTGTGAGATAAGTAGCATGTAGAGGTCCTTGCGTGTTGGCTGATCCCCAGTGCGCATGCGTTAGGTCTAACTGTCAATAGTTGTATATTAGAAGACTTGACGGTTAGTAGTGTTACATGATCGTGGATGCGACATGATAGGTACATTGGGTGGGAAGAACATTTTTTTGTCGTATGGGCTTCGATTGCACTTCCCTTGTAACCCGGAAGCTCCGCTGGAGATACGGGTATGTTGAGCCTCTCAGGTTTGCCACTGTCATTTTTGAACGTCATACGCTGTAGTCACTGGTGCCCAAGTGGGAACTATACCAGATCCCATTTACAGCCAGGGCTCATGCGACGAAAGGTTTGTTCTTAACTGCATGTTCACTTTAGTATGGTTAGAGTACCTTATTTATGTCTTGTCATTTTTTTGATTGTGGCATATTTTATATTCAGTATTTACATGGCATGTTTATTGTATCTTGTTACGTCCCTCTGAGGACCTGGTTATCTCTCCAGGTGTGTGCTTCTGTGATAGTTGCAGGTGTTCTAGTCGAGGCCGTGGTATTCTCCATCCTTTCAAAGATGATTGCACTTGGCCAGTCTTATTATTTTATCTATTCCTTCTTGTACCTTTTATTTGAGATAGTTGGTAGTGGACTTTATCTCCGCCCAACGTATTATATAAAGACTTATTACAGTTGATTATATGATATTTTTTATTCTTCATTTGTGGATGAGATTAGATTACTCTTGGTTTACTGTATTTTACAGCTTATGTATACATACGAGTTTCCATATATTGGAGTATATTTCGTATGTATGCAGCTGGCATGGATGCGTACCTAGTCCTAAGTATTTTGGGACTGGGGCGTTACATGTTTTTGTGGTGGCCCATGCAGATCGAGTTTGTCACTTCGGTTACGTAATTGTACCGATGTGAGCCTGCAACATAGGATTAGAATCTAGGAATCTCATCCATACAGCTTGACCTCTTCCCTTGGCTTCAAATTCCGAATTCTCGTTTGACTTCCTTGAATTATATCTTGCTTGATTCCTTTCTACCGTTGATTCTTATTTTTCGTGCTTAGTGTCAACTAGAAAGATGACTACATTAGTATATGCTCACAGGTCACACATATGGCTAGAATGGTTATATTGGCAATTAGAATACATTCAAGACTCTAATTGAGTTAAAAAGGCTTTTTGTGTGAATTAATGATTAGTAATTTGTAAAGTAGGATACTACCAAGGAAGGTTTTAATCTTGAGATTTCTAAATAGTAAACACCATAGGATTGATACTGCAGGGACGAGAGAAAAAAAAGCTAGAATCTTTATACTCTTGATTTAAGAAATTGATTGTCTTTTTGAGATTTGATAATTATGATTTATTGGGTTATTGCTATACATCTTTGCACAAGTATAAAATTGATTTGCTTTTCGAGTTGTGATATTTATGCGTTTTGGGTGATATATGTACATCTTTGAACAAATATAAAATTTAATTGATTTTCGAGTTTTGATGTTTATGATTTATTGTATTATAGTTATACACCTTTGAACAGTTATAAATTTGGTTTGAAAATGATCTTAGCTTTTAACAATGGCCATAGGAATTATTTAAATTTGAGTTGTACAACTTGCAATTTTCGTGTTTAGTAAATTTTGAATTTTAAGTGGAAGTAATGACGGTGAATTTTGGTTTAAAATATTTGAAAGTTATGAAAATGATTTTTGAGAAATTTTTTTATTTTAAATGGTGTCCTATGATTGAGGATTTACAAATCTATTTAAATTTTTGTTAAAAAAAAGGATTTGACTGATAAGATTATTTGAAAATTTAGTTTAATGAGGGATTGCTAATATTAAAATTTTTGGAAGAATTTCGAAGGATGTGATGGAAAGTTATTTTGATTGATTAAAGGAAGTGTCACTCCCCGTTCCCAGAATACGTATTTTTATACATGTACAACTCATGAGTATTTATTTAATATTTATCATGTATTATCCTGTATTTAAATTCCTTTAATTTTATGTTAATCAATGAATCTGCTCTTTAAATTTTCATGTTAATTTATTTCCTGCAATTATATTTCTGCAATTTTATTTTCTGCACTTTATTTCCTGCTCTTATTCCCTGCCTTAGTCTTGCTTATTTGGGTTCGGGTTGGCTTTGGTTGGATCCCCATTGGACACGGCCCAACTCCCACCTACCACCCCTTTTCTATTTAAAGCTTCCATCTCTTTCTCTCTCTTCATAAACTCTTTCACCATTACTCCTCTTCTTCTTCCTTTCATTACTCTCTCCACCTACCAAACCGTAGGCAAGTACAACTTGCTTTCCATGAGAACCCATGTTTTTATAGTTCATTTGCCTTCCTCTCGTGATCCTAAGAGAGTTTAGAACTTGGCATTTCTTATTTCGAAGTCTAAATTTTTGTAGATCTAGAAATTAGAATTTTCGGATTTTGGTGGTCTTGATCTATCAAACTTCTTTGTTTGCAAATTTTGATGGTTCCATATTGTAGAGAGTTTTATTCTACCCAATTTTGACCTTTGGAAAGTTGGATTTGGACTTGTGTTGACCAAGTTATGGACTTTTGAAGCTTTGGGGTACAACCATGGAGTTCTTGCTGTTTGGAGAAGACAGTGAGCCGTGTACGCTAGCTTTTTAGCTTACGTCACTGAGCTGTGTGCGCTCTTTAGTGCAGCGCTGTATGGAGTCCATACGCTGCCTTTTTAGGAAGCATGTGTCTTGCATGCGCTACCTTTTGGAAGCATATGTCGTATGGAGTTCATACGCTGCCTTTTGGGAGCGTATGACTTGCATACGCTGACTTGGATGGTCAGGAGTCGTATGGAGTTCATACGCTGCCTTTTGGGAGCGTATGACTTGCATACGCTGACTTGGATGGTCAGGAGTCGTATGGAGTTCATACGCTGCCTTTTGGGAGCGTATGACTTGCATACGCTGACTTGGATGGTCAGGAGTCGTATGGAGTCATACGCTGCCTTTTGGGAGCGTATGACTTGCATACGCTGACTTGGATAGTAAGGAGTCGTATGGAGTACATACACTGCCTTGAAAAGGAGTCGTATGGACTTGCATACGCTAGACTTGAGCGTAGCTAGACTTGAGCGTAGCTTGACTTGAGCGCAGCCCTGTATATTGATATTTTATTAGATATTTAACGTCCATTTTATATCCTTACGCCTTTTGGCATAAACTTGATATAATCATGATATGTTAATATTTCTGTTAAATATGGATTGTTACGTGGGATGTACCATGTGTCGTGAATTGAGTTACAGATACCACGATTGACTGGAATTAAACCCTGAGAGTTGTAGACTCGACCCCACTGAATATTAGTTGACTTTCATGCCTTGTCACCATTGATAATGATGGTTATCTTGACTAAATTGATCATGCGTTCCTAGTTGGAACTAAGAGACTGGCTAGTCGTCTTATTGAAATGAATGAATGAGACACGTTCATGTTATGAACTATTGTAATCGACTGGCTGATCCCGAATATTGACATACATGCACATGCAGGCTTCAATCTATTTATTTATTTACTTATTTATTTTCTACAAAAGAAGTATGTGTACTTTCTGGTCAAGGCATGATTACCGTGGTTAGATTTGATTGTTGCATTACGCTATGTAAGACCTGCAACCTAACCGCACTGGTATCGTTGTAGAGTTGTGCATATCGTACCCCGTACGAAAGTACTCATTTGAATGACCATGATCCACGACATGGGATTTCACTCAACGTAGGGACTATTAAGTTAAATAAAATAATGATTGCATGGAGAGAATGGATTCCCGAGTTCTTACATGGCAGCCCCCTTGGGACGAGTAGTACCCGACGGGCCGGCTGGTTCCCACAGATACTGTAAATCTGCCACACGGACAGGGAACATTATCTGCTTTTATTATTATTGTATATTGTATATTGACGGACGTCCTGCTAGGACTCGTCTAATTCATGCATGGCACACATGATTCACTGGATAGACTAGCCTTGCTTGCACATAGTGAGAACTGAGGAATCCCTAATTGCATTATTCCAGGATAACTTGGAACACACAGTAGCAAGCCGTAGTAGTTGAATGGCCGTTTAAATTGACTTGTTTGTGTACTGTACTACTCTGTTACCTAACTGGGATGATCAGAATGTCAGGACATGACGGGCCAACTTCTGTCCTTGTTTGGTTGGGAGGTTGGTTCGAAGTGTCGTGATGTGATGTGAATCCTAGTAGAAAGCAGAGATCTATTATTATATTCTCTTACTTACTGGTTTTAGTTCTCATATCGTGCTTCCTTGTGGTACTTGCTATTAGAGGTCTAACCTCTCTGGTTTTGCATGGCCAGATTTAGAGCCGGTCCCCGAGGATCCAGCTTACTTCTACCTCCAAGATGGTCAACACTAGAGGGATGATCGCAGGAGGACTCGAGTGGGTTTCTTACTTCACCGCTCGTTTTGTCACTTACTTTATACTTAGCCGTTTGGCACCGACATGTTAGTCGGATTGTCTTGTACTTACTTTTACATAATTGTAATTAAAGTCAGACTGCAGCTGATAACAATTGTGTATACTTTTGCTACATCAATCTGGCTATGTTTTGTAAAGCCAGATATCAAGAATATTTTGACAGAGCGTTTGGGACGCCTTACTGCTTTATCTTACATGTTCTCTATTTCTGTTTCTTATTTGAATGATTGAGACAATAGATGTGTAATGACCATAGTAAGACTTTTATGTAGTATGCACCCCCTCGTCTGGTTAGACAGCATTGATCGTATTATACGGTATTCATCTACCCGTAATACGTAGCTGGCTGAGTCATTCCCCCGCTCTCCAGTATTCTGGTTCTGGGACG
This sequence comes from Iris pallida, assembly GCA_029216955.1. Taxonomy (NCBI): domain Eukaryota; kingdom Viridiplantae; phylum Streptophyta; class Magnoliopsida; order Asparagales; family Iridaceae; genus Iris; species Iris pallida. The sequence goes on along the minus strand of JANAVB010044817.1, from coordinate 226,648 downwards.
TGACAAGGTTTTAGTGGTGGCCCACGCAGGTCTGATTTCAGACTTGTGGGGTGTTTTAATTTATAGGATGTCTCAATCACACATGTTCCCCCTTGATCTCGTAATTCGTTGTTGTCAATATCAGCTTGACATTCCAGTATCCTTTGACTTCATTGATCTTCCCTGTCCGGTCATTTGATTGTTCTCTTGTCCCTTTTCTTAGGGGCACTTCGTCCGCACCTGTCAAAGCTGGACAGCAACAACATGGACAGCAACATGGACAACCTGACCATGTTGGTCAGCAACAGGAGCCGGTACTAACTCAAGAGACTATCCAGGAAGAAGTGATAGTGGAACCAGCAGTTGGACCGCAGTATCCGGAGGTTCCAACACCACCAATAGTTCCACCTACCCCTGTGGAATTGGACACACCAGCCCTTCTGGAGATCATGAGAGGGATGATGGCTACTCAGCAACACCAGATGTTAGCCCAGCAGTGCATGCACGCTCAGTTACAAGAGCAGAATGTACTACTCAACCAAGGATTACAGACGGCATTGGAAAGAGGGACAAGGACAGATTTAGGAGCGTCAGCCCGATTTTGCAAGTACAACCCCCGTCGTTTCGAGGGCACGGAGGATGCCATCTCAGCAGATGCATGGCTTAAGGATATTGAGGCTATTCTGACAGCCGCTAAGGTGCCGGCAGAAGAACGTGTGGATCTAGTGAAGTTGTTACTTCAGGATCTCGCACGTGATTGGTGGGAAGCAGAGGAAGTAGGCATCAGACGTCCTGTTGTATGGGACGATTTTACTGCAAGTTTTAAGACGAAGTACTATGGAGTTGTGGCGCAGTTTGAGCTACAACAGAAGTTTATCAACCTCAAGCAGGCCGGCAAGACGGTAGATGCTTATGCAGCGGAGTTCTACAGATTGAGTAGGTTCGCCCCAGAGATGGTAGCAACGGAGCGCCAGAGGGCGATGAGGTTCCAGCAAGGGTTTCATCTTGAGCTCTTGCAATTGATAGAGGGGCACAACTACCAGACTTTTGATGAAGTATTGACGGCAACCCGCAGGCATGAGATCACCAGTCAGAGGATCACGGCAAGGACTGGAGGTCAGAAGAGATCCCACAGTCAGATTGAATGAGGAGGGAGAGCAGCGCCCCAAACAACAGCACCATCCCCTGGCATTCGTATCCACGATATGGCGATACGGGGGCCAGCACCACCACCCAGGCAGCAGCAACAGCAACAGAGGAAGAACCAGCAACCCCCAGCGGGCTGTACTTATTGTGGAAAGATGGGGCACACTAGAGATGTGTGTCGGACATTGAACGGGCAGTGTTTGATATGTGGAAATCCAGATCATCGGGTTACCACATGTCCCATGAATTCGAGGTCAGGAGGACCATTGCAGCAGTTTCCTGCTCTGCCAGCACCAGGGGCAGGACAGTATCGAAGACCAGCGGTAGCAGTGAGACCGTTGGCACAGCGCCCGTTAATGCCTCAGGCTCAGATGTTTCGGCAGCAGGGACCGCCGATGCAGCAACACCAGCATAGACCACTCCAGCATCATCAGGGAAGGGGCCAGTAGCAGCACCAGGCTAGGCCGCAGCATGGGAACCAACAAGGAGGTCGAGGACAGGCATTCACTCTGTCCTTGGAAGAGGCATTAGCATCGGGAGATGTTGTGGCAGGTAACATTCTCGTTGCCTCATATCCCACAGTAGCATTGTTTGATTCGGGAGCATCACACTCATTTATATCTGCACAATTTGCGACACGGCTAGGAATGGAGTTCGAGGCATTGCCAGGGAGGTTGAATATACTCACCGGCAATGGGCTCGTAGGAGTTAGTAGAGTTATTCTAGCGTGTAGTGTTGTAGTTTGCGGGCATTCTTTACCCGCCCAGTTGATAGAATTTTCTGTTGGAAATTTCGACGTTATCTTAGGCATGGACTGGCTGAAAGACAGTCATACAACAATAGATTGTCGTAGTGGGAGTGTATCTTTTGATATTCCAGGCATGAAGAGATTCACCTTAGTTAGATCAGAGGCAACTCAGCAAGAGCAAGGAGTAATAACGGCAATAGAAGAAGTTCAAGTTCCGAATGTAATTAAAGAATTTCTAGACGTGTTTCCCGAAGAACTTCCAGGTCTACCACCGGTTAGAGATATTGAGTTCAGTATAGAATTGGCACCTGGGACTAAATCGATATCAGATCGGGTTTACAGAATGGCGGATTCGGAGCAGGCCAAGGTATATCAACATATAGAGGAACTGAAGAAGAAAAAGTTCATCCAAGCTAGCGTATCGCCATGGACAGCACCCGTGGTACTTGTTGGGAAGAAGGATGGATCATCCAGATTGTGTATCGACTACAGGAAGCTTAACGCGGCAACAGTAAAGAACAAGTACCCACTACCAAGGATCGACGACTTATTTGATCAGTTGAGCAGGGCCAGAGTTTTCTCCAAGATAGATCTTCGTTCAGGGTACCATCAGGTGAGGGTTCGGAAGAAAGACATTCCCAAGACAGCATTCAGGTCGAAGTATGGACATTATGAATTCTTGGTAATGTCGTTTGGTTTGGCCAATGCTCCAGCAATATTCATGGATTTGATGAACCGTATCTTTATGCCATATTTAGATCAGTTTGTCGTAGTATTTCTCGACGACATTCTTGTGTACTCTGCTAGTGAAGAGGAACATGAAGACCACCTCAGAAAAGTGTTGCAGGTTCTGAGAGAGAACCAGTTGTATGCCAAGCTCAGCAAGTGTGAGTTCTGGACGGATCACATTTCATTTTTGGGTCATATCGTATCAGGAGTTGGAGTAGCAGTGGATCCCAAGAAGGTAGAAGCAGTAGAGAGCTGGCCAGTACCCAAGACCGTAGCTGATGTACGGAGTTTCTTGGGATTGGCAGGATATTACAGAAGATTTGTGTCAGATTTTGCAAGACTTTCAGCGCCCATGACCCGCTTGACACGGAAGGATGTGCCATTTGTCTGGTCGGCAGAATGCCAGTCATCGTTTGAGAATTTGAAGCAAAAGTTGATATCAGCACCCATTCTTACATTGCCAGTTGGATCCGGAGGTTTTACCGTATATTGTGATGCGTCAGGTAAAGGACTTGGGTGCGTCTTCATGCAGCACGGGAAGGTGATAGCATATGCATCTAGGCAGCTTCGAGACCACGAGAAGAATTATCCAACTCATGATTTAGAGTTGGCGGCAGTAGTATTTGCTTTGAAGCTATGGAGGCATTACTTATATGGTGACCGAGTAGACATGTACACAGACCACAAAAGTCTGAAGTACATCTTTACTCAGAAGGAGCTGAACATGAGGCAGAGAAGATGGCTAGAGTTGATCAAGGATTATGACGTGGAGCTTCAGTATCATCCAGGCAAGGCTAATGTGGTAGCAGACGCTCTCAGCAGAAGGGGCGGCACATTTATGTTGACAACACAGAAGCATATCTTAGAAGACCTTCAGGAGATGGGCATAGAAGTTATACTTCCTAACGATATAGGAGTTCTGGCAAGTCTACAAGTCCAATCTGACTTGGTAGATAGGATCAAGGCAGCTCAGGCACAGGACCCAAGGATTCAGAAGCTTAGGGCAGAATGTGAGTCAGGGCTCAAGAAGGAGATGCAAATCCACGAAGACGGTACACTTAGGTTTGGATCACGTCTATGTGTGCCTAGTGGAGATATCAGACAGGAGGTTATGGCAGAAGCTCATAGTTCTCAGTATTCTATACATCCTGGAGGGACCAAGATGTACCAAAATATCAAGCAGCACTTCTGGTGGAACGGAATGAAGAGGGAGATAGCTAGGTTTGTTTCCCGTTGCTTGGTATGTCAGCAAGTGAAGGCAGAACAGCAGAGGCCAGCTGGATTATTGCAACCGCTTCCTATCCCGGAATGGAAGTGGGAGCATATTACAATGGACTTTGTGACCGGTTTACCGAGATCACCAAGTGGTAAAGATGCTATTTGGGTGATAGTAGATCGGCTTACAAAGGTAGCATATTTTCTTTCTTTCAGAGTAGGGCAATCTACAGAAAAGTTGGCAGAGTTGTATATGCAATAGATAGTCAGGCAGCATGGAGTCCCTGTCAGTATTGTGTCAGACCGAGATACCCGCTTTACATCACATTTCTGGAAGAGCTTGCATCATAGTCTGGGTACCAAGTTAAGATTTAGCACGGCTTACCACCCACAGACGGACGGGCAGTCAGAAAGGACAATTCAGACCTTGGAAGATATGTTGCGAGCTTGCACTCTGGATTTTGGAGGATCTTGGGAAAGCCACCTGCACCTAGTTGAGTTCTCATACAACAACAGTTATCAAGCCAGTATCCAGATGGCGCCATTTGAGGCACTATATGGTAAGAAGTGTAGATCGCCACTAGCATGGGATGATATCGGGGAAAGGAAGATGTTAGGCCCGAAACTAATTATTCAGACGGTTGAAGTGATTAAGGAAATTAGAGAGCGACTTCGTGTTGCGCAGGATCGGCATCGTCATTGGGCGGACCAGCATCGTAGGCCGCTAGAGTTTTCTGTTGGGGACCACGTGTTCTTGCAGATCTCACCTACCCGTGGGGTCATTAGATTTGGCGTTCGCGGGAAGTTGAGTCCGCGATACGTAGGCCCATTCGTTATCCTTGATAGGATAGGCGATGTTGCTTATCGTTTGTTCCTTCCACCTTCGTTACGAGAGGTGCATGATGTGTTTCATGTATCTCAATTGCGAAGGTATGTATCGGACCCCAGCTATATTCTCGATCATTCAGAACTGGTTGTTGGTACCAACCTGTCTTACGAGGAGCAACCTGTGTCTATCTTGGACCGAAGGGAGAAGATACTCAAGAACCGAACAATTAACCTTGTCCGGGTTGCTTGGGGTCATCACTCTTTGGGAGAGTCAACGTGGGAACGTGAGGATGATATCCGATCACGGTATCCACATCTGTTTGACTCACAAGGTATATCTTTTTTTGTGTACCTTGATTGTCTTGATTCCTCATGCTTATCACCTTATGGGTAGAATTGCTTGATACCGTAGATTATTAAATATAGATATGTTACTTGCTATGGACATTGTAAAATGATTGCTTGATTGAATTGCTTGTACTTAGATTAGTTTAGCCCCGAGGTTTCTATCCTGCTTGGATTTAAAATTCCGAGGACGGAATTTTTCTAAGGAGGGTAGAGATGTCACTCCCCGTTCCCAGAATGCGTATTTTTATACATGTACAACTCATGAGTATTTATTTAATATTTATCATGTATTATCCTGTATTTAAATTCCTTTAATTTCATGTTAATCAATTAATCTGCTCTTTAAATTTTTATGTTAATTTATTTCCTGCAATTATATTTCTGCAATTTTATTTTCTGCACTTTATTTCCTGCTCTTATTCCCTGTCTTAGTCTTGCTTATTTGGGTTCGGGTTGGCTTTGGTTGGATCCCCATTGGACACGGCCCAACTCCTACCTACCACCCCTTTTCTATTTAAAGCTTCCATCTCTTTCTCTCTCTTCATAAACTCCTTCACCATTACTCCTCTTCTTCTTCCTTTCATTACTCTCTCCACCTATCAAACCGTAGGCAAGTACAACTTGCTTTCCATGAGAACCCATGTTTTTATAGTTCATTTGCCTTCCTCTTGTAATCCTAAGAGAGTTTAGAACTTGGCATTTCTCATTTCGAAGTCTAAATTTTTGTAGATCTAGAAATTAGTATTTTCAAATTTTGGTGGTCTTGATCTATCAAACTTCTTTGTTTGCAAATTTTGATGGTTCCATATTGTAGAGAGTTTTATTCTACCCAATTTTGACCTTTGAAAAGTTGGATTTGGACTTGTGTTGACCAAGTTATGGACTTTTGAAGCTTTGGGGTGCAACCATGGAGTTCTTGCTGTTTGGAGAAGACAGTGAGCCGTGTACGCTAGCTTTTTAGCTTGCGTCACTGAGCTGTGCGCGCTCTTTAGTGCAGCGCAGTATGGAGTCCATACGCTGCCTTTTTAGGAAGCGTGTGTCTTGCATGCGCTACCTTTTGGAAGCGTATGTCGTATGGAGTTCATACGCTGCCTTTTGGGAGCGTATGACTTGCATACGCTGACTTGGATGGTCAGGAGTCGTATGGAGTTCATACGCTGCCTTTTGGGAGCGTATGACTTGCATACGCTGACTTGGATGGTCAGGAGTCGTATGGAGTTTATACGCTGCCTTTTGGGAGCGTATGACTTGCATACGCTGACTTGGATGGTCAGGAGTCGTATGGAGTTCATACGCTGCCTTTTGGGAGCGTATGACTTGCATACGCTGACTTGGATAGTAAGGAGTCGTATGGAGTACATACGCTGCCTTGAAAAGGAGTCGTATGGACTTGCATATGCTAGACTTGAGCGTATCTAGACTTGAGCGTAGCTTGACTTGAGCGCAGCCCTGTATATTGATATTTTATTAGATATTTAACGTCCATTTTATATCCTTACGCCTTTTGGCATAAACTTGATATAATCATGATATGTTAATATTTCTGTTAAATATGGATTGTTACGTGGGATGTACCATGTGTCGTGAATTGAGTTACAGATACCCCGATTGACTGGAATTAAACCCTGAGAGTTGTAGACTCGACCCCACTGAATATTAGTTGACTTTTATGCCTTGTCACCATTGATAATGATGGTTATCTTGACTAAATTGATCATGCGTTCCTAGTTGGAACTAAGAGACTGGCTAGTCGTCTTATTGAAATGAATGAATGAGACACGTTCATGTTATGAACTATTGTAATCGACTGGCTGATCCCGAATATTGACATACATGCACATGCAGGCTTCAATCTATTTATTTATTTATTTACTTATTTATTTTCTACAAAAAAAGCATGTGTACTTTCTGGTCAAGGCATGATTACCGTGGTTAGATTTGATTGTTGCATTACGCTATGTAAGACCTGCAACCTAACCGCACTGGTATCGTTGTAGAGTTGTGCATATCGTACCCCGTACGAAAGTACTCATTTGAATGACCATGATCCACGGCATGGGATTTCACTCAACGTAGGGACTATTAAGTTAAATAAAATAATGATTGTATGGAGAGAATGGATTCCTGAGTTCTTACATGGCAGCTCCCTTGGGACGAGTAGTACCCGACGGGCCGGCTGGTTCCCACAGATACTGTAAATCTGCCACACGGGCAGGGAACAGTATCTGCTTTTATTATTATTGTATATTGTATATTGGCGGACGTCCTGCTAGGACTCGTCTAATTCATGCATGGCGCACATGATTCACTGGATAGACTAGCCTTGCTTGCACATAGTGAGAACTGAGGAATCCCTAATTGTATTATTCCAGGATAACTTGGAACACACAGTAGCAAGCCGTAGTAGTTGAATGGCCGTTTAAATTGACTTGTTTGTGTACTGTACTACTCTGTTACCTAACTGGGATGATCAGAATGTCAGGACATGACGGGCCAACTTCTGTCCTTGTTTGGTTGGGAGGTTGGTTCGAAGTGTCGTGATGTGATGTGAATCCTAGTGGAAAGCAGAGATCTATTATTATATTCTCTTACTTAATGGTTTTAGTTCTCATATCGTGCTTCCTTGTGGTACTTGCTATTAGAGGTCTAACCTCTCTGGTTTTGCATGGCCAGATTTAGAGCCGGTCCCCGAGGATCCAGCTTACTTCTACCTCCAAGATGGTCAACACTAGAGGGATGATCGCAGGAGGACTCGAGTGGGTTTCTTACTTCACCGCTCGTTTTGTCACTTACTTTATACTTAGCCGTTTGGCACCGACATGTTAGTCGGATTGTCTTGTACTTACTTTTACATAATTGTAATTAAAGTCAGACTGCAGCTGATAACAATTGTGTATACTTTTGCTACATCAATCTGGCTATGTTTTGTAAAGCCAGATATCAAGACCATTTTGACAGAGCGTTTGGGATGCCTTACTGCTTTATCTTACATGTTCTCTATTTCTGTTTCTTATTTGAATGATTGAGACAATAGATGTGTAATGACCATAGTAAGACTTTTATGTAGTATGCACCCCCTCGTCTGGTTAGACAGCATTGATCGTATTATACGGTATTCATCTACCCGTAATACGTAGCTGGCTGAGTCATTCCCCCGCTCTCCAGTATTCTGGTTCTGGGGCGTGACAGGAAGTTACCATTTAAAAGTTGTGATTTTGTTGGAATAACTTAGCATGAATAGAAGTTAAAATTGATGAGAGCATTGAGCTTAATTTTTGAGATTACTTTTAATATGCTAAGAGCTTTATTATGAGTTATTTGAAAATTTTAGAGTGTTAAATTTTTGATTGATTGTGAAATTTTTATGGATTCGTAAATTATGAACTCTTGAGTTAAATATTTGAATTTAAACGTTAAATTTTGGAAAAGGTTAGTAGTAACGTGATAAAGTTTGCTTTGAGATTTATGAAAGTGACTTAAATTTTGGTCATGATTAAATTGAACGACTTGCAGTGAATACAAATTTTGGATGGTTATTTTTGAAAATTTTATTTTGAGACTTTTGGAGAAAATTTGAGCAAAAATTTAATGGTGGACAACCAAGAGAGTCCAAATAAGATGGATGAATTCCACAGTGTTCCACACTAAACTGCCATATCACTCATGACCATGATAATAATATATACACAAGTGTTGTTAGTCATCTACCAAGCTATGTGACTGTATTTCCGCCTCGACTTACTCGACCTTCCTTCAATTCTAGATCTTTTAATTGCGACCTTCTAACCCATTTGCAATTTGAATAATGATCTAATGGTTTCTTAACTGTATTTATCTAGAAGACTATCTTCTCTCCGGAATTGAGTTCCTAAATTATTTTTACTGGATTCTTTAATTAATTCTATTTTATGCTTTAACTTGATCTTCTTTATTTTTGTGCATTAATTATCACCTCGTAAACTCCCACCTTCTATTTTTGATCTTTTGGCGTCCCTTACCGTGACTTAGATATTTGGAGCACAACACTAGACTTTTCCTTCCAACAAATTTCATATGTAAGACCTAGACAAGTCCACCTTCATGTAGATATATCATGTCCCACTAAAACACGTCTCCTTGTACACTATTTTTATGATATGACCTTCTGGTCAAAATGGCCAAACTATAACCTCTACCATGACACCAAAATACTTTTCGACTTCAATTAAGAGATCTAACCTTGACTCAATCCCTTAACCCGATAGGTGAATTTTGTTCTACTTAGTTCCTTAAATGCTTAAATTTGTGCTTTATCTTGATTGCTTAACCCATTGTCCCATCCCATTACTAGTTTAACCCTTGTAAGTTGGGTAGACTACCTCACGGCCCAACAAAGTCTTTGTCCTTGTGACCCATGTTGATAAGTTTGCTTAGACTATAAGTTCAGAGGACCCTAACTTAGCTAATCAACCAAGACAACTGTATAGGCCCAAACTTCGGGCGAGCCTTTATTTTAAAAGATCTTGGACTATTTAAAATTCCTTCATGAGTAACTCCCTTGCTCATATTTTGACTAACTCATGCTACTAATGTAGCTTCAGTTTTGCAAGCTTATTTCGTTATCAAGCTTGATCATGATATATTTTATTGAGTGCACCCACTAACATATTGTCTAATCAAAACCGGTGCATGATGGTCTGATCAACCTATTGCACTTTGGTTCGCTTATCACATATTATTCTACGTGGATGGAGACATAGTAAACTTGCCTTAGAGTCTCATCCGCGATAGCATTGACAACTCTCATTCAAATTGTTTCCGCCGCCAATGAACCTCGTATTTCATACTAAAAAGCATCGTCTTTGAACTCTTTTGTTGTGGGCTTTACTTACTTTTGAAAGACCAGACACTGTACTTGATAGATAGACACAAGATATCATCTTTAGTTGCCCTATCAGTTATTTATACACAAGTGTAGATAGCCACCGACCGACTCATGTGGCTATATCCTCGCCTTTAACCACTCCTCATTCCTCAACCCTAGAATTGTTATCGTACCCTCCCAATTATTCTTGAGCACTCGAGAATGATTCTAATCGTTCAATTAATCAAACCCTCGACCAAGATGATTAGTATCCAGTTATCTCTCAAGGAACCATATCTTCCAAATGTCTAAATTATTCTCTTTGATCTACTCGATTCCTTATTACTCTCCAAATTGGATTATCGAATTTTGTCATCTTTATTAGCAACCCTTATTCAATTCCATAACCAAGATATACTTCGTATATATCGCCTCCACAATTTTCTAATGCATGGTTGTGTTGAACGTCATTTTATCGCCTCCTCCAAAATTTAATTGCATTTTGGTATTGACAAACTCTTCCTATCCCTCAACCCTATCTACCCTATTAATCCTAAATTTCGAGGACAAAATTCTTGTAAGTTGGGTAGGATGTAAAACCCCTATTTTTTAAAATTATTTTTATTATTTTATTAGACTTCAAATTTAATTTACACAATTTATGGTTTTTTTATTAATTATTAAAAATGATCTTAGCCATTGTTGTGTTTTGAGCACAAGGAGACCATGAATTTTGGCACGAAAGATGTAGCAGTGTGCTTTGACCAGTATATTAGCCATGTCGTGGGAGGCCTAGCCATAGTTCAGTCCGAACTAGGAAAACCAGACTGAGTTGTGAAATAACGCATTTAAAATATTTATTTAGATATTATTTTATATATTGATTTTTTTAGATGATCCGGTTTGTCCAAACCAGTCCGAACTGGGTCCGAACCAATTTAACCCATGTAGGTATGTGGTGTGACCAAAAGTGGCCATGTAGACATATTTTATGTACGTAAAAATAATTTCGAAATTATTTTAGAATTTCATGAACAATTTAAAATCATTTAATTATTTGTGTAATTATTGGTATTTTATTATTTAAATAATGTTTTACAAAATAGTACATTTTGTGGACCCGGAAAAGGGTGTGCAGTATAAGTGGACTCATTGGGACGATCTTATTAATGTATTATTATTAAAGTTATTTTGTGGAGATTTAATAAACATGTTGTCCTATTTAAATATTATTATTAATTTGAGTTGATTTATTAAGGATTGAATTTATATATATATGTGGATATGCTCAAATATATTAAATAATTGGATAGTTGACTTTTAAATGGTATTGGGATTTTAAATAGATTTTTTGGTGTATATATATATATATATATATATATATATATATATATATATATATATATATATATATATATTGAAGTTTTAGAATAAGATAAGAAAAGAAAAAGAAAAAAAATAATAAATAACATAATGGGTGGTTGGCCCCACCCGACCACCCACACCACAAAAACGAATTTGTAGCAGCCAAAGGCTTGGCCAACCCCCTTCAAGTAGCAGTAGCTACTTTATGTGCGCCCTTAATAAAGTAAGTAGTAGCAGCACCTGCTAAGCTTGGCCGACCCCTAACCCCATTACACATAGATACATATATATTCATATATATATATATAACTCTCAAAAGAAAAATCCTAATCTCCTCCTCCTTCCTCCTCCATCCTCCTCCATCCTCCTCCCTCTCCTCGGCGTGCGTGCCCAACTCGCCTGAGCGACAGAAGTCCCGTCTCCCGGTCGTCACGACGACAACAACAACAACAGTTTTCCACTTTAAGGTATCCCACTTCCCCGATCTATATCTCCCTCATTTTAAATCTGTTTTTAGATCCGTAAATTTGTGTAGAAAGCCCACATGACCCTCTTCGAGATTCCCCAGGTGGATTTTGACATGGCCATTGTCACGCCCCAGAACTAGAATACTGGAGAGCGGGGGAATGACTCAGCCAGCTACGTATTACGGGTAGATGAATACCGTATAATACGATCAATGCTGTCTAACCAGACGAGGGGGTGCATACTACATAAAAGTCTTACTATGGTCATTACACATCTATTGTCTCAATCATTCAAATAAGAAACAGAAATAGAGAACATGTAAGATAAAGCAGTAAGGCGTCCCAAACGCTCTGTCAAATGTTCTTGATATCTGGCTTTACAAAACATAGCCAGATTGATGTAGCAAAAGTATACACAATTGTTATCAGCTGCAGTCTGACTTTAATTACAATTATGTAAGAGTAAGTACAAGACAATCCGACTAACATGTCGGTGCCAAACGGCTAAGTATAAAGTAAGTGACAAAACGAGCGGTGAAGTAAGGAACCCACTCGAGTCCTCCTGCGATCATCCCTCTAGTGTTGACCATCCTGGAGGTAGAAGTAAGCTGGATCCTCGGGGACCGGCTCTAAATCTGGTCATGCAAAACCAGAGAGGTTAGACCTCTAATAGCAAGTACCACAAGGAAGCACGACATGAGAACTAAAACCAATAATGAGAAATATGATAAATAGATCTCTGCTTGCCACTAGGATTCTCATAACATCACGACACTTCGAACCAACCTTCCAACCAAACAAGGACAGAAGTTGGCCCGTCATGTCCTGACATTCTGATCATCCCAGTTAGGTAACAGAGTAGTACAGTACACAAACAAGTCAATTTAAACGGCCATTCAACTACTACGGCTTGCTACTGTGTGTTCCAAGTTATCCTGAATAATACAATTAGGGATTCCTCAGTTCTTACTATGTACAAGCAAGGCTAGTCTATCCAGTGAATCATGTGCGCCATTCATGAATTAGACGAGTCCTAGCAGGACACCCGTCATCAATATATAATAAATAATAATATAAGCAGATACTGTTCCCTGCCCGTGTGGCAGGTTTACAGTATCTGTGGGAACCAGCCGGCCCGTCGGGTACTACTTGTCCCAAGGGGGCTGCCATGTAAGAACTCAGGAATCCATTCTCTCCATGCAATCATTATTTTATTTAACTTAATAGTCCCTACGTTGAGTGAAATCCCATGCCGTGGATCATGGTCATTCAAATGAGTACTTTCGTACGGGGTACGATATGCACAACTCTACAACGATACCAGTGTGGTTAGGTTGCAGGTCTTACATAGCGTAATGCAACAATCAACTCTAACCACGGTAATCATGCTTTGACCATAAAGTACACATGCTTCTTTTGTAGAAAATAAATAAATACATAAATAAATAATTATAGTAAAGCCTGCATGTGCCTGTATGTCAATATTCGGGATCAGCCAGTCGATTACAATAGTTCATAACATGAACGTGTCTCATTCATTTATTTCAATAAGACGACTAGCCAGTCTCTTAGTTCAAACTATGAACGCATGATCAATTATTAGTCAAAGTCCCAATCATTATCAATAGTGACAAGGCATGAAAGTCAACTAATATTCAGTGGGCTCGAGTCTACAACCCTCAGGGTTTAATTCCAGTCAATCGGGGTATCTATACTCAATTCACGACACATGGTACATCCCACGTAACAATCTATATTTAACAGAAATATTAACATATTATGATTATATCAAGTTTATGCCAAAAGGCGTAAGGATATAAAATGGACGTTAAATATCTAATAAAATATCAATATACAGGGCTATAGAAGATCCAGGGTAAGTAAGGTCAGCGTACGCTCAAGTCAGGCTACGCTCAAGTCAAGCAGCGCTATGAACTCCATACGACCCCTAGTCACCCAAGTGAGCGTATGCAGGACATACGCTCCAAAAAGGCAGCGTATGAACTTCATACGACTCCTCACTATCCAAGTGAGCGTATACAAGTCATACGCTCCCAAATGGCAGCGTATGAACTTCATACGACTCCTGACCATTCAAGTCAGCGTATGCAAGTCATACGCTCCCAAAAGGCAGCGTATGAACTCCATACGACTCCTGACCATTCAAGTCAGCGTATGAACTCCATACGACTCCTGACCATTCAAGTCAGCGTATGCAAGTCATACGCTCCCAAAAGGCAGCGTATGAACTCCATACGACATACGCTTCCAAAAGGTAGTGTATGCAAGACACACGCTTCCTAAAAAGGTAGCGTATGGACTCCATACTGCGCTGCGCTAAAGAGCGCGCACAGCTCAGTGACGCAAGCTAAAAAGCTAGCGTATACTGCTCACTGTCTTCTCCAAACAGCAAGAACTCCATGGTTGCACCCCAAAGCTTCAAAAGTCCATAACTTGGTCAAAACAAGTCCAAATCCAACTTTCCAAAGGTCAAAATTGGGTAGAATAAAACTCTCTACAACATGGAACCATCAAAACTTGAAAACAAAGAAGTTTGATAGATCAAGACCACCAAAATCCGAAAATACTAATTTCTAGATCTACAAAAATTAAGACTTCGAAATGAGAAATGCCAAGTTCTAAACTCTCTTAGGATCACGAGAGGAAGGCAAATGAACTATAAAAACATGGGTTCTCATGGAAAGCAAGTTGTACTTGCCTACGGTTTGGTAGGTGGAGAGAGTAATGAAGAAGAAAAGAAGTAATGGTGAGAATGAGTAATGAGGAGAAAGAATGGAGAGGGTGGCTTTAAATGAAAGGGGTGGTGGTAGGTGGGGGTTGGGCCGGGTCCAATGGGTCGGGTTGTAGGGGATCCAACCAAGGCTAACCCGAACCCAAAGCCTAGCTAAAGCAGAGAATAAAAGCAGGAAATAAAGTGCAGAAATAAAATTACAGAAATAAAATTGCAGGAAATTAGTTAACATGAATATTTAAAGAGCAGATTAATTGATTAACATGAAATTAAAAGAATTTAAATACAGGATAATACATGATAAATATTAAATAAATACATATGAGTTGTACATGTATAAAAATACGTATTCTGGGAACGGTGTCTCAATGTGTGTGTACATAACATGGGCTAGGTGTCTCAATGTGTGTGTGTACATAGGAATCAATAGTGTGAGTGAATTAGCTATTCTCGGTTTTGAGCGTAATGTGAGTAAGCTATAAGAGAAACAGTATACACAAACAGTGTATCAATCTCAGGAAAATCAGTAGATAGCAGTAGTGTGTGTTTATATTCTCAGGTTACACTTATGTGTGTGTGTAGATAGGTGTAAACAGTGCATAATTTCTCGAGAAAATTCAGTATAATGTGTGTGTACCAATATGTGAAAATAGTGTATTAAAACTGTTCTCAGTTTTGACAGTCAATGGCATACGAAAACCCAAGAATCCCCAATCAATGTGAACCCTAACATGCACATTAATTCTCAGAGAATATATGGGATTAATCATAATGGTTTAATCATTCAAAATCAGTTTAAACCAATGTTAATCTCATAAAATTAATTTATAGTGAACTACGTATCAAAAAATTGGGGATAAACCAAATTCGAAATCCAAATTCAATTAACAGCAAAATCTAATAGTTGGTAATGATATGTGTATGTGTCATAGAGTCACACGTGTCGAGTGTCCACCAAAACAGGACACAATCGTGTCCAAATTATTTTTTAACACACACGAACACAAATGACACAGTGCAGTCTCGTGCACGTGTCCACGCGTGTGTGTCCGTGTCTGTGTGTGTGTGCGTGTGTGTGTGTGTGTGTCCGTGTCTCTGTGTGTGTGTGTGCGCGTGTGTCCGTGTCCGTGTGTGTCCGTGTGCGTGTGTGTGTGTCCGTGGGAGAGGAGGAGGAGGAAGGAGAGGAGTTAGGTTAGGGTTTACCTGAGGAAGAGGAGGAGGAGGTCGGATTGGGGGAGGAGGAGCTCGAGGAGGAGGATCTCGAGGAGGAGGAGCTCGCCGGAGGGGGAGGGAGTCGCCGGGGGGGAGGGGGTCGCCGGGGGGGGGCACTGACAGAGGGGAAGGGAGTCGCCGGGGTGGGGGGTGGGGGGGGGGAAATGAAATTTTTGGGTTTTCGAGTGAGAATGAGGGGGAAAGAAGCAGCTGCGTGCCCTAAGTAAAATAACTTAGCGACGTCACATTTTGACGTCGCTAAACGTCGCCAACTTGGCGACATGTACATAAAATATGTCACTGAACGTCGCTTTTCGGCGACGTAGTACCCTCCTGTCGCAGAACGTCGCTAGACAGCGACGTTTTACGACGTGTTTAAAATGACGTCGCTACTGGCGACGCCATTTGTTGCCGTCGCTACAGTACGTCGCTATTTGATGATATTTTAGTAGTGAATGGAGTCCAAATAGCAGGAGGTACAGCTGGATCAGGTGCAGCTGGGGATGTCCATGAGAGCTAGGGGAGGAAGAGTTATCATCATCAGGAGGAGGTAAGGTAGGAGCAGTCCTACGAGCTATAGAGATAAGCAAGCTTATCAAGGAATCGACACTCATCCATTTGAATATGGAAATGCTCAAAGATGATAGGCAAGTACATGGCTTATAATAGGTTACACCCTTCCCTGTGACATCGAACCATAGCATTTATGATAGTCTTTGGAAGGCTGAATGGGACAGTAAAATGCAGGTGATAAAGACCTGTCATTTCCAAATAAGTATTATCATCGATGGAACCAATATTATAATAGTCGTAGAAAATATCATGCAATAAAGTTCATAGAAATTTGGTTCAAATGGCTAGAACGAAGATGTCCACGAGGATGAGGACACAACGAGTCCTTGAATGAACCAAGTGTCATGTCATCTTGAATTAAAATTTGGTAATATCGACTAGGAGTTCACCCAAGTTTGGGATAGCTAAGATTTCTCCCAAATTGTCATCATCAAACTCAAACTCAATGTCACATACACAAGAATAAATAGTAGCATATTCATATGTTAAATTACAATAGAACATACGAATTGCATTTAGGAAAATGCAATTTCTAGTAGCCATAAGTTCTTCAAGAGAAAGGTCACTAAAAATTGTCAAATAATCATGAAAGATAGTGAAACTAATAGGGTTGCCCTGACAAATATTCCTCTTTTGGAAATCATCAAACCATTCAACTGAACATTCTAGGGTTCTAAAGAGAAACCCATCAAAATTACCTTCATTGGGAAAAGATGGACTAAACAGTGAATGTCGAATATCCTGAGGAGGATGAGATGAGGATGTCTCATCTACCTTATCTTCTTCTTACCAAATAATTTAGGAGCCATTAAAAAAATTAAGTAGAAGAGAAGGGAAGAGTTATACCTCAAAAAGATGGCAGATAATGGAAAAGAACTACAAAAGAGATTAAAATCTGGAGGGAGAAATAATGAAACCACTTGAAGAGAGGGATCCAAAAAAAACTAGGGCTTCTAGGAGGAAGATGAAGAGGGACTGCTCTCGGATGAATGGGAATAGGAATAGGTTTGAAAAGAAACAAAGACTTAAGTCAAAAGTAGGGTCCAAAATTCGAGCTATTATTCTAGAAACAAGGGGACCGAGTTCGGTTATATACCGAGTTCAGCCCGATTTTGGTTCCTATGATTTTAGAATCAAATAATATTTGCAATTTAACCTTTAATAAATGTCGTTTGTAAAGTGTTGATCATCTTGGGTTAGCTATAGGAGCCGGTTCCCAGCTAGCGGTGGTCCGAAGATACTTAAATAACGTGTGGCGTAGGGCTATTTGCACCCGTTTGATAGAATGAACCTTTCGACATATACCCAAAATAATCTCTTACTTTAGCAAACTTTAAATTTTAAAGAATAAATGCAGTATCATTGTCAACATCAAAATCTAGAATGTCTAATTTTTGACGTATGAAGTTGAAACGATCTTCGGCTAGGTGTTTAGTAAAGATATTTGCCAGTTGATGTTATTTGCCGATAAATAGTAAATCAATATCCTCGTGTA
Organism: Iris pallida; assembly: GCA_029216955.1. Taxonomy (NCBI): domain Eukaryota; kingdom Viridiplantae; phylum Streptophyta; class Magnoliopsida; order Asparagales; family Iridaceae; genus Iris; species Iris pallida. The sequence goes on along the minus strand of JANAVB010044817.1, from coordinate 208,948 downwards.
ATTGTTGATCACGCAAAAGTGATGTTTGATTTATATGTGTTTAATGCATGAGTGGCATATAAGGTTCTTAGTAAGATTAATATTGCTCGAGTTATCACAGTATATTGGAATATGCTTAAAATAAAGAATATAGTCTTCTAAAAGGTCTATTTCATCTACAAAATTTGTACACAATAACTTTATGCAGCTATGTACTCAACTTCAGTAGTTTATGATGCAAAGTTATATTTCTTATTGAACTATGTATAACCCTTGTTTTCGATTTTTCAATATTTTATTTATTTTAAATATTTGTGTTAGAAAATAATTTCTTTTTGAATTTCTATAAAGGAAATCTAGGTATTTTTGAATAACAAAAACATTTGCAAAATTGGTATCTTAAATAAGATTTGGATTTACACAAATATGATTTTAAACTATTTGATAATATTAAATATTATTTTAAATTATTATTGTGATCAATTATTGGATTGGGATTATATTGATTTAGTTTTAAATTTTTATTTGATTTGAATTAATGGGATGATTTATCCATTAGGATTCTTGATCCTTGTCTTATAACCGCATTTGAATTAAATCATATCTCCATTTAAATAAATATAAAAATCTTTGGATTAGTCTAATTCTATTGGAATCATATCTACAATTATTTAAACTTATCCTTATTTAAACTAGTCATAATCCTATCCAAATTAGGTAATCCTAATTATATCCATATTAATTAAATTCTAATAATATTCTAATAAGTAATCCCTATATATTATATATACCTATTGAACTTGTGAATAAAACCATCTCTTATATTTTACTTTCCCAAATCTCCTCTCTTTTTCGTCCAAAACAGCTCAAAATTCATCACAAAATCAGCCTCGTTTTTCAGAAGCTGAAGCAACTTCGTGAAGTCATTGCGACCAACTTCGGATTCTGATTCACCTTCAGTTTTTTCTATTAGAACCGTATCGAGGTTAGCTTTCCAAAAATATAATTTATTTTCTGTAAATAGGAACGTGAATTTCTGAAAAATTGTTTGAGTGCCAGTTGTCCGAAAATCGATGTGTCAACTGTTTTTGAGATTCTGAGAGATCTTGAACTTCGTTTTGTGATCCGTTTGATGTTTTAGATAGATGACACGGATCTACACCATATAATCTTTATAGAAATTAATAAATTAGTTTGGTATTTTTTTTAATTGGTAGAACTTAGAATTGGTCAGTAATTTACAGACTTAGTCACGGTTAGCCATAATAGCATAATTCATGAATTTAGTCATGGTTAGCCATAATAGCAATAAATTTTGACCAAATTATAATTTTGTGTCATCGATGACTCCATTGCACTCGTAGCACTTAAATCTACTAGATTGCACACTCAAATCATTAAGTTCGTAATGTTTGACTATTTAGGCAATAGTACGTCTCGATTTGCGTGTCATGGGTCCTGAATTTGGAACTGTGACTTTCTATAGTTAAGAATTATATTTTGATTTTATTTCAGATTATAATTAGATTAAATTAGGTGATTTATATGTTTCCTTTATTTGGAGACTTAACCTTGAATTTCGGAAGTCAAAATTATAAAACTAGGTCTAGAAATCCTAGAATTATGTGGACATTGTTTAGGAAACTCATGTGTCCCATGTGTACCTAGAAGACTAAAATAATACTTTAATTATGTGTGAACTTTGATAGGTTTGATATTGCAAAGTCAGTGGGGACTTGGACGACACGCAAGTGCACCTTGCCAAGTTTTTTTAATTCATATAGCATGTTTAAATTATTGCTTATTTTGTCATAGATTCATATGATTCTAGTATTAGCTGTTATTTCTGTTTTTCTTGATTAGAGATATTTGTCATATACACTGTACTTCATTTGGATATAATGGATTATTGTACCAACGTGAGTGTTAGAAGCACGAGAACGATTATAAACACAGGGCATGTTTTCTTCCTCTAATTTGTTATTTGTGACCATGTGACCTCTAAGATCGGATTATCTTCCTTCAGAACTCTGTAGCCACTAAGGCCGGGTTATCTGTTTTGTAACCATGTGACCTCTAAGGTCGGGTTATTTGACCGCCCTGTGGCCTCCAAGGTCGGGTGAGTTTTTTTTTTTGCCATGGTTTACCTGTGAGCTACAGTATTTGTAGTCATTTGTTATACAGTTCATGTGTAGTTAGCTGTTCCCAATCGTGCATTGACTGCAGTATAGGTTATGCTCTAGTTTATTTTTTCTTGCTTTATCACTGTCTATTTAAATGTTATATTTTGAGATACTTGGCTTGTATATTATGTGTCGTGTTACGTCCCTCAAATGACCTGAGGATCTCTTCAGGTATAGACGATCGACAAGATCTCGAAGAGTACAACCTGGGCTATACTCTTCCTTTGCGGACCATATGATTTTTTCTTTAGACAGTGGACTTGCTATTCTTTATCTCATTTATTTTGTTCTAGTCTTACAGTCACTTGGCAGTAGATTTGTCTCCACCGGGCAAATATTACATCCTCTATTTCAATTAATATAATTGATTAGTTATTTCTTTTATTTGTTGTTGTGGATGAGATATAGATATTTTCTGTGACCATGAAATATTGTTTTGAGCTGGAGTTTATATAATACAGATTATGTATATATATTTGGATCCCATACATTGGGATAGCCTTCATATACATACAGTTGGCATGTATTGTAACGTCCCAGACCGAAAATACGTAGGACTAGGAACGTTTACATGCTAGTTCTATGTATACGCAGGCTACTCCAATATATCCAAACTATGAATACACATAAGCTGTATTATATGAACTCCATCTCATAACAATATTTTATGATCACAGAAAATGTCTTATATCTCATCCACAACAACAATAAAGAAAATAGTCATTCAAATATAATCAACTGAAAGGTAGAATGAAATATTTTTCGGGTTGAGACAAATCCACTACCGAGCGAGTTTAGAATAAAATAATTAAGATAAAGAATAACAACTAAATAAATCCACTATCTAAAGGGAAAATCATATGGTCCGCAAAGGAAGAGTCTAGCCCGAATCGTACTCCTTGAGATACAGCCGATAGTCTATAGCTGAAGAGATCATCAGATTCTTAGAGGGACGTAACAAGACACATAATATACACGCCAAGTATCTCAAAATATAGCATTTAAAAGATAGTGATAAAGCAAGAAAAAATAAACTAGAGCATAACCTATATTACAGTCAATACATGATTGGGAACAACTAACTACACATGAACTGTATAACGAAGGAGTACAAATACTGTAGTTCACAAGTAAACCACAGCTAAGAAAACTCATCCGACCTTGGAGGCCACATGGTGGTCAAATAACCTAACCTTAGAGGTCACATAATTACAAAACAGGTAACCCGGCCTTGGAGGCCACAGGGTTCCAAAGACAGAAAACTCGACCTTAGAGGTAACAGGGCCACAAATAACAAAATTAGAGGAGGGAAACAGTCTATGTATTTATAATCTTTCTCGTGCTTCTAACACTCACGTAGGTACAACAATCCATTATATCCAAATCAAATACAGTGTATATGACAAATGTCTCTAATCAGGAAAAACAAAAATAACTGCTAAGACTAGAATCAAGTGAATCTATGATAAAATAAGTACTAATTTAAACATGTTATATGAATTTTAAAAAAACTTGGCAAGGTGTACTTGCTTGCCTGTCTTCCAAATATCTGCTGACTTTGTAATATTAAACCTATCATAGCACACATAATTAAAGAATTATTTATCATCTAAGTACACATGGGGCACATGGGTTTCCTAAATAATAAATCTACATGATTCTAGGATTTCTAGACCTAGTTTCATAGTTTTAACTTTCGAAATTCAAGGTTAAGTTCCTAAATAAAGGATAAACATATAAATCACCTAATTTAACCTAACTATAATATGAAATAAAATATAAATATAAATTCTTGATTATAGAAAGTCACAGTTCCAAATTCGGAACCCGTGGCACGCAAATCTAGGTGTACCATTGACAAATAGTCAAACGTCAGGCACTCAATGATTTGAGTGTGCAACCTCGTAGATTTCAGCACTACAAGTGCACTGGAATCAACGGTGCCACAAAATTACGATTTAGTCAAAAGTTATCGCTATTTGGCTAACCGTGAATATGAGAGATGATTAGGATTACCTAATTTGGATAGGATTATGACTAGTTTAAATAAGGATAGCTTTAAATAATTGTAGATATGATTCCAATAGGATTAGGCTAATCCAAAGATTTCTATATTTATTTAAATGGAGATATAATTTAATACAAATGCGGTTATAAGATAAGGATCAAGAATCCTAACGGATAAATCATCTCATTAATTCAAATCAAATAAAAATTTAAAACTAAACCAATATAATCCCAATCCAGTAATTGATCACAATAATAATTTAAAATAACATTTAATATTATCAAATAATTGAAAATCATATTTGCTTGTATTCAAACTTTTTTTAAAAATAATTTGGCAAACCTTTTTGTTATTTAAAAATACCTATATGTTCCCTTTATAGAAATTCCAAGAAAAAGATATTTTCTACCACAAAATATTTAAAATAAATAAAATACTAAAAAATTAAAAACAGTCGTTACAAATCTACCCACCTAAAAAAATTCGTCATCGAAATTAAAAATAATGCACGATCTATGAAAACGAAATGCGATACAGAAGAAGAAGTCAAGTACGAAGATCGTACCTTAATTTTCGAGCTGCGGGAAGAACGGTTGTGTATGTCATCCTCTACTACTAAAATACAGCAAATTGGCGACGGAGGATTAGCAACGGATCGAATCCGTCGGCCATAGCGATGGCCTCGCGACTACCTTGTGACTGACTACCGTCAGAAAGCAATGTATATTTTTTTTAGTTTTTTTGCGTCAAAATCAGTCGCACATCCGTCGCTAATTTGATGAAATATTAGCAACGGATTCATGTCCGACGCTAATATGTCGCACATTGTGGCGGCAAAATCTGAAATAAATGGCGCGCTAAATTAGCGTCTATGTGGCGACGGACGTTCCGTCGGTAATCTATTTGGTATTTAGCGGCTACCTTCCGACAGATATATCCGTCGATAATCCGTTGCTAAATACTGTAACCTAACTTAAATAGACCGAGGGGGGGGAAATTTTTCATTCTCCCCAAAAAACTCTCTTCCCCTCTCTCTCTCTCTCTCTCTCTCTCTCTCTCTCCGACAAGCTCTCTCCGACGGATCACATTCTCCGGCGAAGCTCTCTCCGACGGGATATCTCTCTCTCAGGTATGCTCTTCCTCTCCCCCCCCTCTCTCTCTCTACCTCTCTCTGTTTAGGGTTTCGGGTTGGTGGGGGGGTCGACTGTCGCTGGGGCCGGCGGGGTGGGGGAGAGGTTGTTGAGGGCGGGAGGCAGGGTAGGGTTTAGGATTTCGAGGTAGGGGTAGGATTTCGGGTGGGGGATGGGCCGGTTGTCGCGGGGGCCGGCGGTGATGGAGGAAGAGAGGGGGGAGGGGGTCGATGGTGTTGGGTGCGGGGCGGGATGAGGGGGAGGGGGGTGGGTGTTTGCTGTCGGGGGGTGAGGGGGAGGGGGAGGGGGGTGGGTGTTTGCTGTCGGGGGGGGGGAGGGAGGGAGGGGGTGGGGTGGGGGTTTGCTGTCGGGGGGTGAGGGGGAGCTGGTGGGTGTTTGCTATCGGGGGGGAAGGGGGTGGGGTTGGGGTTTGCTGTCGGGGGGTGAGGGAGAGGAGGGGGAGGAGGGGGGTGGGTGTTTGCTGTCGGAGGGGAGGGGGATGGGGGTGGGGTGGGGGTTTGTCACTCCCCGATCCTGGAATACGTATTTTAATACGTAAACCGATAAATTATATTTACCTTGAATTTATACGATATTTATTATGCAGTATTTCTTCATGTATTTCCCAAAAATATTCGACAAAATATTATTTCCTAATTTATTTTCTGTATTTGGGCCTACAGTTTTGGCTCATTTGGGTAACCTATTTTTGGTTCACTAATGGTTCATCATGAACCCATGGGTTCAAGATTCTATATAATAACTCATCTCATTCTCTCTCCTCTCATTTACTTCCTCTCATTTATTTCCTCCACCAACCAAGGCAAGTACCAACTTGCTCAAGAGATGGATCCATATTTTGTCATTGATTTCTTACAAAACTATTTGCCAAAACATGTTCTTCTCCTCAATCTATACTAGTTTAGAACTTAAAAATTTCCATTTTGAAGCTTTAATTTTTGTAGATCTAAGTTTTAATCATTTTCGGATTTTGCATGGTTTGATCTACTTTAGTTGGATTTTATGGGTTTTTGATGCTTCCATGTGGAAGAGCATTCAGTTTCACCCAAGTTGAAACTTGGGAAATCTGGATTTGGAGTTCGGATGGCCAAGTTATGATGTTTTGAAGCTTTGAGGTTCAACCATGGTATTCTTGCTGTTTGGAGAAGACAGTGAGCAGTGTGCCCCTGTTTGAGCACGCTTCCTGTTGGAAGCATGTCTTCCCTTGAGCCTGCGTGACTTTTCACGCAGCTCTTCCCTTGAGCCTGCGTGACTTTTCACGCAGCTCATCCCTTGAGCCTGCGTGACTTTTCACGCAGCTCTTCCCTTGAGCCTGCGTGACTTTTCACGCAGCTCTTCCCTTGAGCCTGCATGACTTTTCACGCACGCTGCCTTGAGTAAGCCTGCGTGACTTTTCACGCACGCTGCCTTGAGTGAGCCTGCGTGACTTTTCACGCACGCGGCCCTGAGTGAGCCTACGTGACTTTTCACCCCTTGAGCGTGCGTGTTTTTGTGCGTACGCTTTTGATATTTTATTAGATATTATATGCCCATTTTATATCCTTACGCCTTTTGTCCCGAGCATGATATGAGCACTAATGTGACCCCGGAGAACAAAGTGTTCCTACCCGATACATGTACCTGAATGTCCCGGTTCTTGTTCATGCTCGACAAATGACTCGTAACTCCACGTGGCGTATTTGCAATGATGCATTACACTAAGGAGGGTAGCACATGTTGACATACTGATTGACATGGATCCTCCTTGGGGTACTCGTACTAAAGTACGACTTTAGGGGGATAATCATGCAGGCCACAGCATGTGAGTCCAAGATTTCACCTAGGGTTAAATTAGGCAACTAAACATACTATATGCATGAGGAGGGCAAAATCCCGAGATCGTGTTACACCAGCCGTCTTGAGATATTGTCTTGACGCGCCGGCTGGTCTCTACGGATACCGTGTCATCTGCAACGAGTGGATGACTGTATCCGATTAATTCCTGCTATATATTATATGTTTTAGCAAGGTGGCCTTACGAGGGACCTGTGCTCAATCATACCTGTCTACGCGAACCCCTGGGTTGGCTAGCCTTGCTGGAAAGATACGATCTGAGGATTTTCTAATAACATGACGCGAGGATAACCTCGTCCCACTAGAAACGCGTAGACTTGATTGGCCGTGAAAACGACTTGCTTGTATCCTATTACCTTCCGTGAATAACTGAGGGAAGCGGACTGTTATGGTACGTGATCCAACCCATGTTCTTGTTTGATTGTTGGATTGGTTATCGTACTATGATAGGCTGTGGACCAAAGTTATGAACGGAATACTTATTCTGTTTGTGTAGTGCTACTTCTGTGAATGACTAAGGAACATGGTCTATCATGGTACATGATCCAACCCATGTTCTTGTTTGATTGTTGGGTTGGTTATTGTGCTGCGATAGGCTATCGACCGAAGTCACGATCAGGAGATTTTAATATTTATACCTTTTGACTTATGTGAAAGTTATAGAGTACGACATGTCCCGACTCCATGCGGCACCTTTTGTCCTTGTTTGGTTGTAAGGGTGCCATATGGGTTCGAGGATGTTGCGCTACCCTATAATAATAGCATAAGTATTACAATTATCAATCATTCTATTATCTGGGTTTTTAATCTTAACTCTTGTGCCCTTTTGGTGGTACTTGCTATTCGGGGCTGACCCCGCTGGTTTTGTTTGGCCAGATCTCGTTGCAGAGCCGGAGGACACGATCTTCCTTCCTGACATCCATGGTGCATACTAGGAGCATAGCGGTTCGGGGACTCGAGTGGGTTTCTTCTCCACCACTCCTGCTTATACTTTTGCGGCGTTTAGCTACCGGCACCTGTTAGCCGGATTACTTGATATTTTGTGTCAGTACATAATTATAATTAAACAGACTGCAGCAGTGTATAATTTTGTACTCCTGACTCTCTGAGATAGCTAAATTATAAAGCTAGTCTCTCATGATCATTTTGATGAAGCGTCAGGGACGCCTTACTGCTTTATCTTTAATGTTCATTTCATTGCTAATGTGACTTGATTGATTAAGACATAGAACTCTGTGGGACCATAGGAGACTTAATTGTAGCATGTACCCCCTAGTCTCTCGACAGCCACGATCGCCGTATGACATTACGTACCTCATATGGAGTAGCTGGCCTAGTCCGTCTCCGTATTTCGGTACTGGGGCGTGACAGGGTTTGCTGTCGGGGGGTGTAGGAGGGGGAGAGGGTGGGAGGTTTGCTGTAACGCCCCAGTCCCAAAATACTTAGGACTAGGTACGTATCCATGCCAGCTGCATACATATGAAGAATACTCCAATATGTGGAATCCTCATACGCATACATAAGCTGTAAATCACAGGCCAATCAAAAATAACTATATCTCATCCACAAAATCACAAGAGAAAGTAATAGTTCAGATAGTATCAAATAAAAGAGTCAAAAGATAGATAGCCGGGTGGAAACAAATCCAATACCAAACAGCTATGAATATAATCTAAGATACTGTAGTCCAACTTCCAAAAATAAATGAAAGATACAAGGAAAGAATCAGACATCGTCAGCGGGTGAGATATCCTCGGTAGAAAACGAAGGAGCTAAACCGAGTCCGTGCTCCTGGGGCAATCTTGACCATCTACACCTGGAGAGATCACCAGGTCCTCAGCGGGACATAACAAGATACAGGAAAACATGCCGTATAAACAGAATATAAACTGCTGACAATAATCCGATTCATAACATGGTTCAGCACTTTATCATCGACGCAGTGAACCACACCTACAACCAAACAAGGACATGGTGTGGCACACTAGTTCGTGATAAAATACTGTTCCAAGCCATGAACGGTATAGTACACAACCATATGGAAAAGTACATACACCTACGGATAAAGGTTATCTAACCATTCTAAGTGGAATGCATTTTAAGTACAGTTCATGGTCGCATGACTACCGGGTCAAGTCAGGAAAATACCAATGCAGTACAGTACCTCAGTAGCGAGTCACAACACCATATACTATTCCTCAGTATCGAACGAGTCTATAGCATATAGTCTACCCATCGTTCCTCAGTAGCGAGCGAGTCGACGATAGATAGGGTGGTAGTCAACTTCCAATCATGTTCTTCCCGCCCAATGCCGACTCATAACTGCTAAGTCTTCTAGCATGCAACTCTATTAGCAGTTATTTTCTAACGCACGTCCTCACGTATCGGTGGCCAACCAACTACGCAAGTACGAGACCTATATGAGACTCGTGGTTCATGTAACACATGTGACAAGGCCAATGAATGTATCACAACATAGGGTAGTCTTCTTAACTTTAAGTCGATGCATAATAATAAAGTAATAGAAATAAAACTAAACAGTTAATTGCATAAAATATGTCAAGATAGAAAATGATAATAAGTAAGAAAATAAAACTAAATCAGCATGCTAACTGGCAGTAAATAAGCAGAATATAATGGTAAGGTATCTTGCCTGAGGGTGGTATGAGATGTAGCAAAATCCGACAGTCAGAATCGTCCACACGAAAGTCAAAATCCACAACGTGCTCCGGATGCTGAAATAAACATCACGAACGAGTTTGGAATAAAAGATATGCCTAGGAAACGCCTGTCCAAAAGTTCAATTCTGGAACAGGGGCAAAATTATAATTTCGGGTCAAAACGATATCCGCCGTTGGACCCGTTTTGTACCGAAATGCGTGCCAGAACCTACGGTCTCTAAAGTCGTCAAACTACATGTCTATGGATTCGGTTTGATGAGATAAACTCAACGGTATGTCCAGTCTTGGATTCCGATGAGCCGTGCACAAATTCGCCCGTTAGAGTGGGTCACGGGCCCGCCAAAAAGGGGTTCCGATTCGACCTTTTCAGAATCGAACCAAACTTGGCATACAGGACCAGAAAATTGATACGGTCCTGCTGGCACAAGTTTTGTGTTGATACGACGAACGTACACGGAGTTATGGCCAAGTTTGCAAAAGGTCGATACGGGGGTACTTCGACGGATACGTACTGATTTCGTCGCGCACACGAAACGAAATCGAGTTCCGTCAGTTCCTACACGTCGACAACATCTATACGCACCTTTTGATGCGTATAGTGTGCGACCACGTCGCCCGGTTTGTCGGGGTGCACGCCGTATCGGGAAGGTTTTCTATTTTTTTAGTTTTTAAAACAGATTTTTCTTGGATTTCAATAGTGAATAAGTTTTGGTATAATAGATGAAAAAGAAATCTACCAGTAAGGTTTCGAAGTCATACTAGTTTTCTACAAGTTTATTCAAACAGAATCTTTAAACTGTTGCTAGGTTGATGAAGAGCGATCTTCAAACAGGGCACTTGGACAGCCTATAAACTGTTTTTTTTTTGAAATAGTTTTCGTCTAACTTCGCACCGATATTCTGGATCTGTGGATCAACCATTACCAAATCCAATTGCTGGGGAATGGAGTGGTTCAGGTAGGTTTCTACACGAGTTCGTAAATTCAAATATAATCAAGTAGAAGTCAGGGAATTAAGATCGGAAGAGGGGTACCTGGGATGGATTTTACTGAACAGGGCACTTTGTTTGAACGCGCACGACGTCTGCGACGGCGCTCCGGTGCTACTCCGGCGGTGCAGGTGGTCGACGGTAGGCTGGGTTCGTCGAGGTGTCGGTGGAGATGGCAAAGATTCTGGGGCTCGATTTCATGAAGATGGGTTGGGGTTCGAAGGGTTTAATTCGCAGGGAGTCCGTAGGCTATTTGGATTGATTCTAATTTAATTAGGATTTAAAAGATTTGGTTTAAAAAATTTTGAATTTGATTCGATCTTGGAGGAGAATAGGCTAAGGGATTGAAAGACAAGATTTGCTAAGATATGGATCAAGATTTGATTCGATTCAATCAAATTTATATATATATATATATATATATATATATATATATATATATATATATATATATATATATATATATATATATATATATACAATTATAAATCTAACCAAAAAAAACCCTAAATAAGTGCAATATGAAAAATACTTGTTAATAAAATAATTTCTTAGCCTATTTAAAAATATATTTTAATGCACCTATCTACTCATATATTTGATCTAATATTTATTAAATCGTCTACTAATTAATAATGACGAGAATAACATTATTAATAAAAAAAGGGAATAATAACAACAACAATTAATAATAATAATAATTATTATAATTATAACAACAAGAATAAGAATAATAATAATAGCTCAATGTAAGTTGATAAACATAACTAATTATAACTTATTTATGTAACACTCTCATTTACTAAGCCACGTACAAATATTTGATATCTATCATAATTTATTTTAAATCTAAAATATATATACTTATATGGATACATGTATAGCTTACAAATATATATATACATATAAAATTATTCAACACAAAATATACAATCAATTATAAATACTAAAATAATCCTCCAAAAGTTTTGGGGGATTACATCCTACCCAACTTATAAAAATTTTGTCCTCGAAATTAAAATAAATCTTAACATCCGAGGACAAGGAAGCTGAGAACAACAAAACAGTTAGGTATGCCAAACCATACCAAGGCTATGTGTAAGAATGGAAGGGACAGTCTACCATCGAACTCTAGTTTGACACGACTCTTCTAAGGGATAGGTTGCACGAAGTTCTCAGCTCTACCCAACTTATAGAAGTTGGGTAATCGTGGAAAGCACAATAATAGGACTGCTAATGAGGACAAATTCTAAAGAGATGTACGAGGGTATGAGGTACTTACGTTTGTAGTCACGGACTAAAGGAAGCCTAGGTATTACATACTTAACATTGCTCCTATGTTGAGCATGTTTCATCAAGGCAACAGGAGAGGTCTTGTTTATGAAATTTGTTGGACGAAAAAAAACCTTGTGTTGTGCTCCAAATATCAAAGTCACGATAGGGAACACCCAAGGATCAAAATAGAGAGTGGGTTTTCATAAGGCAATGATTTATCATTCTAATGGGAACCTATTTATCCTAATCAATTGGTAAAAGAAGTCTAGTGGGCATTCAATCTATAATCCCCAGAAATTTCTCTCTCAAAATTAAAACCAGGCACAAATTTATGATTGATAAAGTTAGAAATATTCCAAGTTGTGGCATCATACCTTGACTTGCTATTAAAGGGTAACAGATAACATGATGTGGTGGATATGAATCAAGGACGAAGTGATTTCGAGTAGATAGAAGGATATTGTGTCTGTCATCCTTGTGTTCCCATGGGAAATCCTTCTGGCATGAAACACTATAATGACCTACAAACCGAGGACATGGGCCATTTCACACATACAAGGTCTACAAAAAGAGATATCAAGCTCTAAGGCATGTCTTAATGACTAAATTCTTAATCTTTATTCTAAGCAAGTCTGGCTATGCTACGGTTTATAAAAATTACTAAACGGTGTTTGTAGGTAGTACTTGGAAGTGCAATTGCTAACTCTTAATCCCAATGTGTTTCGGGAGACGAGATAACTATTCTATGCATGGATAGGACACAATTGAAGGTGCATCAATAATACATTAACTAGAATAATGCTTGTCCTTGCCTGAGATTATTCATCTCTTCTCTAGCAGGCCTATATTCTGGTGTCTGGCCCACCGAGGCTGGTCCCTCCTGATATTCTTCTAGAGCTAGTGGTTGTGGTGCACCTGGTCCGTGAGTTATTGACCCTTGTAACTGTTGCTGTGATGGTGCTGGAGCTAAACTATGTGTGGCATGTCGGTTGGGACAATCTTGAAGTTTATGCTCATTGGAACCGCAATTGAAGTAACACTTTAGTCGCCGACGACAGTCCTTCTGCTGGTGCCCTCTCCTTCCACAAAACTGGCAGGTTATTGTACTTGGAATTTGGTAGGGTACGGCTTGCTGTTGATATTGTGCAGTAAGTCGTCGTTCGGGGCCTCCTGAACCAAGTTGAACTGGAAAGTCCATCGGGGCATAGTATCTTTGAGTTTGTTGTGCTTCCTTGTGAAGGATCTCCTGACTTCTGGCTTCTTCCAATACTGCAGTGTACGAAATTCTGGATTGCACAGTGGTGTGTGTTTTAAGCTCGGCCCTTAATCCATTATGAAACCTTTTTGCCTTCTCCTTCTTCGTTGGCATCAATCCCTCGACAAATCTGCTTAGTCGGCTAAATTCTGCATCATACTCGTCAACCGACTTGTCATCTTGTTTGAAGTGGAGGAACTGATCATACAATACATTCCGAGCAGCGGTTGGAAAGTACCTCTCGTTGAAGAGTTTGTAGAACTCTTCCCATGACTAATTGGTACCCAAGCGCCTCTCCTCTGTCTTCCACCAATGATGGGCATTGTCCTCGAGTAATAAATCAACTACGGTCATCCAGTCTTCTTTAGGCAACTGTGACGCCCTTAACTTTTTCTCGGTGCTAATAAGCCATGAAGAAACTTCTAGTGGGCCTTCGGTACCTTTGAAAGTCTTCGGATTCATTTGGATGAAATCTGGAATACTACCTACGTATGAATGGGGCCCTGGTGGAGGTGCTGGTACTTGGGCTGGTGGTAGAGATGGGGGTCTATTACGTGGGACCATCACGTCTTGTCTCAATAGCTCATTTTGCTGCCACTGAGCCTGCAATAAAGTATAAAGGAACCGATTGGTATCATCTCCATCAATCGGGGGCATAGGCATCTGCGATCCAGCTTGAGGTAGATTCTGATGAAGGGGTGGTGGAGTATACCCTCCCTGGGGTACAGGGGTCTGCTGAACAGGCTGAACAAACTGGGGTTCAGAGGCTTGGGGATGCTGGTGAGTAGGTGGGGTCGTCTGGTCTGGCTGAGAAGCATGGTTGAGGTTGCTATAGGATGCTGTGAGTGAATTTGCTCCTCCTGGGCTGCCGAGCTTCCTGGTGTGACGGTAAGTGGTGCAGCACTACCGCTATGAGGATTCATTTTCTGGCACGAGATATAGAATTTTCGTTAGAACAATTTCAAGCTAGATGCAAGTCAAGCAATCAAATGAGAGTTTGAAGAGGAATCAAGGAAGGTATCAAACATGTGGATGAGATGCCTAATTTTTAATCCTATATGCAGGCTCGTATCAGCACAGTTATGTAGCCGATATGATATGCTCTGACCTGCATGGGCCACCACAAAAACATGTAACGCCCCAGTCCCAAAATACTTAGGACTAGGTACGTATCCATGCCAGCTGCATACATACGAAGAATACTCCAATATGTGGAATTCTCGTACGCATACATAAGCTGTAAATCACAGGCCAATCAAAAATAACTATATCTCATCCACAAAATCACAAGAGAAAGTAATAGTCCAGATAGTATCAAATAAAAGAGTCAAAAGATAGATAGCCGGGTGGAAACAAATCCACTACCAAACAGCTATGAATATAATCTAAGATACTGTAGTCCAACTTCCAAAAATAAATGAAAGATACAAGAAAAGAATCAGACATCGTCAGCGGGTGAGATATCCTCTGTAGAAAACGAAGGAGCTAAACCGAGTCCGTGCTCCTGGGGCAATCCTGACCATCTACACCTGGAGAGATCACCAGGTCCTCAGCGGGACATAACAAGATACAGGAAAATATGCCGTATAAAATGAATATAAACTGCTGACAATAATCCGATTCATAACATGGTTCAGCACTTTATCATCGAAGCAGTGAACCACACCTACAACCAAACAAGGACAAGGTGTGGCACACTAGTTCGTGATAAAATACTGTTCCAAGCCATGAACGGTATAGTACACAACCATATGGAAAAGTACATATACCTATGGATAAAGGTCATCTAACCATTCTAAGTGGAATGCATTTAAAGAATAGTTCATGGTCACATGACTACCGGGTCAAGTCAGGAAAATACCAATGCAGTACAGTACCTCAGTAGCGAGTCACAACACCATATACTATTCCTCAGTATCGAGCGAGTCTATAGCATATAGTCTACACATCGTTCCTCAGTAGCGAGTGAGTCTACGATAGATAGGGTGGTAGTCAACTTCCAATCATGTTCTTCCCGCCCAATGCCGACTCATAACTGCTAAGTCTTCTAGCATGCAACTCTATTAGCAGTTATTTCCTAACGCACGTCCTCACGTATCGGTGGCCAACCAACTACGCAAGTACGAGACCTATATGAGACTCGTGGTTCATGTAACACATGTGACAAGGCCAATGAATGCATCACAACATAGGGTAGTCTTCTTAACTTTAAGTCGATGCATAATAATAAAGTAATAGAAATAAAACTAAACAGTTAATTGCATAAAATATGTCAAGACAGAAAATGAGAATAAGTAAGAAAATAAAACTAAATCAGCATGCTAACTGGCAGTAAATAAGCAGAATATAATGGCAAGGTATCTTGCTTGAGGGTGGTGCGAGATGTAGCAAAATCCGACAGTCAGAATCGTCCACACGAAAGTCAAAATCCACAAGGTGCTCCGGATGCTGAAACAAACATCACGAACAAGTTTGGAATAAAAGATATGCCTAGGAAATGCCTGTCCAAAAGTCAAATTCTGGTACAGGGGCAAAATTGTAATTTTGGGTCAAAACGATATCCGCCGTTGGACCCCATTTTACACCGAAATGCGTGCCAGAACCTACGGTCTCTAAAGTCGTCAAACTACATGTCTACGGGTCCAGTTTCAGGAGATGAACTCAACGGTATGTCCAGTCTTGGATTCCGATGAGCCGTGCACAAATTCGCCCGTTAGAGTGGGTCACAGGCCCGCCAAAAAGGGGTTCCGATTCGACCTTCTCATAATCGAACCAAACTTGGCATACAGGACCAGAAAAATGATACGGTCCTGCTGGCGCAAGTTTCGTGTCGATATGACGAACGTACACGGAATTATGGCCAAGTTTGTAAAAGGTCGATACGGGGGTACTTCGACGGATACGCACTGATTTCGTCGCGCACACGAAACGAAATCGAGTTTCGTCAGTTCCTACACGTCGACAACATCCATATGCGCCTTTCAATGCATATAATGCGCGACCACATCGCCCGGTTTGTCGGGGCGCACGCCGTATCGGGAAGGTTTTCTATTTTTTTTCAGTTTTTAAAACAGATTTTTCTTGGATTTCAATAGTGAATAAGTTTCGGTATAATAGATGAAAAAGAAATTTACCAGTAAGGTTTTGAAGTCATACTAGTTTTCTATAAGTTTATTCAAACAGAATCTTTAAACTGTTGCTAGGTTGATGAAGAGCGATATTCAAACAGGGCACTTGGACATCCTATAAACTGTTTTTTTTAAATAGTTTTCGTCTAACTTCATACCGATATTCTGGATCTGTGGATCAAACATTACCAAATCCAATTGCTGGGGAATGGAGTGGTTCAGGTAGGCTTTCTACACGAGTTCGTAAATTCAAATATAATCAAGTAGAAGTCAGGGAATTAAGATCGGAAGAGGGGTACCTGGGATGGATTTTACTGAACAGGGCACTCTGTTTGAACGCGCGCGACATCTGCGGCGGCGCTCCGGTGCTACTCCGGCGGTGCAGGTGGTCGACGGTAGGCTGGGTTCGTCGAGGTGTCGGTGGAGATGGCAAAGATTCTGGGGCTCGGTTTCGTGAAGATGGGTTGGGGTTCGAAGGGTTTAATTCGCAGGGAGTCTGTAGGCTATTTGGATTGATTCTAATTTAATTAGGATTTAAAAGATTTGGTTTAAAATTTTTTGAATTTGATTCGATCTTTGAGGAGAATAGGCTAAGGGATTGAAAGACAAGATTTGCTAAGATATGGATCAAGATTTGAATTCGATTCAATAAGTGTATATATATTTATATATATATACAATTATAAATCTAACCAAAAAAACCCTAAATAAGTGCAATATGAAAAATACTTATTAATAAAATAATTTCTTAGCCTATTTAAAAATATATTTTAATGCACCTATCTATTCATATATTTGATCTAATATTTATTAAATCGTCTACTAATTAATAATGACCGAGAATAACATTATTAATAAAAAAGGGAATAATAACAACAACAATTAATAATAATTATTATTATTATAATTATAACAACAAGAATAAGAATAATAATAATAGCTCAATGTAAGTTGATAAACATAACTAATTATAACTTATTTATGTAACACTCTTATTTACTAAGCCACGTACAAATATTTGATATCTATCATAATTTATTTTAAATCTAAAATATATATACTTATATGGATACATGTATAGCTTACAAATATATATATACATATAAAATTATTCAACATAAAATATACAATCAATTATAAATACTAAAATAATCCTCCAAAAATTTTGGGGGATTACATTTGCTGTCCGGCGAGGTAGGGGAGGGGTGGGGGGGTATCGGTGGTTTCGGATCGGACCATTCCTATGAGTATCGATGGTTTCGAATCGGTGTATCGGATCGGGGGAGGGGGTATAGGTAGTTTCGGATCGGACCAATCCTATGAGTATCGGATTGGGGGAAGGAGGTATCGGAATCGGTATCAGAATCGAAATCGGTAGCGAACCGATACTGACCGATACCGGTACAGTTTGGAAGGAAAAGAGTCAAAACTCCTCACCATTGGCAACCCTATTGCATGGGGTTCTTATTTGATGCCTCTACATTATTTGATGCAATTTTGAGGGTTTACAATGCATATACATTGGGAGATAGATTTCTAATAAAAATGGCTCCAAGATCTAAAAATCCCCAAGCTCCAAGTGCTCCATCCTCTAATCTCATACAACTGATCACTAACTCTGATACTTGGATTACTGACCTCTCTAACTCATGTATCCTAATTGCTAATAAAATACTAACTCATAATACACCCTCATTTTACTGATCCAAAGACACCAACACAAGACACTCATACAACAGAACACTCAAAACAGTACCCATGTCCTCACTGATTGTAGGACTGACACCAATTAATATCCCTTCTCTTCATGACAGTACCCATGTCCTCTCTGTATTTCAGTTCTAGTTAGTTTTATGTGATTCTCTGATAGTTCTCTTATTTATTCTGTATTTTGGCTCCAGCTCTATTTGCAGTAATCTACGGTACGACATGGTGATCAGGACATAGTTCCTGCAGCCATTCGACTGGCGAGGCAGAAACTATGTAGCCGTAGATAAAGTTGACTATCCTTCGACCCTCATCCCTCGGCAATGATGATACGACAACCTATCACTATATCTTATATACTAGTTGATGATGTTTTAGTATTACATTATGTGAGTTCATCTTGATTCTGTTACATTCTTCAGATACTAGATACTAGATTCGATAAGAACGTATACTACACCATATGTACAGAACATAGATGATTCACACTAATGTATGCTAGAATAAATTTTGGGTTGTGTTCTGAGCCATCCGTTCTCACACTTAAAATACATATGAATTAGAACTGTGTGTCAATCTTTGGTTTTGTATTTTCGGTGAACCCAGGGATTGGATTCTGTATTTTGTATTTTGGATTTTGTATTTTGGCTCCAGCTCCAGCTCCATTTGTATAAATCTACGGTACGACATGGTGATCAGGACATAGTCCCTACAGCCATTCGACTGGCGAGGCAGAAACTATGTAACCGTAGATAAAGTTGACTGTCCTCCGACCCTCATCCCTCGGCAATGATGATACGACAACCTATCACTATATCTTATATAGTAGTAGATGATGTCTTAGTATTACATTATATGAGTTCATCTTGATTCTGTTACATTCTTCAGATACTAGATACGATAAGAACATATACTACACCATATGTACAGAATATAATGATCCACACTAATGTATGCTAGAATGAATTTTGAGTTGTGTTCTGAGCCATCCGTTCTCACACTTAAGTACTGTGAGAGCGCCGGAGAGAGTGAGAGCGCCGGAGGGGGGGGAGGAGAGAGAGTGAGAGAGTAAAATGGGGGGAAATGAATTGGTGGGGGAATATAATTAGAATTTAGCGACGTTCATACTAACGTCGCTAAACTAGTCGCTATTAGCGACGTCATAGCGACGTTTCGCGACATATAATGCCGATATTTGTAACAAATAGTTTTGTTGGTTGGTTAATTGGTAACATGGTGATCGGGACATATAGTCTCTGCAGCCATTCGACTTGCGAGGCAGAAACTATGGTACGATATGGTGATCAGGACATAGTTCCTGCAGCCATTTGACTGGCGAAGCAGAAACTATGTAGCCGTAGATAAAGTTGACTGTCCTCCGACCCTCATCCCTCGGCAATGATGATACGACAACCTATCACTATATCTTATATAGTAGTAGATGATGTTTTAGTATTACATTATGTGAGTTCATCTTGATTCTGTTACATTCTTCAGATACTAGATACTAGATTCGATAAGAACGTATACTACACCATATGTACAGAACATAGATGATTCACACTAATGTATGCTAGAATGAATTTGGGGTTGTATTCTGAGCCATCCGTTCTCACACTTAAAACACATATGAATTAGAACTGTGTGTCAATCTTTGGTTTTGTATTTTCGGCGAACCGAGGGATTAGATTCTGTATTTTGTATTTTGGTTTCTGTATTTTGGCTCCAGCTCCAGCTCCATTTGCATAAATCTACGGTACGACATGGTGATCAGGACATAGTCCCTGCAGCCATTCGACTGGCGAGGCAGAAACTATGTAGCCGTAGATAAAGTTGACTGTCCTCCGACCCTCATCCCTCGGCAATGATGATACGACAACCTATCACTATATCTTATATAGTAGTAGATGATGTCTTAGTATTATATTATATGAATTCATCTTGATTTTGTTACATTCTTCAGATACTAAATACGATAAGAACATATACTACACCATATGTACAGAACATAGATGATTCACACTAATGTATGCTAGAATAAATTTTGGGTTGTGTTCTGATCCATCCGTTCTCACACTTGGAGAAAAATCAAATTTTTTGTATTTTATCTGACGCACAAATACCGCTCGAGTGAGCCAAAGGCATGCAGCCACTTCCCTCCCTCCATTCCCCCTCTCCCTCTCTCATGCTATTAACGTCACAACTTTTCCAGTGTTGCTCCCTCTAATGATGATGAACGCAAAAATCAAAGACCCCCCTCTCCTTTCTCACTCTTCACAGTTATCACAACAGGAAGGAACAGTGTTTTCTAGTTCTCTTCCATCCATCCATTCCTCCGTTCTAATCAAGCCTCCACGTATGATATCCAGCTCAAGTGTAGAGGCGGGGGAGAAGAAGTGGGCAGAAAGAGGAGGGGGAGCAGCACAGCCGGCGGCATGACCTGGAGGAAGTACAGAGGCTTTCTTCAACATCCGTATGAGAACTATAAGGATATATGTTTTTACAATATGTCACCTTGTCAAAGACCCTTAATGTGAATATCATGTTACTGCGGTGTCGGAAGACTAACATGTCATAATTTTCTAAGCCGTATGCTTTGACATAATCCACCCAACTCTTTTCTCCTATGTAGTAATCTTGCACTTCATAAAGAAATGCAAGATTACTAAATAGGAGGAAAGAGTTGGGAGGATTATGTCAAAACACACGGCTTAGAAAATTATGACATGTTAGTCTTCCGACACCGCGGTAACATGATATTCACATTAAGGGTCTTTGACAAGATGACTATTGTGAAAAGATATATCCTTATAGTTCTCCTACGGATGTTGAAGAAAGCCTCTGTACTTCCTCCAGGTCATGCCGCCGGCTGTGCTGCTTCCCCCCCTCTTCCTGCCCACTTCTTCTCCCCGCCTCTACACTTGAGCTGGATATCATACGTGGAGGCTTGATTAGAACGGAGGAATGGATGGATGGAAGAGAACTAGAAAATACTGTTCCTTCCTGTTGTGATAACTGTGAAGAGTGAGAAAGGAGAGGGGGGTCTTTGATTTTTGCGTTCATCATCATTAAAGGGAGCAACACTGGAAAAGTTGTGACGTTGATAGCATGAGAGAGGGAGAGGGGGAATGGAGGGAGGAAAATGGCTGCATGCCTTTGGCTCACTCGAGCAGTATTTGTGTGTCATCTGGTGGCGCTCCTCCGGCTCCAGCACCGTGTCCAGCTCCAGCTCCAGGCGATCAGTAGTTTCGTTTTTGTATTTTTGGACTGTACTATATTTTTGACTTTGTACGTATTTGGAGATATTTATTTTTTTAGGATACTGAGTTTGTACGTATTTGCGGATATTATATATTGACATTGTTCATTGCGGATAGTATTTTTTCTTTATATTTTTTGTATATTCTGGAATGTATTGTGCGTGCCGGTGTTGAGTGTTCCACCGAGGGGGTCGGCGAACCCAGGGATTGGATTTTGTATTTTGTATTTTGTATTCTGTATTTTGGCTCAGGCTCCAGCTCCATTTGCATTAATCTACGGTACGACATGGTGATCAGGACATAGTCCCTGCAGCCATTCGACTAGCGAGGCAGAAACTATGTAGCCGTAGATAAAGTTGACTGTCCTCCGACCCTCATCCCTCGACAATGATAATACGACAACCTATCACTATATCTTATATAGTAGTAGATGATGTCTTAGTATTACATTATGTGAGTTCATCTTGATTCTGTTACATTCTTCAGATACTAGATACGATAAGAACATATACTACACCATATGTACAGAATATAATGATCCACACTAATGTATGCTAGAATGAATTTTAGGTTGTGTTCTGAGCCATCCGTTCTCACACTTAAGTACTGTGAGAGCGCCGGAGAGAGTGAGAGTGCCGGAGGGGGGAGGAGAGAGAGTGAGAGAGTAAAATGGGGGAAAATGAATTAGTGGGGGAATATAATTAGAATTTAGCAACGTTCATACTAACGTCGCTAAATTAGTCGCTATTAGCGATGTCATAGCGACGTTTCGCGACATATAATGTCGATATTTGTAACAAGTAGTTTTGTTGGTTGGTTAATTGGTAACATGGTGATCGGGACATATAGTCCCTGCAGCCATTCGACTGGCGAGGCAGAAACTATGGTACGACGTGGTGATCAGGATATAGTTCCTGCAGCCATTTGACTGGCGAGGCAGAAACTATGTAGCCGTAGATAAAGTTGACTGTCCTCTGACCTTCATCTCTCGGCAATGATGATACGACAACCTATCACTATATCTTATATAGTAGTAGATGATATTTTAGTATTACATTATGTGAGTTCATTTTGATTATGTTACATTCTTCAGATACTAGATACTAGATTCGATAAGAACGTGTACTACACCATATGTACAGAACATAGATGATTCACACTATTGTATGCTAGAATGAATTTTGGATTGTGTTCTGAGCCATCCGTTCATCGTCTGACTTGCGATCTTTTCTGAGGCATTGTGTTGGATTGTTTATATTTGAATATTTTGTAAAGTGGCTGATAGAATGGTACATGTCCCAACACAACCAGATTGAGCCTTCGTATTTGTATTGGGTTGTTTATGTTTGGATATTTTGCTATGTATGTTGGGATAGTGTGTTGGATATTGTGTTGGATATTTTGTTGGTCAATGTGTTGGATATTTTTTGTGTATGTTGTGATATATTGGATGTTTAGAGATATTGTGTTGGCAATATGGATATTTGTTGGATATATTGGATGTCGGATATGTTATATTTGTGTATGGTGGATGCTGAATATGTTATATTACAGGGAATAGTCTCTTTTCTGTAATTTTTTTCAAAAATATTTCAGTTAGCGACGGATTATCGACGGCTTGCCGACGGACTTTTACCGGTAGCGACGAATTACCGACGGGTTACCGACTGACATTTGTAGTTAGCGACGGTTTCCTGACGGATTGTCCGTCGGCCTATTTCTGGAAAAATTTCGCGACGGAAGAACGACGGACGTTCCGTCGCTCATATTCTGGAATCTGTGGACGATTTCCAAAAGGGTGGCGACGTATTATCCGTCGCTATTCCGTCGCTAATCCGTCGAGGATGGCGATACTTTGAGCGACGGATATTGCGTATCAGAAACCCTCGGATACACGTTAAGCGACTATTTAGCGACAACTTTTTCGTTGCTAATTTTATGAATGTATTTAAAATTTAAACTGTCGTATTTGACGGGAAGCCGTCGGTACGCCGTCGCTAAATTTTTTATTTTGCCAACGGAAATCCGTCGCTAGTTAGTCGCAGAGCGGCGGACTAGCGACGAGCTAGTTTTAGCGACGAGGTTATTCTCGACGGATTTTTTCAGCCCGTATCCGTCGAAAATCCGTCGGTAAAGGGAATTACCGAGGATTTTCGACGTGTAGTGTCGTCGCTAAAACCTTGTATTTTGGTAGTGCTCGCTCTCCAAAGTTTCGGCAAGGGATGCTACAATGACATACAAACAAAGAGAATATGTCGATTCCTCTTTATATAGCATAGAAGGGTTATATCTGGGGGTAACGAACTATAAGGCACGTCATAAAACTTCTAACAATTTATTCTAAACTTCCTATTCTAAATAAGTCTACCTATGCCATGATTTATATGGTTACTTCGGATGTTGAAGGTTCTACTTACGCGATACCAATGCTAACTAAAAATTCCAAATATTTCTAGGCAATGACAAGTCAACTATATTAAGAATGATGACTAAGCTAGTGAAGGTTTGGCTCCTATATCAAATCATGTCTCAACCAATAATGGCGTAACTAGGATAACAATAGTTATATCCCTACTCTTAGGATGTTATTTTTTTACAGCCATGGTAAATGCTCTATGCCAGTATTGATGTGATATAGGATGTCTAATCATCCTGTTCTGAGTCATTCTACCTGGTACTAGGGTTGGGTTGATCAACCCATATCAATCAAGGTTAGGGTCAAGCAAGACAGAAAAATAGTCAAAATATTTCCAAGAACGATTCGAAGCCAATCTGGATGCATAGGATGTAGTCTAGGTAAAACTCGAGAATCGTATATCTTCGTGCTCATTATCTAAGTTATGCCTCGCCAGTATGCCCATGGCTACAAAAGTCCTGATTATGTAATATATTATCTGAGATCTTGCCTCGTTAGTATGCCTCTGGATGCAAAAACCCTGATTCTATAATACACTATCTGAAGTTCTGCCACGCCAGTATACCTCTGGATGCAAGACTCATGATCCTGTAATATATTGGATAACTACAGGGCATATCTGCTTTATCAAATAATATAAATTCTCGAACCTGCCCTTGGCTCAATCTATGAGATTTTTTTTCCTCCAAAATCTTTAGCAAAATAAACGAGAAGTAACCAATCAAGGAATCAATAAAGAAAAGTTCAATCGAGTCATAGGAAGGAAAGAACACAAAGCAATCATGTCGAGAAAGAATATAACACAAAAGCAATCATGCTGAAGAGTCTTAGAGAAGTCTATAATCATAGTTGTGGATGTATTCTCAAGTCTTATTCCTCAATCGGTTGCAGGCTCATAGTAGTACGACTATATTAATCATCATGCTTAATATAGTTAACTTGTCATTGTTTATAAATATTTGGAAGTTTTAGTTAGCATCTCTAGTAACCATATAAATCATGGCAAACTTGCTTAGAATAGAAAGCTTAGAATTAAATCGTTAGAAGTTCTATGACGTGCCTTATTGTCACGACCCGATCCCAAATAATTGGGTCGAACCGGATCATGCCCAGCATGCACCGTTGTGAGACGGCGGCAGTAAGCTGTTCTATAAGCAGGTGTTCACAACAACATCTATACATTTGTCACAACTCAATATACGGAAATTTTAAAACTTTTATTCAATATTCGAAAGTACAAAAAGAACTGAAGTAAAATGCTGAATTCAAATTAACAAAGTTTCAAAACAACAAAACTGGAAACTGGAAATAACTAGCTAAGCGTTCGGCTCGTCGGCCTCAGGTCCTGCGTCCTCCGAGGGGGACTCTGGCAACACCACAGGGTACAGAACTGGGTCATAATAGCTATTGTACAATAGCTCAGCATCCTCAATGTCACCTAAAAATGTTGTCTCCAGTCAGGAGGGAGCAAGTACGAATATATATCTCATATTTCAAGTAATAATGGAAAAGTGCAGGCTAAACAGTTGAAACAATATTTTTTAGTAATTCTACGATTAAAAACAATGTGATTTGAATGTGTAATCGTCTATGACCGGCTTGGGTTATACAATAGCGTCCTAGCGACGCGATACGGCTTATCCCCGTGTGTAAGAGGGGTAAGCTCGCACAATCCTGCAATATAAGGGGTATTGGCCATAAACGTTACACTATTCCCCGAATCCCCACAATCAATATCAATTAATATCTGAACCCTAGGAGAGGGTTCCGTGTAGCAATGTGGTTTAAACATGCAGCTAAACAATTACTAAATAAAATACAAGAAAACATAATCGTAACTTGCCTCTGTTAATTGACTGGATCGGAAAAGTCGGTACCGAGGAGGATGTCAGGTTCGACTTCGAAATCCTACAGTTGAGAACCTTGACTTAGAACTAATATGAAACCATTCTATGTGTGCTAGTTACAATCTCTAGTAGTAGTGTCATAGTCGGATTTTAAGTTCTTTTATTTAACCTACTGTAACGTTTTACGTCGCAAGCTACGTGCGTTGTCAATTAGTTTGTTAAACCAGTTAATTCAGTTAATTGGAGAAAAATAGCAATTACAGTTTAACTTAGAAAATTTTTGTATTTTTGTAATATATATATAAACTAGTTTTCTTCTAGTGATAAAACATGAACTTGTTATCTTGCTAATATTTTATTTATTTAATTAACTTGGAAAAATTTTTATTAATTTTATACAAAATAATTAATATCCTAATTATAATTTACGCGTCCAAATATGGAAACCAACCCAAAAAAGAAATGAAAATCAACCTAGAAAAGAAATGAAAATCAACCCAGAAAAGAAATGAAAAACCTAGACTACATAATACAGGGGTACAGATAACAAAATAGAAATCTGGGCTTATGCCCTTACAAACTTTACATAAATAAAATTAGAGGAAAAGTAGTTAGCTTTGAAAAATGTCCCGTATTTTAAATATTGAAAACAAAACTAATAAATAAATTAAATTAAATCTTAAGAGTCTCAGACTTGGTCCAATCGTCACTATTTTTAGCTAATGCCTCAACGTCCGGGTAAAACCGATTTCGTTTCATTTTGCTAGGGCCCACGGACCGGTACAGTCGTCGCCCAAAAATCCAATTAATAAATATTCCCAAAAATTCATTTATAAAATTTTATAAAAATTTGGACAGCATTTCCTCTATATTTGGGACAACCCAATACTGGAAAAATGTGCCAACAACACAAAAATATTTATCCCAAACCAGGGAAACCACATAAATTAATTCCACCAAAAAACTCATAACCAATTCCCAACATAGGCCAAGCCAACAAAACCACAGAACATTACGAAACGAAGTTCGAAAAATTTCCGAAAAGTCACAGAACCAAAATAGTATAGATTCAGAAATATCCGAATTTAACTCGAAAAATTCCAAGAAAACCAACAGAAGCCAAATAAGAAAATCTACAGAACTTTTTCGAAGGAAAGTTCGAAAATTTTGAAGGATCGGAATCACTATCGTAATCCTCAAAACCGATTCCAGTTGCAGGATCGGAGACCGAAATCATCATCGACTACGTAAACGGAAACGGGAACGCAAAATTATACCTTAGGTTGCTCGGCTAGAGCTCTCAGGTGTTAAAATTGGAAAAAAAAAACCAAGTTTCCGCGGAATCGGGAAAATCCAGAGCTTGCGGACAGCAAAGAAAATTCGCGGAACGGGAGATCGGGGTCGAGGGGCACGCTGGACAGAGGAGGGGCCGGAACAGACCGAACAGTGGCACGGAACAGCGGCGTAGGGGCCGCTGAGCGCGGAGTCGCGGGCGGAACAGCGGCACAGGGCCGCGAGGTCAGCCCGGAGAGGTCGGCCGGTCAGGGGCAGGCGCGCCGGAGGGGAGCTGCGGGCGCGGGCCCGGCAGGGGAGGCCGGGGGAGCGGCGCTGGAGGGCTCGGGTGAGCTGAGCTCTGGAGAGGGAAGGGCTTGGTTGAGTGAGAGGGAGAGTGAGGGGAAGGAGAAAGTGAGAGTGAGGGAAGGAGAGAAATGGGGAAAGAAGTGTGCTGGTTCGTGGGTAGTGGTGGTGGTGGAGTGTGTTATTATAAGGAGAAGAAGAATAATATGTGGAGGAGATTGAGAATGGGGAGAAGTAGTTAGAGGAGAATAGGTAGGGGGTGAGTGCTGGCCGTGGGGGTAGATTGGGATTTTTTTTTTCTTTCTCCTTTCTCATTCTTTGTAGTAAAACCAATATATATATTTATATATTAGAAAAAGGAATTTAAGAATGGGTTCAGAAGACGGGATTGGGTTTCGGAAAACCGAACTGGGTTCGAACTCGGTTCAGACTTCGGTCAGGGAATCGGGGCAGGGACACAATCAAAAATCAACGTTAATTTTAAAATAATATTTTTTCCTAAATCTGACTAAATAAATAATAATAATAATAACAATAATAATAAATATAATAATAATAATAATAACTATAATAATTAAATAAAATTATGCTACAATCCAATAATTAATAAATTCTAAAACTCTGGGTTTTACAATCTTCCCTCCTTAGAAAATTTCGTCCTCGAAATTAAGGCAGGGTAGGATAAACTCAAAACAAACAGGTACGGGTACTTCGCCCGTAACTCAGGTCCAACAATAAGAATTGCCAAGGCAGTCGTGGATGAGACATTTAGGGACAAGTTTTAACTATGTCACCATCCACGTATAACAAGAATATATATAAGCGAACCAAAGTGCACGTGGTTGATCAGACCATCATGCACCGGTTCCGATTAGACCATATATTAGTGGGTACACCTAATAAAATACTGTCATGATCAAGCTCGATAAAGAAATAAGCTCGAAAAATTAGGCTAACTTAGCAGCATCAGTCAAAAATATTAGAACGAAAGATAATGCTTGCAAGAAATAGAAGTTTATAAGGCGGCACAGAGTTTCTGGTTCTTCTCACCTCTGTCTAAAATCGCCACTGGCTTCTCTGGCACTGTGAGGCTGGGTCCAATTTCCAGCTCCGAATGGTCCAATATGTGGCTCGGGTCTGGGATGTAGCATCTCAGCTGCGAAACGTGGAAGACGTTGTGGATGCCTTCGAGACTTGGGGGTAGAGCCACCCGATAAGCCATTTCTCCAATCCTGTTAAGTACTTCAAAAGGACCAATATACCTGGGCCTTAGCTTTTCTGCTCTGCCGAAACGGATGGTTCCTCTGGTATGAGAGATCTTTACGAACACACTATCACCTTCTTCAAACTCCAACGGCCGTCGGCTGCTATCGGCCCAATGCTTCTGTCTGTCCTAGGCAATCCTGAGCTTGTCTCTGATCATATTTACCTTCTCTGCTGCATCGGTCACCATCTCAGGTCCAAGCAATACTCGTTCTCCTACGTCGTCTCAAGCAAGTGGAGTGTGGCAACGACGTCCATAGAGTGCCTCGAACGGTGTCGTACCGATGCTAGCTTGGTAGCTGTTGTTGTAGGAGAACTCTACTAAGTGCAAATGGTCTTTCCAAGACCCTCCAAATTCCAAGATACAGGATCTCAGCATATCTACTAGCGTCTGGATTGTTCTCTTCGATTGTCCGTCCGTCTAGGGGTGGTAGGCGGTGCTGAACTTCAGTTGCATTCCCAAACTGTCATGCAAGCTCTTCCAGAAGTGAGAGGTGAACCTGGTATCCCTGTCAGACACAATACTTACCAGAATTCCATGAATTCGGTAGATGTGCCGCATGTACAGTGCCACCAACTTCTCAGTGGATAGACCCACCTTGAAAGGAATAAAGTGGGCTGACTTCGTCAGTCGGTCCACGATAACCCAAATGGCATCCTTCCCTCCTTGGGATCGAGGCAGTCCTGACACAAAGTCCATCGTTATGTGCTCCCATTTCTACTCCGGGATGTCTAGCGGCTGCAACAGTCCTGCTGGTCTCTGTCTGCTAGCTTTCACTTGTTGACAAATTAAACATCTAGCCACATACCTGGATACGTCCTTCTTTATTTCGTACCACCACACTATAGTACGCATATCCCAATACATTTTGTTGGCTCCTAGATGTATAAAATACTGCGACTGGTGTGCTTCTTGCATCAGCTCGTTTCTCAGTTTGCCATTTGGTACGCACAGTCTCGTACCATGCTTCAGTGCTCCGTCGCTGGCGATTGATAATCCTTCAAGTGTTCCCGCCAGCACTTGGTCTCTGAGTTTGCAAAGCGTCTCGTCTTGGAATTGTGCCTCCTTGACTCTGTCCATTAGACTTGAACGCACTTGCAACTGCACTATTGTTGAATCAGCTCCTGGTACAATGGCTTCTCTTTCCATTTTCCTTATTTCTTCTTCGGGCAGTACAATCTCCAGTCCAAGCTTTTCCATGTCCTCCAGCAAATGACGTCCCTTGGTCAAGAACATTGCCATCGGGTATCGACTAAGTGCATCTGCAATAACATTAGCTTTACCCGGATGATACTGCAGGTTGATGTCGAAATCTTTCATCAGCTCCAGCCATCGTCTTTGTCGTATGTTCATCTCCTTCTGAGTGGAAACATATTTAAGACTTTTGTGGTCTGTAAATATTTTCACTCTCTCTCCATAAAGGTAGTGCTTCCATAGTTTCAATGCAAATATCACCGCTGCAAGCTCCAAATTATGTGTGGGATAGTTCTTCTCATGAGTCCGTAATTGCCTAGATGTGTAAGCAATTACTTTCCGTGTTGTTGAAGAACACAGCCCAATCCCTTACCGGAAGCATCACTATAAATTGAGAAACCGTCGGTACCTGAGGATAGCGCAAGTATCAGCGCCGTTGTAAGCCTCTTCTTCAGTTCCTCAAATGCTGACTGGCAAGCTCCAGACCAAATGAATTCTTCGTTCTTCCTAGTAAGCTTCGTCATTGGTTCAGCAATCCTGGAGAAATCCTTCACAAACTTCTGGTAGTAGCCAACTAAACCCAAAAAAGCTTCTGATTTCTGTAACTGAACTTGGTGCAGTCCACTTCTCAATAGCAGCTATCTTCATTGGATCTACCGAAATTCCTTCTCCTGTGACAACATGGCCAAGAAAATCTACTTTTTCTAAGAAGAATTCGCATTTAGATAGCTTACCATAGAGCTTCTCCTTCCTTAAAGTTTTCAGAACTTTCCTCAGGTGCTCTTTATGCTCTTCTTCAGTCTTCGAGTAGATCAGAATGTCATCGATGAAGACAACAACAAACTGATCTAGGTATTCATGAAAAACCTTGTTCATGAGGTTCTTGAATACCGCAGGGGCATTCATCAGTCCAAACGGCATGACCAAGAATTCAAATTGACCATATTTGGTGTTTGAATGCCGTCTTTGGAATATCCTCCTTCCTGACCTTGATCTGATGGTAGCCAGATCTGAGGTCTAACTTCGTGAATATCCTAGCTCCACTTAGTTGATCAAACAGGTCGTCGATCCGGGATAGAGGGTACTTGTTCTTGATGGTGATGTTGTTCAGCGCCCGGTAATCAATGTACATCAGCACGGTTCTATCCTTCTTGGACACGAACAAAACTGGTGCTCCCTAGGGTGAAGTCCCGTCTCTGATAAATCCTTGTGCCTTCAGTTCGTCAATCTGGTCCTTCATCTCCTTTGCCTCTTTAGGGTTGACTCTGTAGCATCCCCGAGAAATAGAGGAAGAGCCGGGTACTAGATCGATGGTAAATTCCATACCTCGATCTGGCGACAATCCTGGAAGACTATCTGGAAAGACGTCCATGAACTCCGCTATGATAGGGTGAGGAGGCCCGGGTTCCTTGGTGATAGAGGAGTAGATAACACTCTTCATGTCTTCCGGAGCTCGAGAGATTTCAAACTCCGGTTCTCCTGGTGGACTGAAGATTACACATCCTCTGTGACAATCTATCAGCGCATGCTGCTTACTCAACCAGTCTATCCCTAGGACTACATCATAGTTGGGTAAGGGCATCACAAGCAAGGGTGTTAAGAATTTGTGGCCTGAGATAGTTATGGGACAGTTACAAGCCTCGGTGATGGGTATGGGTCCAAGTATGACCGATGGTGGACCTCATCGCCAGCAGGGCCGGAACGAGTGGTCTTTCCTTTGGCCGTACTCTGGAAGGTTTTGGGTTGGAAACACAAACAAGGTAGCCTACCAGTCTATAGCAAACAAAAATATTTACTTATAATATATATATTTCGGTCCTATGTCATGACAAATTGATGTTATAGTGTTCTAATTATTTCTAGGTATGTTTTCCTAAGTTGTTGTTTCAGGACCTGCATGGACCACCACTAAAAATATGTCACAACCCGATCCCAAATAATTGGATCGAACCGGATCATGCCCAGCCTGCACCGTTGTGAGACGGCGGCAGTAAGCTGTTCTATAAGCAGGTGTTCACAACAACATCTATACATTTGTTACAACTCAATATACGGAAATTTTAAAACTTTTATTCAATATTCGAAAAGTACAAAAAGAACTGAAGTAAAATACTGAATTCAAATTAGCAAAGTTTCAAAACAACAAAACTGGAAACTGGAAATAACTAGCTAAGCGTTCGGCTCGTCGGCCTCAGGTCCTGCGTCCTCCGAGGGGGACTCTGGCAACACCATAGGATACAGAACTGGGTCATAATAGCTATTGTACAATAGCTCAGCATCCTCAATGTCACCTAAAAATGTTGTCTCCGGTCAGGAGGGAGCAAGTACGAATATGTATCTCATATTTCAAGTAATAATGGAAAAGTGCAGGCTAAACAGTTGAAACAATATTTTTCAGTAATTCTACGATTAAAAACAATGTGATTTAAATGTGTAATCGTCTATGACTGGCTTGGGTTATACAATAGCGTCCTAGCGACGCGATACGGCTTATCCCCGTGTGTAAGAGGGGTAAGCTCGCACAATCCTGCAATATAGGGGGTATTGGCCATAAACATTACACTATTCCTCCAATCCCACAATCAATATCAATCAATATCTGAACCCTAGGAGAGGGTTCCGTGTAGCAATGTGGTTTAAACATGCAGCTAAACAATTACTAAATAAAATATAAGAAAACATAACCGTAACTTGCCTCTGTTAATTGACTGGATCGGAAAAGTCGGTACCGAGGAGGATGTTAGGTTCGTCTCCGAGATCCTACAGTTGAGAACCTTGACTTAGAACCAATATGAAACCATTCTAGGTGTGCTAGTTACAATCTCTAGTAGTAGTGTCCTAGTCGGATTTTAAGTTCTTTTATTTAACCTACTGTAACGCTTTACGTCGCAAGCTACGTGCGTTGTCAATTAGTTTATTAAACCAGTTAATTCAGTTAATTGGGGAAAAATAGCAATTACAGTTTTACTTAGGAAAACTTTGTATTTTTGTAATATATATATAAACTAGTTTTCTTCTAGTGATAAAACATGAACTTGTTATCTTGCTAATATTTTATTCATTTAATTAACTTGGGAAAATCTTTATTAATTTTATACAAAATAATTAATATCCTAATTATAATTTACGCATCCAAATATGGAAACCAACCCAGAAAAGAAATGAAAATCAACCCAGAAAAAAAATGAAAATCAACCCAGAAAATAAATGAAAAACCTAGACTACACAATACAGGGGTACAGATAACAAAATAGAAATCTGGGCGTATGCCCTTACAAACTTTACATAAATGAAATTAGAGGAAAATTAGTTAGCTCTGAAAAATATTCCGTATTTTAAATACTGAAAACAAAACTAATAAATAAATTAAATTAAATCTTAGGAGTCTCAGACTTGGTCCAATCGTCACTATTTTTAGCTAATGCCTCAATATTCGGGTAAAACCGGTTTCGTTTGCATTTCGCTAGGGCCCACGGACCGGTACGGTCGTCGCCCAAAAATCCAATTAATAAATATTCCCAAAAATTCATTTATAAAATTTTTTAAAATTTTGGGCAACATTCCCTCTATATTTGGGACAACCCAATACTGGAAAAATGTGCCAACAACACCAAAATATTTATCCCAAACCAAGGAAACCACAGAAATTAATTCCACCAAAAAACTCATAACCAATTTCCAACATAGGCCAAGCCAACAAAACCACAGAACATTCCGAAACAAAGTTCGAAAAATTTCTGAAAAGTCACAGAACCAAAATAGTATAGATTCGAAAATATCCGAATTTAACTCGAGAAATTCCAAGAAAACCAACAGAAGCCAAATAAGAAAATCTACAGAACTTTTCTGAAGGATCGGAATCACTATCGTAATCCTCAAAACCGATTCCAGTTGCGGGATCGGAGACCGAAATCATCATCGACTATGTAAACGAAAACGGGAACGCGAAATTATACCTTGGGTTGCTCGGCTAGAGCTCTCTGATGTTAAAATTGGAATAAAACCAAGTTTTCGCGGAATTGGAAAAATCCAGAGCTTGCGGACAGCAAAGGAAATTCGCGGAACGGGAGATCGGGGTCGAGGGGCACGCTGGACAGAGGAGGGGTCGGAACAGACCGAACAGCGGCATGGGACAGCGGCGCAGGGGCCGCTGAGCGCGGAGTCGCGGGCGGAACAGCGGCACAGGGCCGCGGGGTCAGCCCAGAGAGGTCGGCCAGTCAGGGGCAGGCGCGTCGGAGGGGCGCTGCGGGCGCGGGCCCGGCAGGGGAGGCCGGGGGAGCGGCGCCGGAGGGCTCGGGTGAGCTGAGCTCTGGAGAGGGAAGGGCTTGGTTGAGTGAGAGGGAGAGTGAGGGGAAGGAGAAAGTGAGAGTGAGGGAAGGAGAGAAATGGGGAAAGGAGTGTGCTGGTTCATGAGTAGTGGTGATGGTGGAGTATGTTATTATAAGGAGAAGAAGAATAATATGTGGATGAGATTGAGAATGGGGAGAAGTAGTTAGAGGAGAATAGGTAGGGGGTGAGTGCTGGTCGTGGGGGTAGTAAAACCAATATATATATTTTTATATTAGAAAAAAGGAATTTAAGAATGGGTTCAGAAGACGGGATTGGGTTTCAGGAAACCGAACCGGGTTCGAACTCGATTCAGACTCCGATCACGGAATCGGGGCAGGGACACAATCAAAAATCAACGTTAATTTTAAATAATATTTTTTCCTAAATCCGACTAAATAAATAATAATAATAATAATAATAACAATAATAATAATAATAATAATAATAACTATAATAATTAAACAAAATTATGCTACAATCCAATAATTAATAAATTGTAAAACTCTGGGTTTCACACTTATAGTTCGTCCAGCTATAACCCTTCTATGCTATATGAAGAGTGAATCGACATATTTCCTTCGTTCGTGTACTATTGTAGCATCTCTCACCAAAACTTGGGAGAGGAAGGATGACATACATGTACAACCGTTCTTTCAGCGGCTCAAAAATTATTGTATGATCTTCGTACTTGATTTTTTCTTCCGTATTGCATTTCGTTTCCATAGATCGTGCGTTATTTTTAATTTCAAGGACGGAACTTTTTTAAGGTGGGTAGATTTGTAACCCATGTGTTTCAATTTTTTAAGTATTTTATTTATTTGACATATTTTGTGTTAGAAAATATATTTCTTTTTGAATTTTATAAAGAAAAATATAGGTACTTTTGAATAACAAAAAGGTTTGGCAAATTATTTTTTAAATAAGATTTGGATTTATACAATATAATTTTAAATTATTTGATAATCTTAAATATTATTTTAAATTATTATTGTGATCAATTATTGGATTGTGATTATATTGATTTAGTTTTAAATTTTTATTTGATGTGAATTAATGGGATAATTTATCCGTTAGGATTCTTGATCATTATCTTATAACAGCATTTGAATTAAATTATATCTCCATTTTTATAAGTAAATCTAAAAATCTTTGATTAATCTAATCCTATTGGAATCATATCTACAATTATTTAAATATATCCTTATTTAAACTATTCATAATCTTATCCAAATTAGATAATCATAATCATATACATATTAATTAAATTCTAATAATATTATAATTCAGTAATCCCTTATATACATATTGAACTTATGAATAAAATCATCTCTCATTTTTTACTTCCCCAAATCTCCTCTCTTTTTGTCCAAAACAGTCCAAAATTTGTCACGAAATCAGCCTCGTTTTTCAGAAGCTGTAGTAACTTCGCGAAGCTGTTGCGACCAACTCTGGACTATGTTTTACCTCCAGTTTTTTTGTTAGAACAGTATCGAGGTTAACTTTCCAAATATATAATTTATTTTCTGTAATTAGGAACGTGGATTCCTGAAAAATTATTTAAGTGCCAGTTGTCCAAAAATATATGTGTCGTACTGTTTTTTAAATTCTGGGAGATCCTAAACTCCGTTTTGTGATCCATTTGATATTTTGGGAAAGCTAACACAGATCTACTTTTCAAAAATTAATAAATTAGTATTTTACTTAATTCACAAAATTGGTCAGTAATTTACCGATTTAGTCACGATTAGTCATAATGACGATATTTTTGACGAAATCGTAATTTGTGTCATCATTAATTCCACTGCACTCGTAGCGCTGAACTAGATTACACACTCCAATCATTGAGTTCATGATGTTTGACTATTTAATCAATGGTACGCCTCGATTTGTATGCCACGGGTCCCGAATTTGAAACTTTCTATAGTCAAGAATTTATATTTAGATTTTATTTTATATTATAATTAGATTAAATTAGGTGATTTATATGTTTGTCCTATATTTGGGGACTTAACCTTGAATTTCGGAAGTCAAAACTATGAAACTAGGTCTAGAAATTCTAGATTTGTGTAGATTTATTGTTTAGGAAACCCATGTGTCCCATGTGTACTTAGAAGACTAAAATAATTCTTTAGTTATGTGTGACCTTTGATAGGTTTGACATTGCAAAGTCAGCGGGGACTTGGACAACATGCAAGTACATGTTGTCAAGTTTTTTAATTCATATACCATGATTAAATTATTGCTTATTTTCTCATAGATTCACATGATTATAGTCTTAGCAGTTATTTTTGTTTTTCTTGATTAGAGACATTTGTCATATATACTGTATTTGATTTAGATATAATGTATTGTTGTACCCATGTTAGTGTTAGAACCGCGAGGATGGTTATAAACACATTGGTAGATTATAAAAACATATAGTTTTCCTCCTCGAATCTCGTTATTTGTGACACTATGACCTCTAAGGTCGAATTATCGACCTTTGGAACCATGTGGCCTCTAAGGCCGGATTATTTGTTTTGTAACCCTGTGACCTCTAAAGTCGGATGAATATTCTTAGTCGTGGTTTATTTGTGAGCTATGATTTTTGTAGTCCTTCGTTATATGCAGTATAGGTTATGCTCTAGTTTATTTTTTTCATGCTTTATCACTGTCTATTTCAATGTTATATTTTGATATACTTGGCTTGTAATATTATGTCTTGTTCCGTCCCTCTGAGGACCCGAGGATCTCTTTAGCTATAGACGATCGACGGGATCTCGAGTACGACTATTTTTACAGTCGCTTGGTAGTGGATTTGTCTCCACGGGACAAATATTACATTCTCCATTTCAATTAATATAATTGATTAGTTATTTCTTTTATTCGTTGTTGTAGATATATAAATATTTTATGTGGTCATATAATACAGCTTATATATGTATATCAGAATCTGCGGATCCCATACATTGGGGTAGTTTTCGTATACATACAACTGACATGCCTAATCCTACGTATTTTGGAACTGAAACGTGACACTAAAAGACTAATGCTTTGTCCAAGAAATAATAAGCACCGATGGTACTTTTTCGCTCAACCATGCAACTCACAAAGTCAGGATCCGAATAAATAAGTCAAAGAATGTGATTTGGGGATACCATATGCCAACTACTAAAGTGTCTTTTAAGGTATCGAATGATATGCAGCTTAACCGCGGACAGATGTGATTCATTAGAGTTAGTATGATATCTAGGACATAAACAAACTATAAACATTATATCAAGACGACTAACAATTAAATAAAGTAAACTATCAATCATACAACTTAAACCAGGGCAAGTAGATATCCAGAGTCTGTAGGCTTATAATACCTACATTCTCAGCAATCAAATTACTTCCATACCTACATTGTAAACATCTGAGCTTATCTACATTATAAGCAAGAATACAAATATCTAAGCTGAGCAAGAGAGTACTCCATATTGTTAAATTTTTATAATGACATGCAAAGACCTAGTTACATCACAGAATCAGAAACAAGACGGGACAAAGATTTACGCTATGAATCACTAAATTATCATCACTCTTCCTATTATCTAATACCACACTTTAACATAGGATATTGAAATATAACCCAAACAAGTTTATGCCTTTAATAAGACCCAAAAGTATCTACCTTATGAACCAGAAAATGACTTGCATATCTACATTATAAGCAGCTAGATCAAGACATCAACGCATGTCCACATTTGAGCAAGAAAACTGGTAAAATCTAGTATCAAACGACCCATACACCAAATCCACATATCAAAAGACCGATTAACCCATACTGCCAAAACTTCCAGCAACAACATTAATCTTGGAGTTCAGCCCACGACGACTGATACCAAAACATATCACATATTGCATCAATCAACCCTTCCCCTACGCATCAATCAACATAATAACAGACCACAATGCAAGATGAGATGCCAAGCTTAGTACTAAACACAGGAGTACTTAAAACGGACCATAAAAGTACATTGTTTATATGGGCAAGGCCACAAGCCATCAAAAGCTGTGATCTCCTGCAGCCCCACAAAACATAAGTTCAAACATATACTGAAACCAAATATAAGCTAAACCCCAGACACAAGGTTCAAACATGCAATGTAGAAAATATATGCTAAACTTGACGAGAGAGAACCCCTCCACACAGATATTTCTAGTAGCAATTCTTGGTAGCCGTCACTTAGAAACCATGGATTTTGATCTTATCCTTCTTCACAATGCCAGCCTGCTCAAAAGTTTTTAGTCTTATTAAGAAAAGGTAACAACTAGGAGAAGCAAGCAACAAAGAGAAATGCTACATTTGGGCTACCTGAACAAGGAAACTGGAAACGTTCTTACGCTGATCACCCTGAAGTTGAATGACCTGTGTACCAGATTAAGCGACCAATCAGTAAAAAAATCATGGAGTATACAAATCTCATTTGCAAGTAAAATATGGTACAAAAATCACTGATAAGAAGCTGTTACTGTATCAGAGAGGAATTACTAACTCAAAACATATGGGATTAGCAGACATCCCCTAGTTTCCTCCCCCAAGTGGAGGATCAAAAGATGTCAGCGACTTGACTCAAAACAAGATAACCTATCATAGAGGAATTATCTGTTCCTACTTTTAAGGAACTATTAAAGCTAGGAACACCATTATTGGTAAACGATCCACGATCAGAAGAGCATGGCATCTCTTAAAGAACTATTAGAGCTAAGGACCCAAATGCATTCAACCCATGGACAGAGGGCACCGAAACCCATAGACAGGTCTACGAAGAAAACCAACAAACTAAGTAAGATTGTAGAGACCACTAAAAGACACCTAAAGGTGCACCCAACAATACGGATAATAAAAGAATATCCATCACTTCGTTTTTTTCACTTGATCAGATCGCAAACTTATAAGCGAGGACGTCCATCGGGTACTGATACCCAAATGAGAATTAACTTCCAAGTCACCATAGAAAATCAGTATATATGATAGATGATGTGGTTAGACACATCCAACCGCTACACTACAACCCTTAAATCATGTGTTTAAGGAATTAGATTATAGCCCTCAACAATTTTACCTGTCCTAGCTCTGGATCCTGGACAACAGTACCATTACAACAGAACTCCTTCTTTAGATCCTTCAGGATCTTGCTGTAGCTGAATTCCTTTTTCAATCCTTGAACAGTAGTCAGACTCTTCCTGCCGTTGCGCTGCTGTATGCGCACATGAACATACTCCTTTGAGCCAGCAGCAACAGAGTCGTCAGCATTTGCCTCAGCAAAAGGATCTTCACATACACAAAAGAACAATAAATTCCACTTGACCCCTTGCAAATGTCATAAAATGGACCATTATAATTGAGGTTCCATATTATCATACCGAAGGCTGTGGGGATCTGGACGTCGAGATCAGACATGAACTCTTGACTATCAAGAATCAAAGCAACCGAACAACAAGCTTTATTTGCTTATATCACACTTTGCACAACAGCTGAAATGGTGAAAAACATGCATGTTACAAATGCACATGAATAAACGAATACAAGTGCAAATAGATGCAGCTCGTTTTTCGATAACAGCAGCTGAAAATGGTGAAAAACATGCATGTTACAAATGCACATGAATAAACGAACACAAGTGCAAATAGATGCAGCTCGTTTTTCGATAGTGCAGATTGAAACTGGATTAATTGAGAAAATCCAATAGAGAATCATGATTATGCGAGTCCAATTGTCCCATTTTTAAAATGTTTAAACTAGATTTAGACATATAATCACCTTGAAAGCTTATGATATGAAGTATGTAGAACTAATCAAAATGAACCAAAGAAATAACAGACATCTTACAAGGAAATCCAGAGGAACAAAAAGTATACAAGGAAAACCAAAGTTAAATACAATTTTAAAAGGAAACACATGCAACTAAAAGCATCTTAAAAAGAAAATTAATTTCATAAAAAACAAAGAACTAAAAGAGAAATTTCCTTCATTTTCATCAAAAACAAAGACCAAACTGACAAAGGGGAAAGTTCAAAGGGCCTAGTTTGGCACAAAGTTTGCAAATTTGGAGTTGGATTTATTTTAAAGTTTTTGAGATTTGAAACTGAAGTTTGAAATGATGAAACTCCAGTAAGAAAACTAAGGGCCCGCTTGGATTGAAGGAGGGGGGGGGGATAAGAGTTAAGTGGGGTTAAGTGAGGGGGGCTTGGATTGAGGAGAAAAAAATAAGAATAATTAAGTGGGATTAAGTGAGGGAGGAGTTAAGTGAGGGGGAGTAGAGTCGAAACATATAACCTTGCTTGGATTGGAGAGTTAAGTGGAGTGTGTTTAATAACTCTTGCTTGGATTGGAGGTTTTGAGTGAGAGGAGGATCAATAAAAATATTATAGTTACCAAAAATATCTTTCTTACATGTCATAAAATTAAATTTGATTAGAATTTTTATTAAAACTTGTCAAAATATCTTCACAAATGATGAAGATACGGCGCAGTATGTTGAAAGTTACAAAAAATGGAAAAAAAAAATTCATTACATTATATATGACAAATAAGGATATGACTTTTTAAACAAAACCACTCAATCCCCCTAAATCGGAGGATTAAAAATAAACAAAAGAGGGTTGAACCCTCACTCACCCCTCTATAACCCTCCATACTAAGCCTCCACCCTCAAACCAAACATAGTTTTATTTTTCCTCACATAACTTTCCCCCACTTAACTCTATTAACCCTAAATTCAAGTAGACCATAAGGGTCTGCTTGGCAATTGTAAAGGTAGCGGTTATGAGGTGTTTTTAGGATACCGGTTATGAGGTGTTTTTAGGGTACCGGTTTTGGGTAGTTTTTAAGTAGCGGCTTTTAAACCAATTCAATCCATGCTTGGTAATTCACTACCGGAAGTTTTTTTTACATGAGTAAAATTAAATAGGGAAGGGCATTAGTAGTAACAATTATATATTTTTGGTGAGGATATAAATGGAATAAAACAATAAAACCGCTCAAAACCCACCGATTTGGTGAGAATATAAATGGAATAAAATAATAAAGCCACCCAAAATTGTATTACACCGATTTAGGAGGATTTTCGATCAAAATCAATGCCTCAAAAAAATAAACAATCAAGGGTTTTCATAAACGGTCGGTTAAAAAATATCTGAGAACCGGTGAAAACACCGTTACCAAGCAGACCCTAAGTTAAATTTCAGTTTGGAGGCGTTGGGTGTTTGAAGTAATGTTGGGGTCTATTTTGGAGTTAGAATTGCAGTTCACCAAACTCCAAAATGACATCGGAATTGAGTAATCCTGAGTTTTATTGCATAACTCCACCAAATCCGGGTTTATTTTTGAAACTCCGATCCGAACATACCCTATGGCCTATTTTGGGGGCAAAATTTGCTAAGATGGACTGGGTGTTCTATGTTGTCACTGGCTGTGGTGATGGTTGCCTGGAGGGTCACCTAGGTATAAGCAGCTAGGTATGCTCAGCATGGATATATATATATATATATATATATATATATATATATATATATATATATAGCAGGGAACTGCCCAAGATACCCCAAGGCGCACCTAGGCGAGGCGTGAGGCCTCGTTGCCTCACCTCACCTCCAAGACAACATAGGGTATGCTTTGGAGTTTGGAAATTTGAAACTAGTTTGGAATGGCAAAACTCCAGTTACAAGACTGGTATTTGGGTGTTTACAGTTAGTAGCACCAGTGTTTCATTAAAAAGAAAGAAGAAAACTGGGTTTCACATAAAACCAAAATTTTGGAATTGGAGCACACAAAAATCCAAAACATTTAAGTTATTAAAACATTTTAAGTTACTTGGAGTTTGGAGGGCCCAGTTTCCTTTCCAAAAAAGATATAATTTCAAAAGAAAGAAGAAAATAGAGAAAACAATAAACAACAAAATAGAAAAATAAGACATCAAACCCCTGCAATTTTAGAAAGGTCTAATAAAAAGTGGCAGATTATATGAGTGAGCAACAATTTGACAAGATCTTTATGTACGGAACAAATTTTCTCAAGACCTAATTAACTAATCTAAAGAACAGCAAATATTATACGTTCTAGGGAGGGACATCTATAGTATGAGCTGGGTTAAATTCTTCAAGACCAATCCAAAAAGATATTTCGACAATGAACTATTTCAGCAAATAAAGAACTTCACAAGAATAACTGTAATATTCGATCCTGATGAAAAATGAAGAACTCTAATATTAAAAAACAACAGAAACACCTAAAAGAGAGACCTTCGGCAAGAAGGTCCAATTATAAATTAAGCATCTCATAGTAAAAAAATCTCTACTAATGAGCCCCAACCCTAGATCGAGAACTCCCCAACAAAGAACTTGGGTATTTCATTGCCTAACCCAAGACACCTCACATAGAAAAGGAGGGATTTCTCTTATAAATATAATTAAATCAAATAACTTTCTTGGTTGTAGATGAACTAACCTAGACCAGAACCACCAAAAAGTGGCAAGAACACAATAGTTGTCCATTTATAAATCAAGAACCATATCCCTATATCTTACAACTCTAGTTTTACAATTACAGAAAGTTCCTACAATTCCAAAAAGAGAACTTTCCTAGATCAAACCCTAATTCAGATACATATCAACTTTCATAAAAAGAAATTACCCAATAAAACTCTACTATTTCATAGCCCTAACCCTAGATATCTCACATAGAAAAGGGGGGATTTCTCTTATAAATATAATTAACAAAACCGCAAAAGTTGAATTGGGAGAGGAATGATAAAGAAACTCACCTTTGATCCAAGGGAGAAACGAAACCCTAACAAAAATTCCTACAATTCCAAGATAACTTTCCTAACGAAAGAAACCCCAAAACCTAGATCGAGAACTTTCCAAAAAATACAACTAGATCAAACCCTAATTCAGATACATAACATCAACTTCCATAGAAAGGGGAATTTCTCTTATAATATTTCCTAGCCCGAACCCTATATATCTCATAAGAGAAAGGCAGATTTCTCTTATATATATAATTAACCCAATAAAAGAACTATCTTGGTTGTAGATGAAGCCTAACCCTAGATCAAGAACAGGAAGAGACCCTAGATCAAGAGCAGGAAGAGGAAAAAACACCCTAAATTTTCTACAATAACAGCCGAATCACACCCTAATTTGACCAAATTAACACTGATAAAGATCACTAGTTGAATTGGGAGAGGAATGATAAAGATCTCAACTTTGATCGAAGAAAAACGAAACCCTAACAAAAACAACAAACCCAGATCGAGAACTTTCCAACAAAAATAACTAGATCAAACCCTAATTCAGAAAAAAAAATCAAGAAAACAACTATAGTATTTCTCTTATGAATATAATTAACCATGGTTGTAGATGAACCCTGACCATATAGATCAAGAACAGGAAGATGGAAAAAAAAACCTAAATTTTTCACAAGAACAGCCGAGTCCAACCCTAATTCGACCAAAATAACAATGATAAAGATCTAAAGTTGAATTGGGAGAGGAATGATAAAGATCTCACCTTTGATCAAAGGAGAAACGAAACCCTAACAAAAAGTAGAAACTTCCTCTTCTCCTTTGATAAGTCGAGAGGAACTCCAGCCCCTCCCTGTGGATTTATATAGTGAAAAGGAGAAGAAGAAAGAGAGAGGGTAACCGGATCCCACCGGTATTCTCACCCCTCTTTTTCTTTCTCGACCGCACGTCTCCTTACCGGGTCGGTGGAGTACGTCCTTATCTGCACCCGCTTCCAAAATCCGGTAAGCAAAGTAGGAGCCCTACCTACCTACCCGGCCTCTATTGGATACGGGTTCGGATCACGTTACGAAACCCACCAACCCGTTCTGCCTCCCTCTGGAAGAATCTTTAATGATGCCTGTCAGTCTGTCAGTGGGCTGGCATTTAATTCCGGGGGCACGTGACAGCGATATGGACGGCCAGGATATATCCATGACGTGTTCGGGATAACCCGAACGAGCGGTCCCCGTTCGTCTTTTCCTAACATTTGTCACGTGGGGCCCACCACTCCTGGCGTGGACTTTACGCAGGGGCTCGCTGCACCGGTGAGATTTTCGTACGGTTGTGGTGAAGCGGCCAACGGGTCGGATCGAAAACGGGTTGGTCCTAAACTAGAAAACCCGTTAGGCATTTGAACTGAAGCCCAAAGGCTTAGTCCAATGCTTCAAGGCCCATAATAATAATATAGGATCATAAGTAAATAAATTTAATAATTATCACATTAATATTAATATTACTGCCATATTAGATTATAGTTAATGCCATATTAGATTATAGTTAATAAATATGTAATCAAGGTTATCAACTAATAGCCATAAATAAATAATTTACTAGTATTCGTAAGTAAGCAAATAAGTAAGTACATAATAATCATAATAAATTTATCATATTTTAATTATTCTTTTTTTTTTGTTAGCACCAACTTGAAAAAGCGTGATAATTGAGGTATTTTAAGTAATAAAAAAAGTTCATAATATCAACTTGCTAATAACAATAAATTATGGTTTCACCTTGAAAAAATAATAAGATATTTAGTTAAAAACTATAAATTGACAAAGCATATATAGATTTTCCATTTTCTTCCACACGTTACCCAAATTGCCAAATGGAAGAAGGGAGGGATAAAACGGTTTCTTTAGATGAATTGACAAATCTATTCTCCATGTCTCTGAAGTTTGTCATAACCATCAAATAAAATCCCTTTG
Organism: Iris pallida; assembly: GCA_029216955.1. NCBI lineage: Eukaryota > Viridiplantae > Streptophyta > Magnoliopsida > Asparagales > Iridaceae > Iris > Iris pallida. The sequence continues at coordinate 164,135 of JANAVB010044817.1, read as the reverse complement.
TTAAAATATATATATATATATATATATATATATATATATATATATATATATATATATATATATATATATATATATATATATATAAAAGAGGCCTCGTTTGGTTTGCGGAAATTAATGGAAAGAAAATACAAATCAATTGTTTGATATTAACTTTCCTTTGAGAAATTATAATTTTTATTTATTTTTCTTTCCGATATTTTGTTAAACCCCTCATATTGAGATTCTTTGAAGTTTTTTTCGTGGACTCGATCTGAAGGCCTCCAGTCATCCAAGCAAAAAGTGGGTGCCACTTCCCGCTAACTACTAGGGACAGACGGGTCCTTTGAAGTTTATTAAAACTAGACATAATAAATTTGTCAACAAAAAAAAAAAGGATGTTTGTTTGTTTGTTTGTTTGAAAGGAAAGTTTTCTACTTCTCTATTAACTTTATGAATTTTTTGATGGCTTCTCAAACCTTTTAAATAATGATATTTGCACATTAATATGTTCATCCAAACTATCACTTTTTACGTGGCAGCTGATATGACATCTACATGTTACATGACAAATTCTAACTAAAAAATTTAATTATCCAATTTATTTATATTTATTTATATTTATTTTTATTTTTATTTTAACGTTAATATTAATTTTAATTTTAACCTTTAATGTTAATATTAATGTTAATGTTAATATTAATTTTAAAATTTGTCTTGCCCGCTCTAATGTCAAATGACACATAAGATGATACATAAGAAAAAAATACTTTGGAGGAGGAACAAATATCATTATTCTTTTTAAATTATGGTGGAGCTTTTTGTCCAAAACCTTTTAAATTGTGAGAGGTTAAGGGTGTCATAGAAAAATTCAAGATATAAATCAAACGCCATTTATACAGGAGAAAATATATGTGTACGACTCCCTATAACTTTCCATAACTTTGTGCATGCCCCTATACACAAAAATCCCACACTGCCACACTTGTAATTAACTTGTTTCAAACATTCTTAAACTAGATAAATATTTAACATCGATATTTCTTTTTACAACTATCTATAAACGTCTACCATTGACAAGAAATATATTTACAAACATCTTTAAATGTTTACCATCTATATAAAATATTTACAAACAATTGGAAATTAAAAAGGTAACATTTTTATGAATTATAAATGTTCCTAATTGTTTTAATTGTTTGTAAATGGTTTATGTTGATGGTAAAATTTTAAAGATCTGTGTAAATGTTTTTGTCGATCATGTTTATGTTTGTAAAAAAAATTGTCAGTATTAAATGTTTAAGAACGTTTGCAAATCTTCTACTATATAATGAGGTTTCAAAATGGCTCAAAAGTGAGTCGTCTAAGTCGTATGTATATCCCGCTCTAATGAGCTCTCTCCCCACCCCTTTGGGTGCCCCTACTGTCATAACTCCTATGTTCCACCAAAGCTCTTCCATACTCTTCTTCCTTGTTCCCTCCTCATTTTCCTCTCCTCTTGAGTGTCCTTCCTCCACCTTCCTTTCAACAGGGTACTTTTGTTCCAATGGGATCTTTCACTGATGTCATTGCAAAAATGGCTAACCTTCTCAATTCCTCTGACAAGGCGGTGGTCGTCTGCCCTTCCTCTAGGGATGGTAGCAGTCCGCAAAGGTGGAA
>JANAVB010044817.1:27500-157500 GCA_029216955.1 Iris pallida | reverse complement strand
CTAGATCCGGCCCTGCTGACGATGAGGTGTCATCAACTGATCACACCCCTTCTCAAGCACGCCGGGACCCACCTCCCTTGCAGCTGACAGACCGTCCTCATGCTGTACCAGCTCCCCGGCCCGTTTACGCTTCCACAGCGCAAGCGGCAGAACCGGCACATTCCCGGGCTGAGCCGCAGACCCCTGCGGTAGTGCCCGCACCAGCTGCTCCACCAGTGCCCGTGGATCCCACTGACCTAGTGGGAATGCTACGAGGAGTGCTTGAAGCACAGAGAGCTCAAGCAGAAGCCCATAGAAAGCAGACTGCTGCCCAAGCTGAAGCCCATCGCGAGCAGACCGCGATTATGAGAGAAGGCATGGAGAATGCCCACAACGTGGCTATGGCTGCCCTCGAGAGAGGAGGAACCACTTCATCAGGGCCACGACCTGCCAAGGTAAGCATGATTCAGGAGTTAATTATATTTTTTAAAGGCCATTCTTTTGATTAGAGGCGTATTATTTCATGAAGGTTGGAGATATAGAAAGTTTTAAGAAGCAAGAGGGTATCATCTACGCCGATGAATGGCTAGACCATATGAAGCGTCTCTTGAGCGTCGCTCGACTCCCGGAGGACCTCAAGGCTGAAGCTGTAGGACTCCAACTACAGGATGTGGCGAGCATCTGGTATCGGAATGAACCCCGACTCCAGGACAAGCAGCTCGACTGGAACACCTTCAAGAAGCTGTTCCGCAGGAAGTTTTTCCGACATCGGAGATGCGGGAAATGGAGAGGCAATTCCAGAACTTGAAGCAGGGAAACATGACGGTCAGCGAGTATGCGGCAGAATTCGGCCGACTAAGCCGCTTTGCCCAGAACCTGGTAGCTGACCCCAAGGATCGTGCTGAGCGATTCAGGTATGGCTTACGAGAAGAGATTCGCACCCCTGTGATCGCAGGTGGCGCTAAGACCTATGAGAGGATCCTGATCCGAGCTTAGGACGTGGAGAAGAGCCAATCTTCTCGATCCAAGAGGGAGTACCCTGGAACTAGCAACTTCTAGGGTAGTCAGAAGAGGCCCAACAACAACAACAACAACAGGCCCTCGCACCACCAGCAGCATCATCATCAGGCGAAGACCAATGACAGGGCACACCAGAAGCAGATCCCTGTCTGCGACTATTGCAAGAGGCCGGGCCACCAGTCGAACATCTGCAGGAAGAGGCTAGGTCACTGCCTGGTCTGTGGGTCTGCCATCCACCAAGTGAAGGACTGCCCCATGTCAGGCCACCGGCCCGGAACCAACCAGCAGAGAGCTCCCCTGCCTACTCAGCAACAACAGTTTGGACAGCATCAACAGAAGACTGGGTGAGCTTTTGCCCTAGCAGCTGATGAGCAGGAGCCAGAGCAGGAACCTACCGCAGATGTCATCACAGGTTCCATTTATGTGTTTTCACATCCTGCTCTAGCATTATTTGATTCGGGTGCATCACATAGTTTCATATCATCCAAGTTTATATCTGCACACCACATAGATTCGGGACTTAGCAAGGTGATTACTAGGGTTATGACCGGAGGTGGACCTATACCCATCACTGAGGCTTGTAATTGTTCTATAACCATCTCTGGCCATTAGTTCTCAACACCTTTACTAGTGATGCCCCTGCCCAACTATGATGTAGTCCTAGGGATGGACTGGCTAAGTGAACAGCATGCGCTGATTGATTGTCACTGAGGTTGTGTAATCTTCAGCCCACCAGGAGAACCGGAGTTTGAAATCTCTCGGGCTCCGGAAGATATGAAGAGTATCACCTACTCCTCAATCACCGAAGAACCCGGGCCTCCTCACCCTATCATTGCAGAATTTATGGATGTCTTTCCAGATAATCTTCCAGGATTGCCGCCGGATCGAAGTGTGAAATTCACCATCGATCTAGTACCCGGCTCTTCTCCTATTTCTCGGGGATGCTACAGAGTCAACCCCAAGGAGGCTAAGGAGATGAAGGATCAGATCGACGAGTTGAAGTCGCAAGGATTTATTAGAGACGGAGCTTCATCCTGGGGAGCACCAGTTTTGTTCGTGCCTAAGAAGGATGGAACTGTGCGGATGTGCATCGACTACCGGGCGCTGAACAACATCACCATCAAGAACAAGTACCCCCTGCCCCGGATCGACGACCTGTTTGATCAACTGAGCGGAGCCAAGGTATTTTCAAAGATAGATCTCAGATCAGGCTACCATCAAATTAAGGTCAGAAAGGAGGATATTCCCAAGACGGCATTCAACACCAAGTATGGACAATTTGAATTCTTGGTCATGCCGTTTGGACTGACGAATGCTCCTGCGGTATTCATGAACCTCATGAACAAGGTTTTCCATGAATATCTGGATCAGTTTGTTGTTGTCTTTATTGATGACATACTGATCTACTCGAAGACAGAGGAAGTGCATGAAGAGCACTTGAGGAAAGTGCTGAGTACCTTGAGGAAGGAGAAGCTCTATGGTAAGCTATCCAAATGTGAATTCTTTTTAGACAAGGTGGAATTTTTGGGCCATGTTGTCACAGGAAAAGGAATTTCGGTGGATCCAAAGAAGATAGCTGCTATTGAGAAGTGGACTGCACCAAGCTCGGTTGCAGAGATTAGGAGCTTTTTGGGACTAGCTGGCTACTACCGGAAGTTCGTGAAGGATTTCTCCAAGATTGCGGAGCCAATAACGAAGCTTACCAGGAAGAATGAAGAGTTCACATGGTCTGAAGCGTGCCAGTCAGCTTTTGAGGAACTGAAGAAGAGGCTCACAACTGCGCCGATACTTGCGCTACCCGCAGGTACTGGCGGTTTCTCAATCTATAGTGACGCTTCCGGAAAAGGACTGGGCTGCGTTCTTCAACAACACGGGAAAGTGATTGCCTATGCATCTAGACAATTGCGGACTCATGAGAAGAACTACCCCACACATGACTTGGAGCTTGCAGCGGTGATATTTGCTTTGAAGCTATGGAAGCACTACCTGTATGGAGAGAGAGTGGAAATATTTACGGACCACAAAAGTCTGAAATATGTTTTCACTCAGAAGGAGCTGAACATGAGACAAAGACGATGGCTGGAGCTGATGAAGGATTTTGATATCAACCTGCAGTACCATCCGGGTAAGGCTAATGTTGTTGCAGATGCACTTAGTCGATACCCAATGGCGATGTTCTTGACCAAGGAGCGCCATTTGCTGGAGGACATGGAGAAGCTTGGATTGGAAATTGTACTGCCCGAGGAGGAAATGAAGAAGCTTGGAAGAGAAGCCATCGTACCAGGAGATGAGTCATCATTGATGCAGTTGCAAGTGCGTTCGAGTCTTATGGACAGGATAAAAGAGACACAATTCCAAGACGAGACGCTTTGCAAACTCAGGGACCAAGTGCTGGCAGGAACACTTGAAGGATTCTCAATCGCCAGCGACGGAGCATTGAAGAATGGTACGAGGCTGTGCGTACCAACTGGCGAACTGAGGAACGAGCTGATGCAAGAAGCGCACCAGTCGCAGTATTCCATATACCCTGGAGCCAACAAGATGTACCGAGATATGCTGACTATAGTATGGTGGTACGGAATGAAGAAGGACGTATCCAGGTATGTGGCTAGATGTTTAATTTGTCAGCAAGTTAAAGCCAGCAGGCAGAGACCAGCAGGATTATTGCAGCCGCTTGACATTCCGGAGTGGAAATGGAAGCACATCACGATGGATTTTGTATCGGGACTGCCTCGATCCCAAGGAGGAAAGGATGCCATCTGGGTTATAGTGGACCGACTGACGAAGTCAGCTCACTTTATCCCCTTCAAGGTTGGTTTATCCACCGAGAAGTTGGCAACACTGTACATGCGGCACATCTACCGGATTCATGGAGTTCCGGTAAGTATTGTATCTGAGAGAGATACCAGATTTACATCTCATTTTTGGAAGAGTTTGTATGACAGCTTGGGGACCCAACTGAAGTTCAGCACCGCCTACCACCCTCAGACTGACGGGCAATCGGAGAGAACCATCCATACGCTAGAAGATATGCTGAGATCCTGCATCCTGGAATTTGGAGGGTCTTGGGAAGACCACTTGCACTTGGTAGAGTTCTCTTACAACAACAGCTTCCAAGCTAGCATCGGGATGACACCGTTCGAGGCACTCTATAGACGTCGTTGCCGCACCCCTCTTGTCTGGGACGACGTCGGAGAACGAGTATTGCTTGGACCTGAGATGGTGACCGAAGCAGCAGAGAAGGTGAGAATGATCAGAGACAAGCTCCGGATAGCCCAAGACAGACAGAAGCATTGGGCCGATTACAGCAGACGGCCTTTGGAGTTTGAAGAAGGCGACAGTGTATTTGTGAAGATCTCGCCTACCAGAGGAACAATTCATTTCGGCAGAGCAGGAAAGTTAAGCCCCAGGTATATTGGTCCATTTGAAATACTTAACAGGATTGGAGAAGTGGCTTATCGGGTGGCTCTACCCCCAAGTCTCGAAGGCGTCCACAACGTCTTCCACGTCTCGCAGCTGAGACGCTACATCCCGAACCCGAGCCATATTTTGGACCATTCAGAGCTGGAGATTGGACCCAGCCTCACAGTGCCAGAGAAACCAGTGGCAATTTTAGACCGAGGCGAGAAGAGGACTAGGAACACCGTGACGCCAATAGTCAGAGTGATGTGGCGTCACAACTCACCAGGCGAGTCGACCTGGGAGCGAGAAGACCAGATGCGGGAGCAGTACCCGTACCTGTTTGAGACTTGAGGTAATCCCTAACCTTACTTTAATTTCGAGGACGAAATTTTCTAAGGAGGGAAGATTGTGAAACCCATGTTTGTATTTATTAATAAAAAGTGTTATCATTAATATTTCTAAAATTATTATTATTATTAATATTATTATTATTAAATATTTTTGGGTGAAAATGATTTCGAAAATAACTTACAACATGGACTTTTGATTTTCGGACCCAGACCCAGACCCGAGTCCGAACCCAGACCCAGGCCTGAGCCCAATTCTTTCCTATTTCTTAATTCTGATTTCTTTGGACTTGGTTAAGTATTATTAAAAAGAAAAGAAAATAATATTATTTTTGGGCTGGTCCCGTAGGACCAGCAACTGCTCTCCACACACGATTTAGTAATCACCCTGTCCTATTCTTCCTCTCTCCCTTAGTTTTCTCCTCACCACACACGTTCACCGCACACTCCTCCACCACTCTGTATTTACTCCCCTCTCTTTCCCACTCCCCACTCACGAACAAAGGTTAAACTCTCTCTCACTCTCTTTTTCCTCTCAACTACTTCTCACAAAGCTCCACCTACTCTCTATTCTCTCTGGGAGAGTATACTCTCCCAAACCCTTTTCCCCCGACCATCCTCCGCTAAGCCCCCGCGCCCCACCGCGGATCCCCGACCGCCGATCAGCACCTCCGACGACCGCGCTGCCCCTCACGCGCCGCCCTAGCCCCCTTCGCGCTAGTGCCCTCCCGCGAGCGCGTGTCCCCTCGCGACCCCCTGTCTCGCCGGCGCCCCGCCGACAGCGCACTCCGGCGCGCCCCTCGACGCCACCCGCGTCAGCGCTCCCCCGCGGGTCCGCCCGACCAGCGCGCCCCTTTCGGCGTCTCCTCTGGCGACCACCTTCGCGGCCGAGCTCCCTGGCCCACGCCCCGTGCGGCCACACCCCTCTGACAGCGTCTCTGGTCAGTTCTCCTTGGGCCAGCACCCTGTCGTGCCCTAGCTTCGGATCTCTTCGGCTTTTCCTCGACGTCGTTGCCTGTACAGCACTGATTTTGGGGATTTGTCGCTGTTCTGGACTATTCTTTCTTTCTATTTTACATCTGAGAGCTCTAGCCGAGCAATCCGAGGTATAACCCCCTGTCCCACTATTTTATTATTTATTGTCGATGATGAAATGGTCCCCGGTTCCCTTTGGGAATTCGGTTTTAGCGGCTACGTAATTTTTCGGGACTTTCGAAAAGGTCCTGTGAATTGTTTTGGATTCCCGAAATATTTCGGGAATGGTTTTTGGTGTGTTTTAGTTTCTGGAAATTTTCAGGAACGTTCTGTGACTTGTGGATTTGGAATCAGACTTCCGAAATCATTTCGGGTCGTCCCGATTATGCTGTGGATTGGTTGTGGATATTTTATATATATACAATGCGGGTTTTTCCCTGGTTTGGGACTTGCAGGAATTATCGGCACCATTTTCCCAGTTTTTGGGTTGACCAAAAATAGAGGAGATGTTGCCCGATTTTTCCGTAAATCCTGAATTTATTTTCAAAATGAATTTAAAATGATTTTCGGAATTTATTCGATATTTTATTTTTGGGTGACGACCGTATCGGTCAATGGACCCGGCTAAGTGCAAACGATACCGGCCCCGTCCGGACGTTGAGGCAATTAGCCAGATGAGGATCGGACCATTATCTGAGACTTACTATTTATCTCTATTTTTATTATTTATTTTCTGTTTTCTATTTTATTTAATATTTTCAGTTTAGGACTAACGGCAGTTTATCTTATTTCAATTTATGTAAATAAATTGTAATGGACATAAGCCCAGCTGGCTGGTCTGTGACTGTAATAGCTTAGATTTCTTGTCTTTTCTGGTTTTTCGAGTTTTTAGTATTTAACGATTAAAATGATTAAAAAGGTATTTTCATATAAAATTAATTAATGTTTTCTCACCTAAAGTTGACAAGTTTATTAATAATTAAAAATCACGTGTTTTCTCACTAAAATAAGAGAATTAGTTTTATATTTATATTTATAAAATTACCAAGTTTTCCTAATAATCTGGCATCGACGATGATTTTCCGAATCAAAAGTATAAAATGATCATTTTTTCCCTCGTATTAAATTAACGCACTAATAACCGTATTTTTCTGTGTTTAGTTAATTAAATAACTAAAAAATGGACTAGGACGCAAATAGAGATTTTAACTAGTATAGTTAAGTTGGTTAACCTGAAAGCTGAGTCTATCTCTCGAATGTAGGAATTCGAGGACAACTCTAAACTTCCCGTCTCGGAGTCGTCCACCTCTCCAGTCATTTTCTATTGAGGCAAGTATAGTTTATGTTAGTTTACAGTTATTTATTTAATCGTTTTACTGCATGTCTAAACCATGACTCAAACACGAAACTCTCACCGAGAGTACTGTACTGTAACTACTGGGGACTGGGGAATAGCGTAATGATTATGACCACTACTGTAACAAAACCCACTATCCCTCCTGTAACAAACCCAAGCCGGTCATATGTCATTACCTGTTCAAAACACTGTTTTATACTGTAACAAACCTGTTTTAAAACTGTTTAGAACTGCATGATTCTATTTCTTACTTAACTGCTTAATTAGCATGAATTGTACTTGGCTTCCTCCTGACTGGAGATATTTTTTAGGCGATGTTGAGGATGCTGAGCTGTGTTACAACAGCTATTACGACTCTGAGTTGTACCCCGTTGTGCTGCCAGAGTCCCCGCAGGAGGACGATGGAACTGAGGCTGATAGATAGATTTTTCCTTTTCTGCATTTTGTTTATTTCAAAATTCTGTATTTCCTTCCAGAACAATTTTCATTTGTATTTAAATTTCAGTTAATAAAGTTTAATTCCGAAGTTGAGTTGTGACAAATAGTTGTGTGGTTGTGTGGTTACCTGCTACTGAACAGCTTACTGCCGTCGTCTCAACAACGGTGCAGGCTGGGCATGATCCGACTAGACCCAGATTATTGGGATCGGGTCGTGACATATATATATATATATATATATATATATATATATATATATATATATATATATATATAGATGAGAGGGAGGAAGAGGAGAAGAAGAAGAAGAGGGCAGCTAGGAGAGCTGCAGTAGCAGCAGCTACTGCTGCAGTAACAGCAGCAGCAACTGGCAGCAGCTGCTGCCAGTTCCCCCCCTTAAACCCCCTATTTTGGCCCCCCTATTTAGCCTATAAACCCCCTCCCATTGTATATATATATGTATATATATATATATATATATATATATATATATATATATATATATATATATATATATATATATATATATATATGTATATATATAGATAGATGCAGAGAGAAAGTTAGAAGAAGTTAGGAAGAATTAGAAGAAGAAAGGTTAGGAGGAAATGGAGAAATTAGAAGAGTTAGAAGAAAAGTAGAAGGAAAGAATAGAAGAAGTTAGGAAAGAATGAGAAGAAGATTAGAAGAGAATAGGAAAGGAGAATAGGAATTAGTAAGGAGGAGAAGAATTAGAAAGGGAAGAAGAAGTTAGAAGAAGAAATTAGAAGAGGAATTAGAGTAAGAGCTAGAAGGGAGTTTTAGAGGAAATCGAGTTAGAGAGTGAATTTGAGCTCCGAGTATCGGATCGCGATAAAACTTGGCGTGGACCTAGAATACGTGAATTAGATTTTGCGGGTAGGCTCCCGAGTTGAAATCGGGGTTGTAGGGCGCCGGTATCGCGCTGTACCATTTCGTATCTTGAAAAATTCAAGATATCGGCAATGGGCCGTATCATGGACTAGACGTCCACTTTACCTAGGTATCTTGGTAGGTAATATATGTATAGGATAGTATCTTACTACCCTAGGGAGCTCGGGTCAAAATACCAAGCGTAGGTAGTCTAACTAGGTTTCCACCTAGGCTAGAAATTTACCTTAGAAAAGGTAAATTAGGAAATTGGCCTACGGCCAAGTTTTGAGTTTCGAAGTCCAAGATAGACTTGGATATGGGTTGTAAAGGTTGATAATGATTAGAAATAGTCGCCTAGACCTAGTCTTGACCCCGGTTGACCACAGTTGACTTTTTAGACCAAAAGTCAACTATGGGTCAATACTTTACCCAATTTAGTCCCAAATTTCATTAGACTTGAGTAGTTGACCGAAAGTCAACTATTAGTCACCATTGACCTAGGATTGACCTAGGGTTGACCAGAGTTGACTGGAGTTGACCAAAGTTGACCAGTTGACCAAAAGTCAACTGTAAGTCAACTGTTGACTCAAATCGACCTAGATTAATTCCGTTTGACTTGCATTGACCCAATTTGACCTGGTTAGACCTAATATGACTTAGGTTGACCTCGTACAGTCTAATTTGACGTGTCTTGACCTAGAATTTGCTTAATGGGGTTTAAATTGATTTGACTTTACTTCCTAAACATAGTATTGATACGTCTTGTTCTCTATAGGTCCTCGAGACGCTGCATTTGCTCCAGTTGACATATCATATCATATTACAGGCGAGTACATTCTCTGATACTTTTCTAATTTACGATGATTGTTATAATTCATGTAATTAGTGTAGATATGCTTGTTCTCGACACATTGGTCACACGGATTGGTATTCATGGATCCCGACATGAGATGTTATTTCTCGTTATCTTGGTATATCTTGTGCAAGCTCCCTTGTAGTTCTTGTGTAGTATATGGACACCGATTTTCGAGGAGACTTGCTCCCTTCTCGTAGAATCCCGTGTCGTAACATGTCTTGCTTGGATCCACCCTACCAGTCGGGGACGGGGAGCACTAGTGTAGACATGTGGTCATTATCCACCTTGTTATTCTTGTAGACCTTGTGAGTGTTAATCATACACTCCACGTATGATTAACCAGGCCAGTAGACCTTGTGCATACCCAAGCCGGCCACATGTTGAAACTAGTACTCACACACCTAGATATATGATTCTTGATTCTTGTACATGCCATGATCAGTTTACTTGCCTTGTTCTAGCTCTAGTTTTACAGCTTACCTTGCCATGATACTCATATGTACATTCCATGATTTTCTTGTATATACTCTCTATTTACAGTCTTATAGCTTTTGTCATATCTTGTGAACTGTTGTTAGTAGATTGTACTCGTTCCATCCTGACAGAATATGTTGATAAATATTACAGATGCTGACGAGGGGGATTACTGTACCTACTACGGTCCGGATGACGTAGTGGGCATAGACTTGGAGACGTTGGTCCAGCAGGGCTTAGCTCCGCCTGACGAGACCTTACCACTTGCTTAGTTAGAGTAGGTCTTTTGTACTGGACCTTGTCTCCAGCTACTTTTGAGACTGTTATTACTATGGATTATATTAGAGACTTGGACTTGTATATATTCTTGTGTTGGACTTGACAGGTTATTATTTTATTATCGTCTTGTTGTCTTTATCTTTCAGTCTTTACTTTATCATCTTAGAGTTGTGATTGAGCATTCATATATATTCATTGCTTGTCCTCCGTTCAGAGTTGACCATATTCTCGACAGGTTTTGATATATATATATATATATATATATATATATAAACTGTTTAGAGTAGAAAACCTACAGCGTTTCACACCATTTTTACGGTGAGGGCTGGGCGTTGTCTCGTACACGTGCCCTTATAGCGGGTGCGGGTCGTGACAAATTTTTCAAAAATTTATTTATTTATTCTATATATTTTTTGAGATCGTATTTTTGGATAATATTTTTTCTAAAGACCATTATGGCTCAAGGATAACAATTAGTTTCGCTAACGAATATTTCTTGTAATTTATTATTGGCATTATTTGGTTATTAACTTTTGGATATTAAGTTATTGACTTCGAAAAATAATTTTTGAAAATTATAAATATTTTATAAGAATTTTGATTAATAAAAATATGTTTTAAATGATTTTGCTAGTACCAGATATTATTAATTGATAATAGCAGATATATTTTTATTATTATTAATATAATCCATTATTGGATTAAGATTACAATGTATATGATTAAAATTAATAGATATTATCGAATATATATTTTAAATATTATCTATATGATTTCAAGGAGATTTGTTTTTTTTAAGATAAGTTTATTTGATTTAAATTAATATTGTTATTATCAACTAATGGTTTAGGATTAAACCAATTTTATTTAGAGTTTGTTTGATTTAAATAAAGGGAGATGACTTATCTACAAGGATTAGTAATTCTTACCCAACTAGGAGTGTAAACCCCTATATAAGGAGAGCTCATTCTACCATTTTCTCCAATCCATCAACACACCAACGGAGACGTGCATCGTGTCTATGTCTATCCCTTTCTACTACTCATTTTTATATTTATAATATTTCCTTCTAGCGTCCGACATACCGGACACGATACAACAAAAAGAATACCAACCCCCTACGCCACCCCGCCTATAGCGAAATCTATTGCACCATGCTCCTCCCGGCCCCTTCCTCCCCGTCAACCCTCCATGCTACCACTTCCTTGTCGTAAACCACCGTCGGTCACCGCCGCACACCCCAGAACTGCCAACTCACCCAACCCCTGTCTTTAACAAATCAACCCCGACAACCATCATCATCATCACCTTCTCCTCCGCCTCGATCACAACCAGCGCCACCCTCACCGCCAACCTCACCTACACCTCCTTAACTTCATCGGCCGTCACTACCGCCCACCACTGGAGCACAACCCCAAACCACCATGGCCACTCCCCTGAACACCATTGCCACCACCACGTCAACCCAACCGCAGCCATCGCTGCTACCACTACTCCACTGTCACGTCCCAGTCCCAAAATACGTAGGACCAGCATACAGTACTGTCACGACCCGATCCCAATAATCTGGGTCTAGTCGGATCATGCCCAGCCTGTACCGTTGTTGAGACGGCGGCAGTAAGCTGTTCAGTAGCAGGTAACGATACAACAACACTATAATTTGTCACAATTCAACTTCAGAATTAAACTTTATTAAACTGAATTTAAATACAATGGAAATTGTTCTGAAGGGAAAGTACATAATTTTGAAATAAACAAAATGCAGAAAATGAAAAATCTATCTATCAGCCTCAGTTCCATCGTCCTCCCGCGGGGACTCTGGCAGCACAACGGGGTATAACTCAGGGTCGTAATAGCTGTTGTAACACAGCTCAGCATCCTCAACATCGTCTAAAAATATATCTCCAGTCAGGAGGAAGCAAAGTACAATTCATGCTAATTAAGCAGTTAAATAAGAAATAGAATCATGCAGTTCTAAACAGTTTTAAAACAGGTTTGTTACAGTATAAAACAGTGTTTTGAACATGTAATGACATATGACCGGCTTGGGTTTTTTACAAGAGAGATAGTGGGTTTTGTTACAGTAGTGGTCATAATCATTACGCTATTCCCCAGTCCCCAGTAATTACAGTACAGTACTCTCGGTGAGAGTTTCGTGTTTGAGTCGTGGTTTAGACATGCAGTAAAACGATTAAATAAATAACTGTAAACTAACATAAACTATACTTGCCTCAGGAAAATGACTGGAGAGGTGGACGACTCCGAGACGGGAAGTTTAGAGTTGTCCTCGAATTCCTACATTCGAGAGATAGACTCAGCTTTCAGGTTAACCAACTTAACTATACTAGTTGTAATCTCTATTTGTGTCCTAGTCCAATTTTAGTTATTTAATTAACTAAACACAGAAAAACACGGTTATTAGTGCGTTAATTTAATACGAGGGAAAAATGATCATTTTATACTTTTGATTCGGGAAATCATCGTCGATGCCAGATTATTAGAAAAACTTGGTAATTTTATATAAATATAAATATAAATATAAAACTAATTTTCTTATTTTAGTGAGAAAACACGTGATTTTTAATTATTAATAAACTCGTCAACTTTAGGTGAGAAAACATTAATTAATTTTATACGAAAAATACCTTTTTAATCATTTTAACCGTTAAATACTAAAACACGAAAAACCAGAAAAGACAGGAAATCTAAGCTATTACAGTTACAGACCAGCCAGCTGGGCTTATGCCCATTACAATTTATTTACATAAATTAAAATAAGATAAACTACCGTTAGTCCTAAACTGAAATAGAAATTAAATAGAAAACAGAAAATAAATAATAAAAATAAAGATAAATAGTAGGTCTCAGATAATGGTCCGATCCTCATCTGGCTAATTGCCTCAACGTCCGGGCGGGGCCGGTATCGTTTGCACTTAGCCGGGTCCACTGACCGATACGGTCGTCACCCAAAAATAAATATCAAATAAATTCCGAAAATCATTTTAAATTTATTTTAAAAATAATTCAGGATTTACGAAAAAATCGGGCAGCATCTCCTCTGTTTTTGGTCAACCCAAAAACTGGAAAAATGGCGCCGATAATTCCTGCAAGTCCCAAACCAGGGAAAAACCCATATTTTATATATATAAAACATCCACAGCCAATCCACAGCATAATCAGGACGACCCGAAATGATTTCGGAAGTCCGATTCCAAATCCACAAGTCACAGAACGTTTTCGGAAATTTCCAGAAACTAAAACATACCAAAAACCATTCCCGAAATATTCCGGGAATCCAAAATAATCCACGGGACCTTTCCGAAAGTCCCGAAAAAATACGACGTCGCTAATACCGACTTCCCAAAGGGAACCAGGGACCATTTCATCATCGACAAATAATAATAAAATAGCGGGACAGGGGGTTATACCTCGGATTGCTCGGCTAGAGCTCTCAGATGATAACTAGAAAGAAAGAATAGTCCAGAACAGCGACAAATTCCCGAAATCAGCGCTGGAAACAGCGTCGACGACGACGAACACCGAGAAATCAGAAATTAGGACACGACAGGGTGCTGGCCAGAGAAGAACTGACCAGAGGCGCTGTCGGGGAAGCGCGGGCGCTGGCCAAAGAGATCGGCCAACGGCTCGAAGGGTTCGCCGGACTCGGGCTTGTCCGCGGGGAGAGGGCGGACAGGGTGCTGGCCGCACGGGGGCGTGGGCCAGGGAGCTCGGCCGGAGAGAGGCGCGAAGGGGGCTCGGCGCTGGGCTTGGCCGCGGGATCGACCGAGCTAGGGCTCGGGAGAGGCGCCGAGGGGCGCTGGCGGCCGCGTTGTCGGCCGGAGGGAGGCCGAAGAACAGGATGCGGGGGTCGCCGATCGGGCGGTCGGCCAAGGGGCAGGGCCGACGGGGCTCGTGGCTACGGGCGGGGCTCCAGTGAAGGGTTGGTGGAGAAGTGGGTTTCTCCAACAGAGGGAGAGTGTGGAGCTTAGGGGGAGTTGGTAAGTATGGGGGTGATGGAGGAGAGTATACGAGAGAGAGAATGAGAGCTGAGTTTATTCTTCTGATGAATGAGTGAAAGAGAGGAGTGGGGAATAATTAAAGGGGGAGTGGCTGTGAGTTCGTGGAAGAGAGTGAAGGAAGGGAGAGAGAGACTAGGAAATGGGAGAGAGCTTTTACCATTTCGTGTGCAAGGAGTGGTGAGCAGTTGCTGGTCCTACGGGACCAGCTAGTATTATTTTTTTTCTTTTTATAAACCAAGTCCAAAATCAGCATTAAGAAAATGGGAAAAAGATTGGGTTAGGCTCAGGCCTGGGTCTGGGCTCGGACTCGGGTCTGGGTCCGAAATCAAAGATCCTTGTTATTATTATTTTTTAAAATTCTTTTCACTCAAAAATATTTAATAATAATATTAATAATAATAATTTATAGAAATGCTAATAATAATAATACTAAATACTATTTAATAATTAAACACAGAATATGGGTTTCATAATCTTCCCTCCTTAGAAAATTTCGTCCTCGAAATTAAAGTAAGGTTAGGGATTACCTCAAGTCTCAAACAGGTACGGGTACTGCTCTCGCATCTGATCTTCTCGCTCCCAGGTCGACTCGCCTGGTGAGTTGTGCCGCCACATCACTCTGACTATTGGCGTCACGGTGTTCCTGGTCCTCTTCTCGCCTCGGTCCAAAATTGCCACTGGTTTCTCCGGCACTGTGAGGCTGGGTCCAATCTCCAGCTCTGAATGGTCCAAGATATGGCTCGGGTCCGGGATGTAGCGTCTCAGCTGCGAGACATGGAAGACGTTGTGGACGCCTTCGAGACTTGGGGGTAGAGCCACCCGATAAGCCACTTCTCCAATCCTGTTAAGTATTTCAAATGGACCAATATACCTGGGGCTCAACTTTCCTGCTCTGCCGAAGTGGATTGTTCCTATGGTAGGCGAGATCTTCACAAATACACTGTCGCCTGCTTCAAACTCCAAAGGCCGTCTGCTGCAATCGGCCCAATGCTTCTGTCTGTCTTGGGCTATCCGGAGCTTGTCTCTGATCATTCTCACTTTCTCTGCTGCTTCGGTCACCATCTCAGGTCCAAGCAACACTCGTTCTCCGACGTCATCCCAGGCAAGAGGGGTACGGCAACGACGTCCATAGAGTGCCTCGAACGGTGTCATCCCGATGCTAGCTTGGTAGCTGTTGTTGTAAGAGAACTCTACCAAGTGCAAGTGGTCTTCCCAAGACCCTCCAAATTCCAGGACGCAGGATCTCAGCATATCTTCTAGCGTCTGGATTATTCTCTCCGATTGCCCGTCAGTCTGAGGGTGGTAGGCGGTGCTGAACTTCAGTTGGGTTTCCAAGCTGTCATGCAAACTCTTCCAAAAATGAGAAGTAAATCTGGTATCTCTGTCAGATACAATACTTACCAGAACTCCATGAATCCGGTAGATGTGCCGCATGTACAGTGCTGCCAACTTCTCGGTAGATAAACCAACCTTGAAGGGGATAAAGTGAGCTGACTTCGTCAGTCGGTCCACTATAACCCAGATGGCATCCTTTCCTCCTTGGGATCGAGGCAGTCCCGATACAAAATCCATCGTGATGTGCTCCCATTTCCACTTCGAAATGTCAAGCGGCTGTAATAATCCTGCTGGTCTCTGCCTGCTGGCTTTAACTTGCTGACAAATTAAACATCTAGCCACATACCTGGATACATCCTTCTTCATTCCGTACCACCATACTATAGTCCGCATATCCCGATACATCTTGTTGGCTCCAGGGTGTATGGAATACTGCGACTGGTGCGCTTCTTGCATTAGCTCGTTCCTCAGTTCGCCAGTTGGTATGTACAGCCTCGTACCATTCTTCAATGCTCCGTCGCTGGCGATTGAGAATCCTTCAAGTGCTCCTGCCAGCACTTGGTCCCTGAGTTTGCAAAGCGTCTCGTCTTAGAATTGTGTCTCCTTGATCCTGTCCATAAGACTCGAACGCACTTGTAACTGCATCAATGATGACTCATCTCCTGGTACGATGGCTTCTCTTCCAAGCTTCTTCATTTCCTCCTCGGGCAGTACAATTTCCAATCCAAGCTTCTCCATGTCCTCCAGCAAATGGTGCTCCTTGGTCAAGAATATCGCCATTGGGTATCGACTAAGTGCATCTGCAACAACATTAGCCTTACCCGGATGGTACTGCAGGTTGATATCAAAATCCTTCATCAGCTCCAGCCATCGTCTTTGTCTCATGTTCAGCTTCTTCTGAGTGAAAACATATTTTAGACTTTTGTGGTCCGTAAATATTTCCACTCTCTCTCCATACAGGTAGTGCTTCCATAGCTTCAAAGCAAATATCACCGCTGCAAGCTCCAAGTCATGTGTGGGGTAGTTCTTCTCATGAGTCCGCAATTGTCTAGATGCATAGGCAATCACTTTCCCGTGTTGTTGAAGAACGCAGCCCAGTCCTTTTCCGGAAGCGTCACTATAGATTGAGAAACCGCCAGTACCTGCGGGTAGCGCAAGTATCGACGCAGTTGTGAGCCTCTTCTTCAGTTCCTCAAAAGCTGACTGGCACGCTTCAGACCATATGAACTCTTCATTCTTCCTGGTAAGCTTCGTCATTGGCTCCGCAATCTTGGAGAAATCCTTCACGAACTTCCGGTAGTAGCCAGCTAGTCCCAAAAAGATTCTGATCTCTGCAACCGAGGTTGGTGCAGTCCACCTCTCAATAGCAGCTATCTTCTTTGGATCCACCGAAATTCCTTTTCCTATGACAACATGGCCCAAAAATTCCACCTTGTCTAAAAAGAATTCACATTTGGATAGCTTACCATAGAGCTTCTCCTTCCTCAAGGTACTCAACACTTTCCTCAAGTGCTCTTCATGCTCTTCCTCCGTCTTCGAGTAGATCAGTATGTCATCAATAAAGACAACAACAAACTGATCCAGATATTCATGGAAAACCTTGTTCATGAGGTTCATGAATACCGCAGGAGCATTCGTCAGTCCAAACGGCATGAACAATAATTCAAATTGTCCATACTTGGTGTTGAATGTCGTCTTGGGAATATCCTCCTTCCTGACCTTGATTTGATGGTAGCCTGATCTGAGATCTATCTTTGAAAACACCTTGGCTCCGCTCAGTTGATCAAACAGGTCGTCGATCCGGGGCAGGGGTACTTGTTCTTGATGGTGATGTTGTTCAGCGCCCGGTAGTCGATGCACATCCGTACAGTTCCATCCTTCTTGGGCACGAAAAAAACTGGTGCTCCCCAGGGTGAAGCTCCGTCTCTAATAAATCCTTGTGACTTCAGCTCGTCGATCTGATCCTTTATCTCCTTAGCCTCCTTGGGGTTGACTCTGTAGCATCCCCGAGAAATAGGGAAAGAGCCGGGTACTAGATCGATGGTGAATTCCATACCTCGATCCGGCGGCAATCCTGGAAGATTATCTGGAAAGACATCCATAAATTCCGTAATGATAGGGTGAGGAGGCCCGGGTTCTTCGGTGATTGAGGAGTAGGTGATACTCTTCATATCTTCCGGAGCCCGAGAGATTTCAAACTCCGGTTCTCCTGGTGGGCTGAAGATTACACAACCTCGGTGATAATCAATCAGCGCATGCTGTTCACTTAGCCAGTCCATCCCTAGGACTACATCATAGTTGGGCAGGGGCATCACTAGTAAAGGTGTTGAGAACTGATGGCCAGAGATGGTTATGGGACAATTACAAGCCTCAGTGATGGGTATAGGTCCACCTCCGGTCATAACCCTACTAATCACCTTACTAAGTCCCGAATCTATGTGGTGTGCATATATAAACTTGGATGATATGAAACTATATGATACACCCGAATCAAATAATGCTAGAGCAGGATGTGAAAACACATAAATGGAACCTGTGATGACATCTGCGGTGGGTTCCTGCTCTGGCTCCTGCTCATCAGCTGCTAGGGCAAAAGCTCGCCCAGTCTTCTGCTGATGCTGTCCAAACTGTTGTTGCTGAGTAGACAGGGGAGCTCTCTGCTAGTTGGTTCCGGGCCGATGGCCTGACATGGGGCAGTCCTTCACTTGGTGGGTGGCAGACCCACAGACCAGGCAGTGACCTAGCCTCTTCCTGCAGATGTTCGACTGGTGGCCCGGCCTCTTGCAATAGTCGCAGACAGGGATCTGCTTCTAGTGTGCCCTGTCATTGGTCCTCGCCTGATGATGATGCTGCTGGTGGTGCGAGGGCCTATTGTTGTTGTTGTTGTTGGGCCTCTTCTGACTACCTTGGAAGTTGCTAGTTCCAGGGTACTCCCTCTTGGATCGAGAAGGTTGGCTCTTCTCCACGTCCTGAGCTCGGATCAGGATCCTCTCATAGGTCTTAGCGCCACCTGCGATCACAGGGGTGCGAATCTCTTCTCGTAAGCCATACCTGAATCGCTCAGCACGATCCTTGGGGTCAGCTACCAGGTTCTGGGTAAAGCGGCTTAGTCGGCCGAACTCTGCCGCATACTCGCTGACCGTCATGTTACCCTGCTTCAAGTTCTGGAATTGTCTCTCCATTTCCCGCATCTCCAATGTCGAGAAAAACTTCCTGCGGAACAGCTTCTTGAAGGTGTCCCAGTCGAGCTGCTTGTCCTGGAGTCGGGGTTCATTCCGATACCAGATGCTCGCCACATCCTGTAGTTGGAGTCCTACAGCTTCAGCCTTGAGGTCCTCCGGGAGTCGAGCAACGCTCAAGAGACGCTCCATATGATCTAGCCATTCATCGGCGTAGATGATACCCTCAGTTCCTTTGAAGGGTCGAGGGTCTTGCTTCTTAAAACTTTCTATGTCTCCCACCTTCATGCAATAATATGCCTCTAATCAAAAGAATGGCCTTTAAAGAAATATAATTAATTCCTGAATCATGCTTACCTTGGCAGGTCGTGGCCCTGATGAAGTGGTTCCTCCTCTCTCGAGGGCAGCCATAGCCACGTTGTGGGCATTCTCCATACCTTCTCTCATAATCGCGGTCTACTCGCGATGGGCTTCAGCTTGGGCTCTCTGTGCTTAAAGCACTCCTCGTAGCATTCCCACTAGGTCAGTGGGAACCACGGGTACTGGTGGAGCAGCTGGTGCGGGCACTACCGCAGGGGTCTGCGGCTCAGCCCGGGAATGTGTCGGTTCTGTCGTTTGCGCTGTGGAAGCGTAAACGGGCCGGGAAGCTGGTGCAGCATGAGGACGGTCTGTCAGCTGCAAGGAAGGTGGGTCCCGGCGTGCTTGAGAAGGGGTGTGATCAGTTGATGACACCTCATCATCAGCAGGACCGGATCTAGTAGTCTTTCCTTTGGCCATGATCTGGAAGGTTTAGGGTACATACATAAGCAAGGTATCCTACCAGTCTATAATCAAACAAAAATATTTATGTATATAATTCGGTCCTATGTCGTGACAAATCAATGTTCTAGTGTTCTAATTGTTTCTAGGTATGTTTTCCTAAGTTGTTGTACAACCTGCATGGGCCACCACTGAAAACATGTCACGACCCGATCCCAATAATCTGGGTCTAGTCGGATCATGCCCAGCCTGCACCGTTGTTGAGACGGCGGCAGTAAGCTGTTCAGTAGCAGGTAACCATACAACAACACTATAATTTGTCACAACTCAACTTCGGAATTAAACTTTATTAAACTGAATTTAAATACAATAGAAATTGTTCTGAAGGGAAAGTACAGAATTTTGAAATAAACAAAATACAGAAAATGGAAAATCTATCTATCAGCCTCAGTTCCATCGTCCTTCCGTGGGGACTCTGGCAGCACAACGGGGTACAACTCAGGGTCGTAATAGCTGTTGTAACACAGCTCAGCATCCTCAACATCGCCTAAAAATATATCTCCAGTCAGGAGGGAGCAAAGTACAATTCATGCTAATTAAGCAGTTAAATAAGAAATAGAATCATGCAGTTCTAAACAGTTTTAAAACAGGTTTGTTACAGTATAAAACAGTGTTTTGAACAGGTAATGACATATGACCGGCTTGGGTTTGTTACAGGAGGGATAGTGGGTTTTGTTACAGTAGTGGTCATAATCATTACGCTATTCCCCAGTAGTTACAGTACAGTACTCTCGGTGAGAGTTTCGTGTTTGAGTCGTGGTTTAGACATGCAGTAAAACGATTAAATAAATAACTGTAAACTAACATAAACTATACTTGCCTTAGGAAAATGACTAGAGAGGTGGACGACTCCGAGACGGGAAGTTTAGAGTTGTCCTCGAATTCCTACATTCGAGAGATAGAGTCAGCTTTCAGGTTAACCAACTTAACTATACTAGTTGTAATCTCTATTTGTGTCCTAGTCCAATTTTAGTTATTTAATTAACTAAATACAGAAAAATACGGTTATTAGTGCGTTAATTTAATACGAGGGAAAAATTATCATTTTATACTTTTGATTCGGGAAATCATCGTCGATGCCAGATTATTAGAAAAACTTGGTAATTTTATATAAATATAAATATAAAACTAATTTTCTTATTTTAGTGAGAAAACACGTGATTTTTAATTATTAATAAACTCGTCAACTTTAGGTGAGAAAATATTAATTAATTTTATACAAAAAATACATTTTTAATCATTTTAACCGTTAAATACTAAAACACGAAAAACCAGAAAATACAGGAAATCTAAGCTATTACAGTTACAGACCAGCCAGCTGGGCTTATGCCCATTACAATTTATTTACATAAATTGAAATAAGATAAACTGCCGTTAGTCCTAAACTGAAATAGAAATTAAATAGAAAACAGAAAATAAATAATAAAAATAAAGATAAATAGTAGGTCTCAGATAATGGTCCGATCCTCATCTGGCTAATTGCCTCAACGTCCGGGCGGGGCCGGTACCGTTTGCACTTAGCCGGGTCCACTGACCGATACGGTCGTCACCCAAAAATAAATATCAAATAAATTTCGAAAATTATTTTAAATTCATTTTGAAAATAATTCAGGATTTACGGAAAAATCGGGCAGCATCTCCTCTGTTTTTGGTCAACCCAAAAACTGGGAAAATGGTGCCGATAATTCCTGTAAGTCCCAAACCAGGGAAAAACTCACATTTTATATATATAAAACATCCACAGCCAATCCACAGCATAATCGGGACGACCCAAAATAATTTTGGAAGTCCGATTCCAAATCCACAAGTCACAGAACGTTCCCGAAAATTTCCAGAAACTAAAACATACCAAAAACCATTCCCGAAATATTCCGAGAATCCAAAATAATCCACGGGACCTTTCCGAAAGTCCCAAAAAAATACGACGTCGCTAATACCGACTTCCCAAAGGGAACCGGGGACCATTTCATCATCGACAAATAATAATAAAATAGCGGAACAGGGGGTTATACCTCGGATTGCTCGGCTAGAGCTCTCAGATGATAACTAGAAAGAAAGAATAGTCCAGAACAGCGACAAATCCCCGAAATCAGCGCTGGAAACAGCATCGACGACGACGAACACCGAGAAATCAGAAATTAGGACACGACAGGGTGCTGGCCAGAGAAGAACTGACCAGAGGCGCTGTCGGGGAAGCGCGGGCGCTGGCCAAAGAGATCGGCCAACGGCTCGAAGGGTTCGCCGGACTCGGGCTTGTCCGCGGGGAGAGGGCGGACAGGGTGCTGGCCGCACGGGGGCGTGGGCCAGGGAGCTCGGCTGGAGAGAGGCGCGAAGGGGGCTCGGCGCTGGCGGCCGCGTTGTCGGCCGGAGGGAGGCCGGAGAACAGGACGCGGGGGTCGTCGGTCGGGCGGTCGGCCAAGGGGCAGGGCCGACGGGGCTCATGGCTACGGGCGGGGCTCCGGTGGAGGGTTGGTGGAGAAGTGGGTTTCTCCAACAAAGGAAGAGTGTGGAGCTTAGGGGGAGTTAGTGAGTTTGGGGGTGATGGAGGAGAGTGTACGAAAGAGAGAATGAGAGCTGAGTTTATTCTTCTGATGAATGAGTGAAAGAGAGGAGTGGGAAAGTGGGGAATAATTAAAGGGGGAGTGGCTGTGAGTTCGTGGAAGAGAGTGAAGGGAGGGAGAGAGAGACTAGGAAATGGGAGAGAGCTTTTACTA
The DNA here is from genome assembly GCA_029216955.1 of Iris pallida. Classification (NCBI taxonomy): domain Eukaryota; kingdom Viridiplantae; phylum Streptophyta; class Magnoliopsida; order Asparagales; family Iridaceae; genus Iris; species Iris pallida. The sequence continues at coordinate 135,416 of JANAVB010044817.1, read as the reverse complement.
TTTCGTGTACAAGGAGTGGTGAGCAGTTGCTGGTCCTACGGGACCAGCTAGTATTATTTTTTTTTCTTTTTATAAACCAAGTCCAAAATCAGCATTAAGAAAATGGGAAAAAGATTGGGTTAGGCTCAGGCCTGGGTCTGGGCTCGGACTCGGGTCTGGGTCCGAAATCAAAGATCCTTGTTATTATTATTTTTCGAAATTCTTTTCACTCAAAAATATTTAATAATAATATTAATAATAATAATTTGTAGAAATGCTAATAATAATAATACTAAACACTATTTAATAATTAAACACAGAATATGGGTTTCACAAGTACATGCCAGCAACACCTCACCAATGGGCCAAATCTCAAAGCAAGCCCATTAGCTAAATGCTTAAGCTGTAAATCATAATAACAACCAGAATAATAATACAGGTCACAACTAATCTCATCCACGCAGAATAATAAGACACAAGGTATCAAGTCCAATAAAATATTACTAATAAAAAGATATGTCCAGTAGGAAATAAAAATAACTATGCGGGTAAGACATCCCGAAACCACAATAAGAGTAATAAAATAAAAGTCAACTACAAATCTGCTGAAATAAAAGAAAATGAAGTAGCAAGTCTAAAATAAAGGGACATGTCTCAAAAGAAGTCCTTGAGCACTATCTCGTCCTCATACGATGGTATGACTCCAGTCTCGACTCCAGAACCGTAAACCTCCTCTCTGTATAAGCCTGGAGAGATCACCAGGTCCTCATGGGACTAATAAGATACATAAAACATGCCTATCTAACAGTATAACATGCATAAAGGAAACCAGGATAGAAACAGAAAATGACTAAACAAAAAGAAAACATGCATATAAGAATAACTACGCATAAATGAACTGCTAGAAAGAAAACAAGTAGTAGCTGCCAAGTTCTACGTGAACACATGGCAAGAAGTCAAATAAATAACTAAACCCTCGCCCCTACTGTGGACTCTTAGGTTTGAACAACAAACAACCCTCATCCCTAGTGTGGACTCTCAGGTTAGCTTCAAGCAATCAACCCTCGCCCCTAGTACGGACTCTTAGGTTGAGAATAAATAAAAATAGGAATAGCAATCAGTTATGATGCACTCATCCTACGACATGATACTGATGGAACTGGGGATTCCCAGGACCCTTACTTCGGTGTGCATATTGATCGATAGAAAGTTAAACAGATTTAATACGTATTCTAACCCTTCATAGGCGGAAACTAGGGTTCACGAATTATACCTGCGGTAGAAAGAAGACAAGTAGTTCCTGGCACTCTCGAGCGGACGACCCCAAGATCTTATGCACGTATTCCTTCCTCGAGTTGGACGTCGTGTGGGCGACGATCTCCCAACCTTTTCTTCTCCTTGGCAGCCCTAACTTTCTCTTCTTACGTGAATCACGAATTTAGAGAAAGCTTCAGATTTTTGATCAGTCATCTGGCGGCCAGAGAATAGAGGATATATATAGGCTAAGGCAGGGACCATGAGGAGAAATTAGGATTAGGCCTCCTAACGGATCTGGATATCTCGTGTTCATCCCGAACACACAATCCATGCCCATTAACAATAGCTCGGTCCACTAATGAGCTATTGTTGTACTACCTTCCTAATCCCAAATTATATTTATGGGCTTCTTTTATTATATGCTCGTTTGGCTCTCCATATTAAGATATCGAATGTCCATCGATCAAATTAAGTTACTGACAACTATATTGATTCGACATCTTTTATCCTTATGTAGTACCGCTCAACTTTATTTATCATGTCGGATATAATTCGCCTGCAGGGTTTACATGACAATCCTTATGAGCTCCTTAAGGGGACATCATCAACCTGATGTATCAGGATATGGATTCCATATGCAATCAATAACCCATCATACATACAATATTATTATCCAATTCATAGAGGTTATTGACCCATAATGAATCTCACTCTTTCATGAGTCAAAGTAATGCACACTGCATATATATGTCTGTTATTATATCCGGATTAAGAGCACAAGCATCCATAATAACAGAGGTATTTGTTCACTTATGTAGTCAGTACAAAGAGAACAACCTCAAATGGTCCTGTTCAATACACACAAAGTGTACTAGTGTAAACCTATAGTCCAGATAGACTAATACCAGATTATACTACAACCTTTCCAATAGATTGTCTAAGTCCATCTAGATTGTGAACTATTTATATACTCCATAGGGAACTGATAATAAGATCTTCTGTGTGACACCACACACCATATTATCTACAATATAGAATATTGGACATTTACATTAACACTTACAACAAATACAATATACAAATATTTGCCCATATGATTCTCATTCAAAATTTAAGAAAATAAGGTTACTATAAAAGTGATGCCACTACTAAAATCTGCTCAATTGGCAACATATATTTAGCGACATTAGATTAACGTCTCTAAATTGTGTACATTAGTGACATTTTGTCTAAACATCGCTAATAGTCGCTACTAGCGACGACCTAAGCGACGTAACAATGACGTATATTAATCACATGATCTAGTCGTCGTGAAACGTCGCTCTGACGTCGCTAATAGCGACTAACTTAGCGACGGTAGTGATAGCGTCGCTAAATTCTAATTATATCCCTCCACCGATTCATTTCCTCCTATTTTACTCTCTCACTCTCTCTCCTCCCCCCTCTGGTGCTCTCACTCTCTCCGACGCTCTCTCTCTCCGGCGACTCTCACTCTCTCCGGCGACTCTCCTCCCTCTCCGGTACGTGACTCTCCCCCTCCCTCTCTCTCTCTCTGGCTGTTTTGGTTGTTGGTGGTTGGGGGGTGCGGGTGGCTCGGGGGGAGGTACAGGGGGGACGAGGGCGACTGGGGGAGGGGAGCTAGGGTTAGGGTTCATTTCCTCCCATTTTACTCCCTTACTCTCTCTCCTTCCCCCTCCGGCGCTCTCACTCTCTCCGGCGCTCTCACTCTCTCCGACGACTCTCACTCTCTTCGGCGACTCTCATCCCTCTCCGGTATGTGGTACTCTTCCCCTCCCTCTCTCTCTCTCCAACTGTTTTGGTTGTTAGTGGTTGGGAGGGTGTGCGTGGCTCGGGGGGAGGGATAGGGGGATGCGGGTGGTTCGGGGATAAGTGGGGGGTGGCTGGGGGGGTAGGGCAGGGGGGACGAGGGCGGCTGGGGGAAGGGAGCTAGGGGTAGTATTCGGGTTAGGGGTGGGTATGTGTGGACGGCTGGAAGAGGGGAGTAGGATGGGAGGGGAGGGTTAGGGTTCGGGTTAGGGGTGGTGTAGGGGGGCTTGGTCAGGGGCACCGATAGTGCCAAAAAATCTGATAATTTAGTAATAATTATTTGTTTTTCGACACCAAAAAATGTGATACTCCGATTCGAACGCACCGATAGTGCCGATATTTGTAACAAGTAGTTATGTTGGTTGGTTAATTGGTAATATGGTGATCGGAACATATAGTCCCTGCAGCCATTCGACTAGCGAGGCAGAAACTATGGTACGATATGGTGATCAGGACATAGTCCCTGCAGCCATTTGACTAGCGAGGCAGAAACTATGTAGCCGTAGATAAAGTTGACTGTCCTCCGACCCTCATTCCTCGGCAATGATGATATGACAACCTATCACTATATCTTATATAGTAGTAGATGATGTCTTAGTATTACATTATGTGAGTTCATATTATTTCTGTTATATTTTTCAGATACTAGATACGATAAGAACATATACTACACCATATGTATAGAACATAGATGATTCACACTAATGTATGCTAGAATGAATTTTGGGTTGTGTTCTGAGCCATCCATTCTTACACTTGGCAAAAAATCAAATTTTTTGTACTTTATCTGCTTTCGAAAATGTACTCAAATTACATGATGGTTCCTTTAGTTAGCTTATTTATGTTACAATTATATTATTTGTGAATATCGATCTTACCAGATGGCACCCATGACCCGAGGAGCGGTACGTCGTTTAAGGGAAACAGTGAATGTTGAGGTGGCTCCTCCTACTGTTAAGGAGGAAGTGGCACCGGTAGCTAGTTAGACCGGGAGTTCTATTCATCCAGCACCGATAGCTAGTGAGACCGGGAGTTCTATTCATGCAGCACTTGCAAGGGACTATATCTCTCCTGCCGCCGTCGATCCCACTTATTCGAGGTGGTTGCGTGATCGTATCACTGAGCGTTTGCGTGAGTTGCGTGGTTCTCATTAGCTATTAGTACTTATTTGTATTGGACTATTTGTATTGGGTTATTTTTTTATTAGACTATTTGTGTTGGACTATATATATGAATTAGTACTGTGTCAATTACTGGATTGTATTGGACTACGACATGGTGATCAGGACATAGTCCCTGCAGCCATTCGACTGGCGAGGCAAAAACTATGTAGCCGTAGATGAAGTTGACTGTCCTCCGACTCTCATCCCTCGACAATGATGATACGACAACCTATCACTATATCTTATATAGTAGTAGATAATATTTTAGTATTACATTATGTGAGTTTATCTTGATTCTGTTACATTCTTCAGATACTAGACACTAGATTCGATAAGAACGTATACTACACCATATGTACAGAACATAGATGATTCACACTAATGTATGCTAGAATAAATTTTGGGTTGTGTTATGAGCCATCCGTTCTCACACTTAAAATACATATGAATTAGAACCGTGTGTCAATCTTTGTTTTTGTATTTTCAGCGAACCCAGGGATTGGATTCTGTATTTTGTATTTTGTATTCTGTATTTTGGCTCAGGCTCCAGCTCCATTTGCATTAATCTACGGTACGATATGGTGATCATGACCTAGTCCCTGCAGCCATTCGACTGGCGAGGCAAAAACTATGTAGCCGTAGATAAAGTTGACTGTCCTCCGACCCTCATCCCTCGACAATGATGATATGACAACCTATCACTATATCTTATATAGTAGTAGATGATGTCTTAGTATTACATTATGTGAGTTCATCTTGATTCTGTTACATTCTTTAGATACTAGATTCGATAAGAACATATACTACACCACATGTACAAAACATAATGATCCACACTAATGTATGCTAGAATGAATTTTGGGTTGTGTTCTGAGCCATCCATTCTCACACTTAAATAGATATGAATTAGTACTGTGAGAGCGCCGGAGAGAGTGAGAGCGCCGGAGGGGGGGAGGAGAGAGAGTGAGAGAGTAAAATGGGGGAAAATGAATTGGTAGGGGAATATAATTATAATTTAGCGACGTTCATACTAACGTCGCTAAATTAGTCGCTATTAGCAACGTCATAGCGACGTTTCGCGACGACTAGCACATGTAACTATGTAGCCGTAGATGAAGTTGACTGTCCTCCAACCCTCATCCCTCGGCAATGATGATACGACAACTTATCACTATATCTTATATAGTAGTAGATGATATTTTAGTATTACATTATGTGAGTTCATCTTGATTCTGTTACATTCTTTAGATACTAGATACTAGATTCGATAAGAACGTATTATCACTTTCCGTTCCCAGAATACGTATTTTAAATACGTGGACTGCTTGAATGTATTTATTTAAATTTTATCATGTATTGTTCTGTATTTAAATTCCTCTAATTTTATGCTAATTATTTTTCTGCATTTTACTTTTCTGCTTTTTACTTTGCTTTTGGGTTCGGCCTGAGTTGGTTTATTTTTTGACCTTGGGTGGCTCAACAATTCCCCATCTACCCCCTCTTCATTTAAAGCCCCAAACCCTTTTCTCTCTCTTCATTACTTCTCCTTCTCATTAACTCTTCTTTTTCATCCTCCATAACTCTCCCCACCTACCCAGCCGCATAGGCAAGTGCCAACTTGCTTCATGATGGAACCCTAGTATTATTGTTCCATTATCTTCCATACTTGATCTTAAGTCTCTTTAGTATTTAGTATTTATAATTTCTATGGCTCAATTCTTGTAGATCTAACTTTGTTGTATTTTCGGATTTATTGGGTTTTGATCTAGCTAACCTTGTTATTTTCAAATTTTGATGGTTCCATGTTGTAGAGGATTTCGTTCTACCCTATTTTGACATATACAAATCCAGATTTGGACTTGAAATACAAGATTTAGAGAGCTTGGAAGCAATAGCTTCCCTGGTTCTGTTCTCGGAATTGGAGAAGAAAAACAGTGCTTGGCCGTATGAGTTTTTCATGTGGCAAGTCCCTTGGCCGCATGGCACTTCCTGGCCGCATATACATTTCCACCCGCATGAGAATTGATTCCCAGCCGCATGTACTTCTATTTTGCCGCAGCCGCATAGGCTTTGTCATTCCCAGCCGCATGTGATTCGTCATTTCCAGCCGCAAAGGCATTGTCATTCCCAACCGCATGTACTTCTATTTTGCCGCAGCCGCATAGGCTTTGTCATTCACAGCCGCATGTGATTCGTCATTTCCAGCCGCATAAGCTTTGTCATTTCGGTCGCATGTGATTTGTTATTTCCAGCCGCATAGGCTTTGTCATTTCGGCCACATATGATTTGTTATTTCCAGCCGCATAGGCTTTGTCATTTCGGCCGCATGTGATCTGTCATTTCCAGCCGCATGTGATTTATTATTTCCAGCCGCATAAGGATAAGTCCTTGAGCCGCATAGGCCCGATCTTCCCTGGCCGCATGGTATAGAGTCGCATGAGATCTGACTTATTGAGCCGCATAAGATTTGATTTCCCTGACCGCATGAGACCCGATTTCTGAGCCGTATAAGACTCGATTCCCAGGCCGCATAGATGGAGCCTGACTTGCCTAGCCGCATAGATGGGCATCCACCTATTGCTACCCATAATACCTTTTGGCTGATTCAGTCCCAAATTCGACATTAATTAACATTGATTGTTATCTTGGCATCAATTAACATTGATTGTTATCTTGATTTATAATTGATCATGCATTCCTAGTTGGAACTAAGAGACTGGCTAGTCGTCTTATTAAATTGAATGAATGAGACACGTTCATATTAGCTATGAACTATTGCAATCGATTGGTCGATCCCGAATATTGGTATACATGCACATGCAGGCTCCAATTTATTTATTTATTTTACAAAAGCAGCATGTGTACTTTATGGTCAAGGCATGATTATCCCGTGGTAGTTTTGATTGTTGCATTACGCTATGTAAAACCTACAACATAACCGCACGGGTGTCGTTGTGGAGTTGGGCATATCGTACTTTGTACGGAAGTACTCATTCTGAATGACCGTGATCCACGGCATGGAATTTCACTTAACATAGAGGCTACTAAGTTAAATAAAATAATGATTGCATGGAGAGAATGGATTCCCGAATTCTTACATGGCAGCCCTCTTTGGGACTATTAGTGCCCGACAGGCCGGCTGGTTCCTACAGATACTGTAAATCTGCCACACGGGCAGGAAACGGTATCTGCTTATATTATTTATTGTATATTGATGAGGGCGTCCCGTTGGGACTCGTCTAATTCATGATTGGCATAATTGATTGATTGGATCGACTAGCCTTGCTTGCACATGGTTAGAACTGAGGAATCCTTATTGCATAATCCCAAGGTAACTTGGGACTTACAGTAGCAAGCCGTAGTAGTTGAATGGCCGTTTAAATTGATTTGTTTGTGTACTGTACCTACTCTGTTGATTAAATGAGACGATCGGAATATCAGGATATGACGAGCTAACTTCTGTCCTTGTTTGGTTGGGAAGTTGATTTGAAGTGTCGTGATGTTATGTGAATCCCAGTAGCTAGCAGAGATCTATTTATCATATCTTTCTTATTACTGGTTCTAATTCCTCATATCGTGCTTCCTTGCGGTACTTGCTATTAGAGGTCTAACCTCTCTGGTTTTTTATGGCCAGATTTAGAGCCGGTTTCCGAGGACTCAGCTTACTTCCACCTCCAAGATGGTCAATACTAGAGGAATGATCGCAGGAGGACTCGAGTGGGTTCCTTACTTCTTCGTTCGTTTTGTTACTTACTTTATACTTTACCGTTTGGCACCGACATGTTAGTCGGATTATCTTGTACTTACTTTTACATAATTGTAACTAAGTCAGGCTACAGCTGATAAACGATTGTGTATACTTTGCTACATCTTCTGGCTATGTTTGTGAAGCCAGATATCAAGAACATTTTAACTGAGCGTTTGGAATGCCTTACTGCTTTATCTTACATGTTCTCTATTGCTGTTTCTTATTCGAATGATTGAGACAAATACTGGCACTCTTGGTGGAACACTCAACACCGGCACGCACAAATACCGCTTGAACTTCATAAAAAAATACAAGATTACTACATAGGAGGAAAGAGTTGGGAGGATTATGTCAAAACACACGGCTTAGAAAATTATGACATGTTAGTCTTCCGACACTGTAGTAACATGGTTGTCACATTAAGGGTCTTTGAAAATGTGACATGTTGTGAAAAGATATATTCTTATAGTTCTCCTACGGATGTTGAAGAAAACCTTTGTACTTTCTCCAGGTCATGCCGTCGGCTGTGCTGCTTTTTCCTCCTCTTCTTGTCAACTTCTTATCCTCCGACTCTACACTTGAGCTGGATATCATATGTGGCTGAGAGAGTCAAATAAGAAGAAGGGAAGTAGGGAGGAGCAGATGGGTCCAGAGCCATGGTGGAGGAGAGGAGAAGGAAGAGGCTTGATCAGAACGGAAGAATGAATGGATGGAAGAGAACTAGAAAACACTGATCCTTCTTGTTGTGAGAACTGTGAAGAGTGAGAAAGGAGAGGGGGGTCTTTGATTTTTGCGTTCATCATCATTAGAGGGAGCAGCACTGGAAAAGTTGTGACATTGATAGCATGAGAGAGGGAGAGGGGGAATGGAGGGAGGGAAGTGGCTGCATGCCTTTGGCTCACTCGAGCGGTATTTGTGCATCATCTGGTGGTGATCCTCCAGCTCCGGCTCCAGCACCGGGTCCAGCTCCAGGTCCAGGCGATCAGTAGTTTCATTTTTGTATTTTTGGACTGTACTATATTTTTGACTTTGTACCTATTTGGGGATATTCAATTTTTTCGTTGAGGATACTGAGTTTGTACGTATTTGCGGATATTGACTTGGTTTGTTGAGGATATTATATATTGACATTGTTCATTGCGGATAGTATTTTTTATATTTTTTGTATATTCTGGAATGTATTGTGCGTGCCGGTGTTGAGTGTTCCACCGAGGGGGTCAGCGAACCTAGGGATTGGATTCTGTATTTTGTATTCTGTATTTTGGCTCAGGCTTCAGCTCCATTTGCATTAATCTACGGTACGACATGGTGATCAGGACATAGTCCCTGCAGCCATTCGACTGGCGAGGCAGAAACTATGTAGCCGTAGATAAAGTTGACTGTCCTCCAACTCTCATCCCTCGGCAATGATGATATGACAACCTATCACTATATCTTATATAGTAGTAGATGATGTCTTAGTATTACAATATATGAGTTCATCTTGATTCTGTTACATTCTTCAGATACTAGATTCGATAAGAACATATACTACACCATATGTACATAACATAATGATCCACACTAATGTATGCTAGAATGAATTTTGGGTTGTGTTCTGAGCCATCCGTTCACACACTTAAAATGATATGAATTAGTACTGTGAGAGCGCCAGAGAGAGTGAGAGCGCCGGAGGGAGGAGGAGAGAGAGTGAGAGAGTAAAATAGGGGAAAATGAATTGGTGGGGGAATATAATTAGAATTTAGCGACGTTCATACTAACGTCGCTAAATTAGTCGCTAAATTAGTCGCTATTAGCGACGTCATAGCGACATTTCGCGACGACTAGCTCATGTAACTATGTAGCCGTAGATGAAGTTGACTGTCCTCCGACCCTCATCCCTCGGCAATGATGATACGACAACCTATCACTATATCTTATATAGTAGTAGATGATATTTTAGTATTACATTATGTGAGTTCATCTTGATTCTGTTACATTCTTCAGATACTAGATACTAGATTCGATAAGAACGTATACTACACTATATGTACAGAACATAGATGATTCACACTAATGTATGCTAGAATAAATTTTGGGTTGTGTTCTAAGCCATCCGTTCTCACACTTAAAACACATATGAATTAGTACTATGTCAATCTTTGTTTTTATATTTTCGGCGAACCCAGGGATTGGATTTTGTATTTTGTATTTTGACTTTGTACGTATTTGGGGATATTCAGTTTTTTCGTTCAGGATACTGAGTTTGTACGTATTTGCGGATATTGATTTGGTTTGTTGAGGATATTATATATTGACATTGTTCGTTGCGGATAGTATTTTTTCTTTATATTTTTTGTATATTCTGGAATGTATTGTGCGTGTCGGTGTTGAGTGTTCCATCGAGGGGGTCGGCGAACCCATGGATTGGATTCTATATTTTGTATTTTGTATTCTGTATTTTGGCTCAGGCTCAAGCTCCATTTGCATTCTGGAACCTATTTTTTTATATTTTTTAACTTAGCGACATTTTTAGCGACGGTAAAATTCGTCGATAAATAGTAGCGATGTTAATAAATGTCGCTAAAAGCGTCGCTAAATGCTGACGTGGCAACACGTGACACCATCAGCACGTCGTCGCCAAAACATCGCAATAGTGTCGCTAAACGGCGACCACACGATAACGTCGCCTTATACGTCGCTAATTAGCGTCAACGAACAAACGTCGCAAATAACGTCGCTAATTAGCGACGTTAATAACGTCGCCAAATAACGTCGCCCTAGCGACGTTTTCTCGTTTAGCGACACGATTTTTTTCGTCGTTTCCAAAACGTCGCCCAAAACGTCGCTAAATTTATTTAGCGACATTTTTACCGAGTTTAGCGACATTTTAGAACGTCGCTAATATGATAAATTTTTGTAGTGTGCTTTTAGTATATAACCCTAATAATACGACTCAGTCAAGGTACATGTGAGAACAAATCCGGTATGAACAACATCAAACTATGAATAATGATGATATATGAACGAGACAACTAAACTAATATGCATAATATAAAGGAACACATATGAACAATCAACGAAAGAAACTAGTAATGACATGAAACAAAAGAAGAAGGAATATAAGCATGTAAATAAACTGTGAAGAAATGCAAGGTATACTTGCCAGGTGGTAGCACGTAGAACCAACACTATCCAGTCAATCACGAGCCACAAAAGTCAAACTCTCGTAACAGTCTCCGGGTGTTGAAACAGACATCACCAATGTGTTTGTCAAAAAAAATTGTCTAACCTTGACTGCCCAAAAGTCCAATTCTGGACACAGGGGTAAAACGATAATTTCGGATCAAAACGATATTCGCCATTGGACCCCTTTGCACCGAAAAGTGTGCCAGCACCTACGGTATCTAAAGTCATCAAATTATATGTCTATGGGTCTGGTTTTACGATACGAACCCAACCATATGTCCAAAGTTGCATTCCGGTGGGCCGTACACAAATTCGTCCGTTGGATCATATTGCAGGCCCATCAAAATAACGTTCCGGTCGACCTTCTCAGAATCAGACCAAACTTGGCTCACAGGACAAAAAAATGACACGAGTCCAATGGCACAAGTTTCGTCGCGAGGTGACGAACCAGCACAAAGTAATTCGAATTTTTGCAAAGAGACCGATATGGAGAATATCGACGGATATGCCTCGAATTCGTCGTATACATGCAACCTATTCGAGTTTCGTCAAATTTTACACGTCCGCAACATCCGTACGCATCTTTCGATGGTCACGGGTTACGATCAAGTTGCCCGATTTGTCGGAACGGACCTGGTATCGGAAAAAATTCAAAGTTTTAAAAACATAATTTCTAAGTTTTTCTCGATTTTTGAAAACAGATAACTCACCTTATATTTTATGAAAATAGAAACTACAAAAAAGGTTTCAATCTCGGTTAGGTTGTCTATAAGGCTGTTCAAATGGTTTTTCAAGATTCGCGATATCCTGATCGCAAATCGGCTTCCAACTTGGGGTTTCGGAACAGTTTTTAAATCCAAAAAATTGAGGCTTTTTATTTATTTTGGAACTCGATTTTCGTCACACATGATGCGAATTAGAAAAAATCTAACTGAAGGGAATTAAAGACGTATAGGTTAGGATTGTACCCGAAGAAATAGATCATAAAACGATCGAGCATGTGTCGAAAAAATTACGACAAAGTTGGGCTTACGAGGTTTGCTGTTGCTGAGTCGTGCGCACGGTTTGGCCATTCTGTCATCGGTCGACGGTGATCTGGTGGCGGCGCGCATGTCAGGCAGGTGCACAGGGTTGTCTTGAGGGGGTTGGCGAGATTAGATTAAGGTTCTAGAGAAATTTGGTAGGGTTTCAATTCCCCCCCCCCAATCTCTCGATATATACTACTGTGTTATGCTTTAGGGGGTCGGGTTGCTATAGGCTCGATTGGGGGCTTTACTGTTCCTGCAAGGGAACAATAAAGTTTTCTTTGGTTTTTTTTATATATCTATATATAACACTATATATTATATCTATATATCTCTATATATGCACATATATCCCTTTATATACATATCAATATATGAATAAATATTCAATAAACCAAAATCTTAATTATATATATATATATATATATATATATATATATATATATATATATATATATATATATATATATATATATATATATATATATATATATATATATATATATTCTAGTATAGGACTTAACATAAAAATTTATGTACATGCTATTAATATTTATTTCATAATAACACAATTCATTAATATTAAAGATATTTATATACCAACTACAGTATCAATAATAATAATAATAATAATAATAATAATAATCCTAATAACAACTAAAATAAACTAAGAGTAGATATAGTATTGGGTGACGCCATTACTTCTAATTTTTATTAGTCCACCGAAAAATTGTACAATTATTCTAAAAACCATATAAATTAACAAAACCTATATTGTAGGTATAACAAACATTTAGAAATATTTGTCATTCCCTAAAAATAAATACTATATATATCCATGTAGACATACTATATATATAAATACTATATATATATATATATATATATATATATATATATATATATATATATATATATATATATATATATAAAATATGTCTACATGGCGCCTTTTGCACACATAACATCTCTACATGGGCTCGGATTCGGTTTGGGTCCAGTTTGACTAGTTTAACACAACCGGGTCTCCTAAAAAGTTAATAATCTAATTAACAATTAAATCGTCTATAGGGGTTAAGTCGCAACTTTAAATGGCTTTCCTAGTTGGATACTGCTATGGCTAGATCTGTCCTAGCATGGCTAATACCTAGTCAAGGCACACGACTACGCTTTTCGTGCCAAAATTCTTGGTCATCTTGTACTCCAAAACTTAACCATGGCTAAAACATACTATAATAATATCAATTTAATTAAAAATACTTATAAATTTCCAAAAATCACTATTTAAATCAAATAAATATAAATAAATATTTTTAAATTTTTTGGGGGATTTACATTCTACCTCCCTTAAAAGAATTTTGTCCACGAAATTAAAATAACTCACCATGGTCAAGGACATGCTAAGGGTTCTAAGGTTGCTCTAGAGGTTTGTTATGATTTTAGTGTTTTTTTCTAATCAAACAAGAAATAATCAAACGTAAACCAATATTCTACTCACTATCATAATCATAAAATTTCAAATTATGACCTTCAGTTGCTTCTTGTGTTGATGCTCCGGCTTCTAATGTCATGACAAAGGCCTGTCCTGGTCGTTATGCTCATGTCTGCTGTCTAGCTTACATAAATTGTATCGCCTGGTCGGGAAGTGGTCCACACAGATATCCTTCCTCAAGGACGAGAGTTTGTTTTTCCTAAATAGGTGAAGGCGTAAGTCAATAAAGAGTTCAAGTAGAACGTGATCGAATACAAATGCGGGGTTTCAAAGACAATTGAATAGTTCGAAAGAGAGTTGTTAAGACAGTTGTCGATGATATTCTATTTTGGTAGATTCCTATTTGTAGGGTCATATCCGTAAAATTATGTAACCAACATGATATGCTCGGACATGTCTAGAGGGCAAGTATAGGTCTAATAAGCTAAATCAACAATATCTCAATCCTCGTAGAATAGTTATATAAAGAGCGAACCAAGTGCACTATGGTTGATAGGACCATAATACACTGATTCTAATTAGAAAAAATGCTAGTGGGTGTTCCTAAAAAAATATATGTCCTGAACAAGCTCGATAAAGAATAATCTTGCAAAACTAGGCTATAATAGCAGCATCAGTCAAGATAGTCTAACAATATAAGTACGCGAGATTATGATTTGAAAGAAAGCACAAGTAGTTCAAGTTCATCAAAATCTAAGACTCGTCCGGTGTTTGTGCCTCTGCAGTTGCTCTACTATCTTCTTGTCGAAGACTCGTCCAGTTTTTGTGCCTCTGTAGTTGCCCTACAGATGAAACCCTAAACTAACCTCACAGTCGGCGTCGATTTCTCGCCATGAGCAGCTCCCAGCCGCGACCGGCTTTGCGTTGCCATGCCAACTAGCAGGGGAGCGCCACCGCGGCCTCGTTCTCGATGTCGCACACCATGTGCCGGCGTCTGCCCCGCGTCGGTGACCTAGCCCCAACGTCATGGCTGCGAGGATTCACCGCATCGGTGCCATGTTGCCTCCGTTTCTGGAGCCGACGCCATAGTTGTACTCCCACCGTGACCGCGTGCTCCCTCCCAGTGCCATAGCAGATCCGGTGGCTCCTTCACAACGGACCTCCATCGCACGCGCGAGATAACTCCGACGAACGTTCCCCTCTTTGTGAGTTTTTCCCTCCCTCTGCTCTTTTTCTCCTTTTCTTCCCTCTCTCACTAATTCACTCCTTCTCTCTCGCGATTTCAAAAGCACACATTTATTCAGCTTTGGGAGACAGCAGCAATCAATTGCTGTTATTATTAATATAGACAAAAATCGAAAAAAAGAGTTATGACTGTTGTATTATTATTATTATTAGGTATTAAATCTGTACTAATTTTAGAATTATTATGATTATATTATTTTCATTATTTTTGTATATTACTAATAATATTTTAATATATTTATTATAGTATAGTATTTTATAACAGTTTAGATACATTATATATTTTGGAAAAGTATATTAGTATTTTCTAATTTGTATGGTTGTATTGTTCTATGGGTATTTTAAATTATGATTCTAGACTTAGAAAAAATATTGCTATAACATTTCTAACTATTTTTCAAACATAGATTTTTGACATAAAATTAATCTACTAGATTTTTTAAACGTATTTTTTCTAAAATATTTGGATATTATAAATTAATTTCCAGAAATAGTTATATATTTTTTGTACTTATTTACGAATCTCCTTTACTAGATCAAATTTCCTTCGATATTAGTTATGACCGTAACTAATCAAAATTTCTGTTTTCCTTGTGAATTTCAAATTTTCGTATATCAACCCAGCCAATTAGACTAATCTGAACCTAACGAGATGATTTGTTTCACCAGCTAAGGATCCCAAGCAAGTATAGTTCTTATGTGTTTTCAATATTGTTAATTACTATAATTATATGGTTAGTGATGTATACTTGATTCTTGACACGTTCATTACACGGGATAATGAATTCACGTTTACCGGTTTATTGTGTCATACTTGATCATCGTATTCCATGTCTAGTAGTCGGGCAAGAAAGTACCAAGTAAATATGTGATCAGGCCTTAGACCTTGTCATGTTGCATTGCATATTGCATAGTAGACCTTGTAGACCGTGATTTAATTTATATTTCTTGCAAAGTAGACCTTGTAGACCATGCAGTGTAACTGTCCCAGACCGATCACATATTGAAAGGTGTACTTTAAATCACGTAAATAGATAAATTTTCTTATTCCATTCTTTACTTTCTCTTTATAGTTCATGTCAACGATTTTCCTTTATCTTCCATGCCATGATTTTAGTTTTAGTTATTTCATCATGTATGTCATTCTCTATTCACTGTTTTTATAGTTGTTATCATATATTTGGAATTGCATGCATGGATTGTACTCGTTCCATTCCTGACTGAAAATCTATTTTTCAGATAGTCGTTTGTTACTCTATGCGTGGGATCCTTGGGGAAGATACGACTGTATTGAAGGACAAACCTAGAGACTAGTTAGATAGTTGAGTATTCATTTAGTTGTATTTCTATTTTTGTGAGATATTGTATTTTTTTAATCAAATGTAACTTTGAATATTGTAATTTTATTTATTTGTGTGAATGAGCAATAAAAAGATATTAATTATGAGCAATATTGTGATCTTGAGCATGGTGGTCTACATAGCGTTCTACCGTCGATACCGCGACGTATGCTGGACTTGCGCACGCACTTACATCCGAAAAGCGGGTGCAGGTCGTGAAATTTTTTTGGGTGGCCCATGCATGTCAGTTTTCGTAAAGTCTACGAACTCGTGGTAGTACCATATTAGTTGTACTGCTGTGAGCCTACGATTAGAAATTGCTTATTCACAATTAGGTTGATTTGATTTTTAGGAAATGACTAGGCCTAGGACTAGGTACCCCGTGGGCAGCCCTTAGATTTATTTCGAATTAATTGCTTGGGTAGTTAAGGTTGTTACATAGGCTACATGCTTAAGATAGTGATATTCGTAGAATTTGAGATCCCACTTTGATGAATTTGAACATCTTATGTGATAATATTACGTTCTGATAGTATGACTCTAATCAAAGGTGGGTAGAGTCTTCAACTGAAAAGTTGAATCTTTAAGGTTGTTAGCTTACGGTGCCTTTGAGATTTAAATACCTATATGGTTTGATAAATTTTGCTAAGGTTTAATTTTTTTTTAAATTTCAAGGAAATGATTTTGATTTAATTAATGATAAATAAGATTATGAAAATCTTTGTAGTTTTATTGAATTTGAATTTTTGAGGAGATTGCGACATAATAGATTTAAAGTTTAAATTTTTGAAGTGTTTAAATTTTAAAGATTTTAAATTTTTGGATTTTGATTTTGAAATTTTGCAGAAGTTATGAAGAAGTGAATTAAAATTTAAAATATTTTAAGAAAAATTTGAATTTTGTGGAGTTTAAAATTGAGGATAAATATCAAGTTAGATAAGGGTGGAAGATTTGATAAGGCAATATTGGCAATTTTGTTAAATCACAATCTAAGAGATTAAGATAAGTATTGAGTGGTAATTTAAATTTTAAGGATTTAAATTGAGGAGATTTTTAAACATTCTTGAGATTAAAGAGTTACAATGGTGATGATTTAAATATAAGATAGATGTTACGTATGGCACAATCCTCTAAACAGTATAGCTGATCGTATTTTCCTACTTATCTAAAAGTTTGTATGTCTTCCTTCATAATCTATTATAGGCCTTTTATCTATTGGACCTTAGAGAACATTTTAGAACTTTTAGGATTCAAGTCCATAGCCTAAGGATTCCAACACCAAGCCTTATCTATTTGCTCCTTCCATTTCCACCATAGATGATCAATGCCTTATTAAAAGAATTGTTTTTTTTCTTTTTATTTATTTGATCAATATTTTCTTATTATGAATTTTATTGTCTTTCCATTTCACTAAAAAGAAATTTTACTATATTTTCATCTCATTGGTCATCCTTTCTGAATCATTCCTTCTTATTAAATTCTTCTATCTTTTCCACCTAACCAATCGAGCATAGCTGTTCTAGACATCCCTTAAATTTCGAGAAGGGTGACATGATAGACTTGTGACAGAAAATTAAGGAGGAATTCATTGCCATTATTCTACGAGAAAAAGAATTATGAAATTATTGAAAGGAAAGATTAAGACAAATATGATTCTAGATGGTTACTAACTAGTGGTATGATAATTATGGTCGATATTACAGGTTGCTAAATGAATATAGAAGGTAATTTTGAAACAGATGACCTTGTGATCTTATTTGTAATGAAATAAGCCTAATTTCAAGGATAATAAAATTTATGGAGTTGAAATTTTGATAATGGAAGACCACGGCTAATTTAGTGATGGAGTCACAGATATGCCCAAAAAAAAGAGAGAAGTTATCAAGTATATATGGACAGAAATAGTGAAGTTTAAGGATAATGATGACTTTGAATATTTTGAGATTTGAAATTCTCAAGGTTAATGGAATGAGATACTGTGATAATGGAAAACAATGGCTATTAGTTCATAAGTTCATTGATATGCTTAAAATTTAAATATTATTTAGTTATGTGGATTGATAGACATAAACTTGTGAGACTAAATTGGGAATACTTCCTTGATAATATGATAATTGTTTCGAAAGTGTTGGTTTTGCAATTCAAATAATTCTATAAGAGGATAAGTATTGTGTTCCTTTGAGGTTTGAATTTTAATTAGTTTTATATCTATCTACGATAAGATTAAAATTTTGCTGAGAGGATATTTTAATGACAAGGATTTATTGAAACATGAACGAGGAATAAATGTCGGCCTATCTTAGGTATAAACATACGAGAATTTTGATTAGTTTGAATTTTATTTTTTTAGGCATATGTGACTGAAAGCTCAAGGAATTGTGGCACTTGTGCGTAAAGACAATTTAATATGTTGTCGATAATGATTTAAATTTCAGAAGATCACGAGGGTGGATTTTAATTTTAAATTTAAATGTCTTGGAATATTTTTCTTATGAAACTTAAAATTTTGTGGTTAAATTGTCACTACCTGTTCTCGAAATATGTATTTTAATATGTGTATTGTTTGACTGTATTTTTAGTGTTTGTCATGCATTTATTCTGCATTTAGTTCCTGTAATTACCTGCTAGTTTTTTTTGTATTTTATTTTCTGCTCTTGCCTAGCTCTTAGTTCATTTCGGGTCATGTTGAACCAACTTGTCTTGGCTTGGTTCAACATGAAAAGGAATTAATGGCTTAGATTGAGTGGAGAGGAATGAATGGTGGAGATCCCTTGGACTTGGTATTTATACCACTTTTTCTCTCTCTCACCTCATTCACCCCCATTCATTTCGTTTTCACCAAAATCCTAGCCATTAGAGAGAGGCAAGTACATCTTGCACAATATGGATGAATTCTTCAAAGCTTTAATTTTATTATTCTATTCTCTTCCTCTTTTCATTCTTAGCATGATTAATGTTGTAGCTGTAGCATTTTAATTTCGTTTTCATGTGTTTTAATTACTTTGAAGAACAGTGGGTTCTTTGGAAAAAAAAATGGGATTTTGATCTTCAAAATTTGTTGTTCTTTGAAAACAAATGGTTCTATATGGAAACATCACTCTCCAGGAGAGTCTACATGGGAGCGCGAGGACGAGATGCGGGAGCGCTACCCCAGTTTATTTGTTTGATTGTATTTTTTTATAAAGTTTTAAATACAATAAACATCTTGTGTGCTTGGATCATACTTGTGTTTTGTTTTACGTTTAAACCTTGTTCTCTAATTTTGAGGAAGAAATTTTTTAGAGGGGAAGATTTGTAACCCCACTTTTCTCATATTTTAAATTTTCTAAATAATTTTTTGAAAAGAATTACTTATGAGAGAAATTAATGAATGAAATATTTTGAGTTGAAATGTTTTCCTTGAGTAAATTTTTAGTGAAGCCAATATTTCAAGCCATTGGGCCAAAAATGTTATACATAGGGTTATTCTATTAAGAAGCCTGGGCTTTCAGCTAATAACAAACCAATTTGAGTCACTGTAGACTTTCAATTTGAATTCAAGATTCAAATCAAATTTCTCTAACAACTTTTCTCCCATTTCTAATTGACATTGCGTGGAGAAGGAAATTGTGCTTCCCGCCAGGTGGTTGCTTCGTGCCCATACCTCCTAACAACCTTTATAAGCACACATCCCTTCCTTTTTTCATTTTCGTTCACCATCATTCTAGAGAGCTCTTCCTCTTCCTTCAAACTCTGTTCTCTCCCACCTCTGATTCGTGATCGGCTATGGCGGATACGACATCGACACTGCGAAGGACTTTGACGAGTGGCTTATAGTCCAGAGACTTCATCCTCCGACGATTGGACAGCGCACGACGGCGATCTTCTTCCTTCTTCCACCAGTGTCTTTACCTCCTTTGAAAACTCTGGTAAGTTTGGTAGATCACATTTTTGTTTCGAATCTACAATTTAGATCGATCGTCATTTGATCGATTCTTCTTTTATCCTGCGATCAGATCTGAAAGTACGAAGAGGCGATCGATTCGATCGACTATTCGTCTCCATCAATTACTTACAATCGAGGTGAGCTCATTCAATGTTCCTCGGCTCTTTGTCCCTTTCAGGTTTATTCTTTATCCATTGATCTTTAATTAAGATTTGATGATTCTTGAACAATTTTGGTCCGATGTTTCTCAGGCAATTTGAGAAGTTGTTGGGATCAATGGACTGACCTCAACTCATAAGTTGATCCAGACATGGTCAAATATTGTGAGTAATGGCTATTTTAAGTTTGTGCCTATATTTTTTCCATCACATCCTCGATGACTGATCTGCTGATCTGTTCTTAATTATTTTCGAAGTCAGAAATCGAATCAGGATAAATTCGAGGTTTAGTAAACTATTTTGTCGATGAACTATGGAATCTGATCGAACCTAGGTATGTATTTGGATTGTTCTTTTAGATTTTGGCCTGAGGTTTCTCTTGAATTGTACTGTGCCTGCATAATCAGATCCCAAAAATTATGAATCAAGTTGCCTGTCCAAATTGATCTTGAGAACGAAGCAAGCACTACGAGATCGGGTCGGATACATAGAGCTTGTGTCCTAAATTGAAAGTTGAGTCATTTGTTCACATCTGAACCTATTTCATCAGGTAACTTCTTTTTTGCTTTTGTTTTCTCATATAGAGTGCTATGAACAGAGGGTATCAGAGAGTATCGTAACTCAGGATGGGTTTAATTCTGATGTTAGCTACGCTTGAAAGGATTTTAGGAAGTTGCATTCATGTCTATAGTATTAATTGATAAGTTTAATGTCCTGTCCAATTGATTTAATGTTGTATACTGAAATTTATCATGTTTACGTATTAGAGAATCTCTAAAACTTTTATAAGAAAGTGAACTCAGTATGTTGTGATTGGATAAGTTGAGTTTTAGCAGTTAAGTATCAGAGGGTTGTAGTGTGTGGCATTTTTGCATGTTAGCTCAATCTAATTTCATTGAGAGGGGAGGAGCATTTTAAAGTTTGATGTTAACTAACTGAAGGTTACTGCCTTACTGATCTGAAGTATCATCACTAGTTCAAGTTTTTGAGTCAATGGTGGGATGTCAAATTCTCAATTTAAATAGAGATTCCAGTTTCCTATTAAGGTCTTGATTCAAACTGGAATCTCAGTTAGATATTGAAAATCAGATTTATCAATAAACCCCAGGTTTATTCAACTCGAGATTGGGCCCTCTTAGGTTGAGCTTGTATCAGCCAGTCTAGATTACCTTGTAAAATACTGATTTAGTATTGCCCAGGAATTCTTAACAGTGGGTTCTTATTTCAATACTAAGAAGTAATTGAAATGGAGAGGGTTACTTCTTTTTTAAATGAGATAACCTGTAGGAGATGAAGGTTTATTCAGATGGGTACCTGAATCATGAGTTCATTTCTTTTTTTTATCAACTGAGGGTTGGGATGGTAAGGACTGATCTTGTGTAATATGTGACTGAAGAATAAGTTTTAAGTGAAGTCTTACTGAACAAGTGGAGGAATATAACTCAGATTTTCTCATGAGCTCTGCTAATATGTATCAGTGGGGAGCCTAGTTCGTCTCCTGGATTTTGCCTTTAAATTCCCTACTGTTGCTGGGCTATGCAAAGAGGGGGGAGTTCATATATTGATTTCAGGATGGGGATTCATCAGACCAACTTTAGGGCAACCCTGACTATGGCTTTGAAGGATTTAACCCTTGTGGTTGGGTGCTTGTAACAGCAAGCTTTACCTTGCCTTTTTCTTTAATTGATTGCTTCTCAGTTTTGGTGTTTTAGGTTAACAAATATAGATGGTTAGAAATTAATCAACTTGTACTTAAAATACATGAGGACATCCAGCTCCATTTACCACCCTTGATTTCTCGGAGCAAGGCGAGTACATTCTATGGTCTTGTGCATTTACATTCATATCTTGTACTTCTCTTATTGACACGATATGACACAATATCATATTCTCTTGTACTTTCATGTCTTGTACTTACTTGTAGTCGGGGAGGGAAAATACACAAGCTATGTGACCAAACCCATGTTCTGATATTCATGTAGATAGCTTAGGCCTCACACTGTGCACATGGGTCCTAAGCCGTACCCTTATTCCTGTACTCATGTGCTTATTCTTGTACTTATCCCAGCCGGTCACATAGGCTAGTTGTATTTCAAATATTGTGCACATGTCATGTCTTGTACTTCAGGTTCATGGTTTACATTCTTGTACTTTATTTTCTGTACTTTCTGTACTTTATATTCTTGTACTTTCATGTTCTTTTCCTGTACTTTATATTTTATGTTCTCATGTACTCATTTTCATATCCTGATGTTCGTGTTCATTACCTAAAACTGTACTTTGCTTCGCTCCTGATTGGATATGTTGCAGGTGAGATGGAGGCGATGTGTGACACGTACTATGGCTGTGAGCCTGCTGACGTGCTAGAGCCAGCTAGAGTTGCACTAGACCTAGAGGCCGAGGAAGCCTAGTTATCTTTCCATTTTAGCAGTTTACTTTTATTGTATTAGAGACTTAAGGCATTACCTTACTTTCTGGATGAATGTAATAAATCTTAAAATTGTACTTTGAATTTTAGGATCATTTATAGAGATGCTGTGATTTGTATACTTTCATATTGCCTTATAGTTTCCCTAGATTGGACAGATTACTTCGTCGTGTCTAACGACTAAGGCTGGGCGTGTCCGATTCGTGTTCAATTATTCGAGAGCGGGTCGTGACATGTTTTTAGTGGTGGCCCATGCAGGTCCTTCCTAATGGTACCTAGGTATTAGAGTACTATTGGGGGACTTGATTAAACTAGGGAAACTTGATCACAGCATAATAAATCGGGTACATCGGGTATATGGATATTATATAAAATATTTACATTTACTTGTAGGTTAGGTTTTTATCAATCACGAAGTTTTATTTCTATTGCAGGATGGTCACTACGAGGAAGACCGCGGATCAGCCCGAAGTTGCAGGTAGTTTGGGTCAGTCTGCACCAGACGTTTCGGTAGAGCAGCTTCCGCCACCGCCTCCTATCTTTCCTCTGGTGCCCCCGACGATGATGTTCGACGGCGCCTAGGTGATGGCCATATTCCAGCAGTTCATGGAAGCTCAGAACCACCAGGCCGCACAGTTCCGGACGATAGTCGTGGATGCACTCAGGACCCAAGAGCCAGTTCCACCAGCACCGGTAGAACCTCCAGCACCTGCAGCACTGAGATCGGGGACCGCCAGAGACTATCAGAACCTCTGTCCGATGGATTTCTGTGGCCATGTGGTGTAAAACCCCTAAATTTCTACTATATTTTTAGTACTGATTTTTTTTGTATTTATACGTCGCATAGTCGTATTGTACGTCGCACGGGAATTTACGTTTTTCGTATTTACACGTCAAGTGCGAATATGGACGATGTACATATGTATTTTTATAAATAGTTTTTGATTTTATTATCAGTGATGGCTTCAAAATAATATATATATGATAATTACTTTTACTAATTAGTTGTGAAAAGTAGCTATCAAAGTTGCCAAAACGTATTATTTAATTTATTTTAATAGTGGTAATTTAGGAAACTATTTTATGCAAAAATTCCTTGCATATGAGGTACATTAATTTAAATTTATATATAATTTCATTTTTGAAATTTATTAATATTAATATTTTATTATTCAAAAAGATATTTAAGAATATTTATTTATTTTCAAAATTATTTTTTATTTAATTATAAAAAGATATTTTAGTTTAATTATTAAACTTTAAATTGTGGTTAGATTTATTGGTTTGATTTAAACATTTAATTTAAGGATGAAGATCTATCCGTTGGATTTATTTGGATTTAAAGTAGATTGAGATTGGATTTGATTGAATTAAATTATTTAAATTAATAAGGTATTTATCTATTGCAGTTTTAAATTAATTCTAATCCTTATCTAATTGGGAATTCCCACATCCTATAAATAGACAGGTACTCCGCCATAAATTCCAACCATCCACAAATTTCCCCACCCACGTGAGTGCATCGTGTCCATATAATCCCTCCCCGCACAAGTTCTTATTCCATATTTTTTTACATATACAATTCCAACCACTCCGTGTCGGACACACCCCGACACAATCGAATTCCTAAACCCTAACCCTAATCCCCTTCCAGCCAGCACCGCCCCAGCCGCCTGTCCTTGCCACCTCCTGCCAGTGGCCAGACACCGTCGCCCCAGCCTTCTCCCCTAACTCAGTAGAACCACCGCGGCCTCCTGCTGCATAGCCACCCCCGGCCTTACCCATCGGACCACGTTCCCGCTCGCCTCCGCTGCCAGCAACACCGACCCCTCCCTGTCCCAGTCGTCACCACCACCACCACAAACATCACCAAAACCACCACCGCCGTACGGCCACACACCGGAAATCCCCAACCCCCGCTGTTCCACCACCGCTAGCACCCAAAATCGTCACCACCACCAGAGAAGAGTAGAAAGGACCCTAACCTGGCCAACCGACCGAATCTGCCGGCGACGTCCGCGTCTACCGTCGATCCCATCGGAGCAACACTGGATTGTCCCCGCAAGCCAGCGACTCCTCCGCCGAGCCGCCCCACCGACGAAAATCCCAGACCCCTGCTCCACTCTCCTCCTCCGCCCCATCACCCGCTCCGGCCACAGCCACCCCCACTGTCCACCGCCGACGTCGCTGCCATTTTCCCTCACCGAGTCTCCTCCGCCTCCTCCTATTCGGGTTCCCCAAACCCTAGCTCCGACCGCCGGATCTCCTCCTTCCCGAACCCCGCCAGGTGCCACCATGGCGAAACCCTAACTCCGGCCGTGCCCAGTCCCCCATCACCCCGAGCCCGACGTGCCGTCCCGAGCTCACGGGCCGACCTCAGCCGTTCTCTCCCTCTTGATCATCTCCTCTGTCGCTCCTCCATGCGTCGTCGCGGCAGCCACCTCCACTGCCACGACTGCCGCCGCGTGCCGACACCGCGTGAGACTTCGCCGAGTGTCACCCCTGCCCTGGCCTCCCTGTCCGGTCGAGCTCGGTGAAGCCGCCTCCGCCAGCCAGCGGAGCGACGAACCGCGCCGGCCATCTCCCTCTCGATTCCCCGTTCCCTTTCCCCCTTTTTCTTTTTCTCACTCTCGACATTCTCTCTCCTTTCCTTCTTCTTTATTTATTTATTTTTTTGAACAGCATCTGCTGTTACTTCTTTATTATTATTATATTTATTATTATTATTATTATTACTATGATTTTTATTAGTATTATTATTAAGATTATTATTACTGTTATTATCTATTAATTATTATTATTATTATTATTATAAAAAAATGAATTTTTGGTATATTGTGCTGTTGTATATACCATAGGTATTTCAACAGTAAGCATGTATATACATTTTGAAGAATAATATTATTATTAATTAGTATCTTTATTTAGTTATATGACTCTCAATATATTTTTATATATATACATATGTATTATATCCAATAAATTCCTAGAAAGTATTGTGACAAATAAAAATGAATTTCCAAGTTATCAAATATATTTTCAAGTAGTATCTACTAAGAAAATTAAGTTTTTGACCTAAAATGATTTTTACTATATTTTGGGATAATAAAATATAGCATTCAAGCATTATAAATAATTTTCTAAAATCATATATATTCTTTATCAAAATTTTCTTTGATCATCCTCATGTCCATGAATAAACTCCTTTCTCCCATTCTCTCGCCAAATTCTGCACCTCCTCCTATCGACCATAACTAAATTAACCATCTTAGACCCATTGGGACAATCCGTGCCACCATCGGAGGCCCTTTGTGTATTTGTAACACCGAAGTCAAACTTGTGCCACCTTGATTGTACCACACCAGGTAGCTCACCAGGCGTTACAACAGACAAGTATACCTTGCTAATTTACTGTCAAATTATTTATTTTCTGTATTATTTACTTTGTTTCATATTGTTAAGTTCCCTTTGTTATAAACTGCGCGTCCAAGCCACACTTGGGTGCAAACGACTCTATTAGTCATTTTTATTTTTATTATATGCATGTTAACTTAGTTTTAGCGGACTACCTTCTTGTTGGGGGATATTCTCATATCACCCATGGCCATGACACACATACTACACGATTGGAGACATGTTGCTAGGGGCATGACTTATGGACTGGCCCTCTCTAAAGTCGTGTGACGGATAGATGATCGTAACTGCTATGACTAGGGTTTTAGAGACTCAAGCAGTTATAAAACTGGACGAGCCATGGACATGACTTGAACAGTATGGGAAATATTAGGGGAGGACAGTCGCTAGTACGTATGGGAATCCAAACAGGTAAACCACAGTCTCCTGATGGAACTGTGGCGATTTATTTGCAGATGCCCTCTGACATTTTGGACGTTACGGACGGATACAGATGACTGGATGCCAGTCACGTACACATAGCCTGAAATCCCACCCATGTGCATGAAAGTTGTCCTCTAAATTGTACATTAGGTGGTTAGAATCTCCTTTGCATATTTGTGTCTAGAATAGTCCTTTATATTATTTTGTTTTGATATTTCATATTAGCTTGTCCTTCCTGTATCTTGCTACGTCCGTCCGAGGACCTGGTTTTTCCCCAGGTGTGTGTTCATGTCTTCCGCAGGTATCCTAGCCAAGGCCGTGGTCTTCTCCATTCCTTCGAAGACGATTGTGCTTGGTTCGTCTTGCCATTTTTCGATTCTTGTACATTTCTTTCATTGAGATAGTTGGTAGTGGACTTTGTCTCCGCCCAACGATTATATCATAAATAATCAAGTTGATTTTTAAATTATTATTCTTTTCATTGTGGATGAGATTTAGTTTGTCTTGTATTACTATATTTTACAGCTTATATATACATACAAGGCCCCTGTACTTCGTATGTATACAGCTGGCATGTCTACGTACTTAGTCCTACGTATTTTGGGACTGGGACGTTACATGTTTTTGTGGTGGCTTATGCTGGTCGAGATAAATTGTTTGGTTACTTTACCGTACCAAACAAGCCTGCGTATAGGATTAGAGTCTAGGATCTCATCCACACACTTGACCGCCTCCTCGCTTGACTCCTCGAGTTGCATCTTGCTTGATCCCTTCCATCGTTATTCGTGCCCTCCTTTTGTGCTTGATAGAGATTAATAAGGTAGCCCATACTAGGTAGACGTGACCCATTGTTCCATCACCCTACTAGTTTAACTCTTGTAAGTTGGGTAGAATGCCTTATGACCTAGCAATCCCTTGTCCTTGTGACCTATATTAGTAAGTTCACTTACGTTCTAGAATTTAGAGGACCCTAACCCATCTAGTCAACCAAAGACTTGGACAAAGAGACTATAGGACGATTGTATAGAGACCAACATAGGATATAACTTAGAGTCTTAAGGAGTTGAACTAATTCTACTCTATTTCAATCTTAATCTCACGTGCCTATATTTTTATTATCTAGCCTTTTATTATCTAGCCTAATGATGCTAATGTAGTCTAGTTTTTGCAAGCTTAATTCTTTATCAAGTTTGTTTATGACATATGCTATTGAGCGCTCACTAGCATATTGTCTAATTAGAACCGGTACATGATGGTCTGATCAACCAAGTGCACTTTGGTTCGCTTTTATTTATCGTTCTACGTGGATGGGGACATAGCTAAACTTGCCCTCTAGAGTCCCATCCGCGACAGTCTTGGCAATTCTTTTTGAATTACTCACTCGCCTTTGAACCACATATTGGTAATCGAAAACAACTTCTTTGGACTCATATTGGTTTTCGTCTTTTCCCTATTTAGACGAAGACTCGTACTTAATAGATAGACCCAAAGTATTACCTCTAGTTGTCCCATCATCTATTGCCAAGCTAGTTAGCCATTGACCAAGCCACGCGACTATAATCTCGTCTCAAGTTATTCACCCTCAAACTATTACCTCGACCATCTAATCGTTTGGAACTTAGGAATGACTAGAAATGTTTTCTTAGTCGTACCCCTAAACCTAGATGACTATCTTTTCCAAGGGACCATGTGCCCTTGTTCTCAAATTATTTTACCTTCATTTCCAAAACTCTTGATCTTTTAATTACGTTAGTTAGCGACCTCACCCATAACCATATCCATGATTATTTTGGCATTATTTGAAATCGTGATTTTCTAATGCATGTTGCATTGAACGTCGTCTCCTTTTCCTGCCTGATGATAGGATCGTATCGATATACCCTTGTACCTTCTCAACCGTCCTACTTATTTTTAATTTCGAGGACAAAATTCTTGTAAGTTGGGTAGGATGTAAAACCCCTAAATTTTTTACTATATTTTTAATACTGATTTTTTTTGTATTTATACGTAGCATAGTCGTATTGTACGTCGCACGGGAATTTACGTCTTTCGTATTTACTCGTCGAGTGCGAATATGGACGATGTACATATGTATTTTTTTATAAATAGTTTTTAATTTTATTATCAGTGATGGCTTCAAAATAATATATATATAATAATTACTTTTATTAATTAGTTGTGAAAAGTAGCTATCAAAGTTGCCAAAACGTATTATTTAATTTATTTTAATAGTAGTAATTTAGGAAACTATTTTATGCAAATATTCCTTGCATATGAGGTACATTAATTTAAATTTATATATAATTTCATTTTCAAAATTTATTAATATTAATATTTTATTATTCAAAAAGATATTTAAGAATATTTATTTATTTTCAAAATTATTTTTTATTTAATTATAAAAAGATATTTTAGTTTAATTATTAAACTTTAAATTGTGGTTAGATTTATTGGTTTGATTTAAACAGTTAATTTAAGGATGAAGATTTATCCGTTGGATTTATTTGGATTTAAACTAGATTGAGATTGGATTTGATTGAATTAAATTATTTAAATTAATAAGGTATTTATCTATTACGGTTTTAAATTAATTATAATCCTTATCTAATTGGGAATTCCCACATCCTATAAATAGGCAGGTACCCCTCCATAAATTCCAACCATCCATAAATTTTTCCACCCATGTGAGTGCATTATGTCCATATAATCTCTCCCCGCACAAGTTCTTATTCCATATTTTTTTACATATACAATTCCAACCACTCCGTGTCGGACACACCCCAACACAATCGAATTCCTAAACCCTAACCCTAATCCCCTTCCAGCCAGCACCGCCCCAGCCGCCTGTCCTTACAACCTCCTGTCAGTGGCCAGACACCGTCGCCCCAGCCTTCTCCCCTAACTCAGTAGAACCACCGCGGCCTCCTGCTGCATAGTCACCCCCGGCCTTACCCATCGGACCACGTTCCCGCTCGCCTCCGCTGCCAGCAACACCGACCCCTCCCTGTCCCAGTCATCATCACCACCACCACCACAAATATCACCAAAACCACCACCGCCATGCGGCCACACGCCAAAAATCCCCAACCCCCGCTGTTCCACCACCGCTAGCACCCAAAATCGTCACCACCACCAGAGAAGAGTAGAAAGGACCCTAACCTGACCAACCAGCCGAATCTGCCGGCGACGTCTGCGCCTACCGTCGATCCCATCGGAGCAACGCTGGATAGTCCCCGCAAGCCAACGACTCCTCCGCCGAACCGCCCCACCGGCGAAAATCCTAGACCCCTGCTCCACTCTTCTCCTCCGCCCCATCACCCGCTCCGGCCACAGCCACCCCCACTGTCCAACGCCGACGTCGCTGCCATCTCCCCTCATCGAGTCTCCTCCGCCTCCTCCTCTTCGAGTTCCCCAAACCCTAGCTCCGACCGTCGGATCTCCTCCTTCCCGAACCCCGCCTGGTGCCACCATGGCGAAACCCTAACTCCGGCCGTGCCCAGTCCTCCATCACCCCTGAGCCCGATGCGCCATCCCGAGCTCACGCCGTCGACCCCAGCCGTTCTCTCCCTCTCGATCATCTCCTCCGCCGCTCCTCCATGCGTCGCCGCGACAGCCACCTCCGCTGCCACGACCGCCGCCGCATGTCGACACCGCGCGAGACTTCGTCGAGTGTCACCCCTGCCCTGGCCTTCCTGTCCGATCGAGCTCGGTGAAGCCGCCTCCGCCAGCCATCGGAGCAACGAACCGCGCCGGCCATCTCCCTCTCGATTCCCCGTTCCCTTTCCCCCTTTTTCTTTTTCTCACTCTCGACACTCTCCCTCCTTTCCTTCTTTTTTTTGAACAGCATCAGCTGTTACTTCTTTATTTTATTATTATTATATTTATTATTATTATTATTATTATATTTATTATTATTATTATTATTATTATTATTATTATTATTATTACTATGATTTTTATTAGTATTATTATTAAGATTATTATTACTGTTATTATCTATTAATTATCATTATTATTATTATTATAAAAAAATGAATTTTTGGTATATTGTACTATTGTATATACCATAGGTATTTCAGCAGTAAGCATGTATATACATTTTGAAGAATAATATTATTATTAATTAGTATCTTTATTTAGTTATTTGACTCTCAATATATTTTTATATATATACATATGTATTATATCCAATAAATTCCTAGAAAGTATTATGACTAATAAAAATGAATTTCCAAGTTATCAAATATATTTTCAAGTAGTATCTACTAAGTAAATTAAGTTTTTGACCTAAAATGATTTTTACTATATTTTGGGATAATAAAATATAGCATTCAAGCATTATAAATAATTTTCTAAAATCATATATATTCTTTATCAAAATTTTCTTTGATCATCCTCATGTCCATGAATAAACTCCTTTCTCCCATTCTCTCGCCAAATTTAGCACCTCCTCCTATCGACCATAACTAAATTAACCATCTTAGACCCATTAGGACAATCCGTGCCACCATCGGAGGCCCTTTGTGTAGTTGTAACACCGAAGTCAAACTTGTGCCACCTTGATTGTACCACACCAGGCAGCTCACCAGATGTCGCAACAGGCAAGTATACCTTGCTAATTTACTGTCAAATTATTTATTTTCTGTATTATTTACTTTATTTCATATTGTTAAGTTCCCTTTGTTATAAACTGCGCGTCCAAGCCACACTTGGGTGCAAACGACTCTATTAGTCGTTTTTATTTTTATTATATGCATGTTAACTTAGTTTTAGCGGACTACCTTCTTGTTGGGGGATATTCTCATATCACCCTTGGCCATGACATACACACTACACGGTTGGAGACATGTTGCTAGGGGCATGACTTATGGACTGGCCCTCTCTAAAGTCGTATGACGGATAGATGATCGTAACTGCTATGACTAGGGTTTTAGAGACTCAAGCAGTTACAAAACTGGACGAGCCATGGACATGACTTGAACAGTGTGGGAAATAATGGGTAAGGACCGTCGCTAGTACGTATGGGAATCCAAACAGGTAAACCACAGTCTCCGGATGGAACTGTGGCAATTTATTTGCAGATGCCCTCTGACGTTTTGGACGTTACGGACGGATACAGATGACTAGATGCCAGTCACGTACACATAGCCTACACTACAACAGATATGGGATATGATAGCGTGCGCTGAACGCTGTAGAATGCATATTATAGCATATTCTGCCCGCTATATATGCCCCCGCTATAATAACCCCATGTACAAGAACGCTATAAAGTTATAGCGTTCACGAACGCTATTCATGGATTATAGCGTTCATTGACGCTATAGACAATGTATAGCATTTTGAAACGCTATATGATAGTTATAGCAATTAGGAACGCTATAGAACTTTAATAGCATTCATGAACGCTATTAATATATTGTAGCGTTTATGAACGCTATAGACATGTTATAGCACTTACAAATGCTATATAGTTTACATAGCCTTTACGAATGCTATAGTTCATTAATAACATTTGTTAACGCTATAAATGTGTTTTGGCGTTCCTGAACGCTGTTTATTTTTAATTGTGTTCCTGTATGTTATTGATTGTTAATAGCGTTTCGATATATATCTGCTTTTTATAGCATTTCTTTTCTGCTATTATATGTGCAACAATAGCATGTCAGAATGCTATTGCAGAGTCAAAATTCTGTATTCGAAAATTTGCAGAATGCAGCACATCATAATACTATTGCAGATAATGCCACAGTTACACAAAATGCAGGTATTCAAAAATTTAAATGCGAATCAATCACAGAATGAATTCCGAACATAAGTAAATTCATTAATTTTACTGTCTAATATATGTAGAACAACGAGGTAGTACCAAACATTCAAAATCCTTAATTTCTCTATGTAGAACAACGAAGTAGTACCAAACATATGTCCAAAAATTAAACATTAACAATGTAGTCAGCTACATATATCCCAAAATGTTGACTATCTAACATTTAGCTCCCTTCGAGCCTATCCACAACCAAAAATCCTCAGAAAGCATCCTCTTCCTTCATCCAACCTACACAAAAATAGGGGGTAAATCATTAGTGTAAAGAAAAAAACCATCTCGAGCCGATCCAGACAATTGACGAAAAGTAAATTATTGGGATAGGAAAAGTAATGTCTTACCAGTGCACTAATTGAGTCTTATGTGTTTATATATTCTGTTGTAATTGTAAGTGTTCTCAACTCTTCTTCTCATTTTTTGACTGAAAGCTTGAAAGGATTAATAAGTTCCAACTGAGTGCGTGCATTTTTTTCATATAGATGAAGCTGATATCGCTAAATGTGGTCTATACTAAAGACTTATCAGTACAGACCAAAGCTTTCAGTTTCCCATATCTGTTGTATAGTGGAAAATAGGTTTTCTGTAGGTAAAGTTCAGTAAGTTGTCAAAAGAATTATTATTTATTTTTAATGTAAAAAAAATTAATTTCTATGTATGGAGGAATATTGACTTTAAATTATTCAATAGTTTAGGGTATTGATTGATATTAAAATTTAGAGAATTAAATTGGAAATTATATAGTTGAGGATATCAAGTTTAAATGGATCCTTATTTTTGTTCAGTTTTGTTCCTAAAATATTTTATACAAATGCGTTATTGTTTATATTTTGCCAATTGGCATTTGTTGCAGGTTGATCCAAGTAATCAAGTAAAGAATGAAAGTTTGTTTTATGTAGTTGCTGTACCAGAAGTTGTAACCTATGTATTAATGCTTTAATAAAATTGGGCTTGTAATTGTTGTGCCAGAACTTGTAAGTTGTACTTGTTGCTTCAGGTACTGTTTGGATGCTATTTTCATGATGAAAAATTGATCTTGTAATTGTTGTTATTATTTGGTCTCTAATGTGCATCAGATTAGACGCTCTAGTGTTCAGTAAACAGTAGATTATAAGTTCAAATTATTGAAGAAGTGTGCAGATAAGTAGAAATTAGTATCAAAAAGTGTGTAGGTTTAGTTTTTATTTTACATCTGTGTAATAGAATGTGAAAACAGTAAGTAAAACATAGGGGTGCATGAACTAAAGTATAGTGTGTAAGAATTTAGTATAGCATTTAGAGGTACTGCATTAAAGACGTACCTAGTCTTCAAACGGCATAATGTGGTCTGTTGGCCAAGCCGTGGTACTTCCAATAATTTTTTGGGAGAGGATGACATTTGAATTGGATTCTCCCAAGTAAATGGTGCAGGGCCTTGCATACCAGTTTCCCTTGACCTGGAAATTGGGAATGGTCTCACTGTTGTTTGCAGCTTAGTACACATTCAACTCAGTCTTGAACTGGAACAATTGTATGAGGAGGAAACCAAGTCTGTGGCTGAGCAGGAACATTCTAAGTTGGAGGTCGCATTCCCATTGGGCCATCATTGTAACTGGCCGAAGAAAAAATTCAGTATATTGAAATATAATATAATGCAGTTAAGCTTGGATTGATATATCCAAAATGATAAGATCCTCATCAAGAAAGTACACTTGTATAAGTTTCTTATTACAAGATTTGAGCCTCTTCTTACTAGGTGTCTTCCAGTATAATTCCAGAGTATGGGTTACATATTGAAGAAAAAGTATTTGACAAAGATATTCGACATTTACTAAAAACACAGGTTGAAGAGTCATACAATGGTGGTACAGCACCGTAAGTTTGTGGTAGAGGATATCCAAAGCCTAATGGTCTAGGTACTACGCCACTAACAAGTCCAGTAGTCAGCAACTCCACTTTGGACAACTTTGACAAGGCATCTTCTTCTGCAAAATAATTAGCCAAATTGATACAAGCATGTGTCAGCTAATATACCTTCTGCTCTTTTGTGCCGTATTGATACAAGCTCCTCAACATCTCCAAAAATTTCTGAGCCTTGTTCCGTGAACCAATTTGATGTTGTATGAAAACGTCATCCAAAATAAGTAAAAGAAGTCAGTAATTAAATGACCGACTTTAGAATTACATTGAACCAGATTCTTTGTTTCCTTCTGCAAATATAACTTCCTTACCTGAAGAGTTGAGTTCTTGTTAGGATCAGTCAAGAGGTTCAATGCTAGTTGAGTGTCATTTTCTTTCAATCGAAGAGCTTTAGTGGCACAAACCTGCAAATAGAAATATACAGTTACAACAGAAAATTTTCTAATTTGTTGAAAGAAAGCTTGTTCATGAAATAGAAGTACAACTGGCATAAAGAAAAAAAATAGAAGCTTGAAACCATAATTCAAATAGATATCAACAACCATTAGCATATAGCAAAGCAAAGCTACTAACTGATGGCTCGCAGAAGTACCTCACCCTTTCCGAGACGAGCTCCTGTGTTTGGATCAACAGCAACTGATCCAATTACTATAAGATCTACTGTAAGTCTTTCATCCAAGCCAATAAGCCTACCAAATTTGGCAACCCCAACTGAAGTGCATGCCTCATTTAAGCTACCAGGAGGTAATATTTGTGACTGTAACATCGAAAAGAATCCAGTCCTAAGCCATGGCTGAGGAGTCAACAACTTATTCCCACCTACAATTTCAAAGATGTATTGACTTAATAAAAGTGCGAATTTGAAGTGAGGAGACATGCAATGACTTATAGACAAACATGTATATATAGTACCCAATTATTCTCTGTGCCAAAGGTTCAGATACCTGATGCTACCACATAATCTTTACCAGAATATCGTACATAAAGGTACAATACCAGCTGTTTTACATAGCATTCTTGATAGCCAAAAACATGTTAGAAAAGATATACAGATCATTAAAGCTCTACCAAATTTGCCGTCTCATTAGATACATAGCATTCTTGATAGCCAAAAACATGTGAAAGTATATACTCTTCTCTTGCCACAAACAGACAATTTAGGATGACATGGGTTGTCGTTTGTTCTTTTACCAATGTGCTAAGCATGACATTCAGTAATGTGATTTAATGCTAGAAAAGGGACCAAATAGGACTGTTCAATTAAACTTGTACCAAAATAAATACGAAACATGAAAGATTGGTTGTCTACTCATATGAAGGGCCTGACAAGGTATGCCCTGAGCAGAACATCATTATTGCATCCATGCATTTGGAATGAACAACAGCTGGAATCCACTTACGTAATATTTACTAATCAGCTAACAATTAAAAAAACTTTAAAATATATGGTATATATGTTGGGAAACATGAACGAAGATCAACCTATGAGTGTCAAGAACTGGACTTGCTTTTGAGGTGAATCAGGGCTGACCTTTACACATTGGGCCTTTTGGAATGCTTCTAATTTCCCTAACTGAAAGACAATGTGTTGGAGTGGGTGGGGTTCCCAACCTATGTAGAGAAGACCCCGGAGTGCGACGAGCACCATCTGTGTGTCAGAGAAGCTCGGGGAGGTGACGAGGCCATTCGGAGACGAAGAAGAAACTAGGGAGCCATATTTTTACATTCTGGAATAGGGGAGGCAGAATTCTGCCCGAATTCTGCCCCCATACAGAATTCTGCCCGAATTCTGCTTTTTGGTTCCAGAATATTGCTGGTAGGTTCTGTTTGTCCGACACAGAGTTCTGGCTGAACTCTGTGTCGTCAGGGCTGAGCAGAAATTTGGGGTGATTTTTTACCATTGGATCTAATCAAACGGTTCAGGTTTGTTGCGGGATTAAGGAGTTAAGTTCGGATTTCCAAAACCCTAATCAGATAGTAACACAATTGTAGAACACACAAGAAGAGAGAGAGAAAGGAGGCAAGAGTGGTATCAGAGCCAGGTTCTGGAATTCAGAAGGGTGTCAGGAGTTGACAGAAACCAGAGAGGAGAGATGGACGCGAAGCCGGGGCGCATGGTGAATCTTAATGGCACAAACTATCATTATTGGCGGAGCAAGATGAAGGATTTGCTATTTGTCAAGAAGCTACATCTGCCCGTGTTTGCATCCGAGAGGCCCAGTGATAAATTCGAGGAGGACTGGATATTCGAGCATATACAGGTGTGTGGGTACATACGGCAGTTTGTTGATAAGAACGTGTATAACTACGTTGCCAATATTGAGTACGCGAAGACGTTATGGGATAAGCTGAAATTCTTGTATGCGAAGAAGACCGGGGTAAACAAATTGTTCCTGATCCGAACGATGATGGGTCTGCGATACAAGGATGGGGCGTCTATTTCGGACCACTTGAGTGAGTTCCAGGGCGTGGTTGACCAGCTATCTTCTATGGGAGTCAAGTTCGACGACGAAGTTCAGGGACTGTGGCTGCTGTGTACATTGCCAGACTCGTGGGAGACCGTACGAGTATCTATGATCGCTTCTGCTCCAGAGGGCGTAGTCAGTCTGGAGTTTGCCAAGAGCAGGGTGTTGAATGAAGAGATGCGGAGACGTTCTCAGGGCACTTCATCCATATCCAACCACTCAGAGGCACTTGTTTCAGAGAGACGCGGAAGGGGCAAAAGCAGGGGTCCAGGTGGTGGCAGAGACAAGAGCAGGGGGAAGTCCAAGGGTCGTTACGAGGACTCAGAGTGTTACCATTTTGGTAAGAAGGGCCACATCAAGCGGAACTATTTCGTTTGGAAGAGAGAGAAGAAGGGCGACAAGGGGAAGCAAGAAGAGAACACTACAGCGGCGGCCTCGATGCATGGAGGCGATGTGATCGTCGTAGGTGATGAGGTCATCACAAACCTCGCCTGCGATGACAATTATTAGCTGGTGGATTCAGGGGCTTCAGCACATGTATCTCACAACAGGGCACTATTTGCCACTTACACAACATGCGACTGTGGAGTATTGAAGATGGGCAATGGAGATGTGTCGAAGGCGGTTGCTGTTGGAGATGTGCATTTGAGAATGA
Organism: Iris pallida; assembly: GCA_029216955.1. Lineage (NCBI taxonomy): Eukaryota > Viridiplantae > Streptophyta > Magnoliopsida > Asparagales > Iridaceae > Iris > Iris pallida. The sequence goes on along the minus strand of JANAVB010044817.1, from coordinate 98,041 downwards.
AGATGGGTGCGGTTATTGTTCTCAAAGATGTTCGTCATGTCCCTGATATCCGTTTCAACCTGGTGTCGGTTGGAAGGTTGGATGACGAGGGATTCTTCAGTCTCTTCGGGAACAGTCAGTGGAAGCTTTCCAAAGGTTCGATGGTGATTGCCAGAGGAAGCAAGAAGTCCGGTCTCTACTATATGGAGGGGAGCGCACAGGGGGTACAGGAGGTAAACGCAGTCAGTGATGCATCTACCGAGTTGTGGCACAGGCGGCTCGGCCATATCAGCGAGAAGGGGATGAGCTACTTGGTGAACAGAAAGGTGATTCCAGGGTTGAAGTCTACAAAGTTGGAGAAGTGCACGCACTGTTTAGCTGGAAAGCAAATAGGGTGTCTTTCTAAAGTCACCCAATTTCAAGGAAGTCGGCGTTGCTCGAGTTGATTCACTCAGATGTCTACGGTCCTATGAAGGTAAAATCTCTTGGTGGTGCTTCTTACTTTGTAACCTTTATTGATGACTGTTCCAGGAAGGTTTGGGTCTATGCCTTAAAGACCAAGGATCAGGTGCTGCCTACTTTCAAAGAGTTTCAGGCCTCTGTTGAAAGAAAGACGGACAAGAAGTTATTGTGTGTTCGGTCCGACAATGGCGGCGAATACATCGGTCCCTTTGATGCGTATTGCAGAGAGCAATGGATACGACACCAGATGACTCTGCCCAAGACTCCTTAGCTCAATGGTGTAGCGGAGCGCATGAACAGGATACTGATGGAGAGGGTGTGGTATTTGCTGTCAGAAGCAAACTTGCTGGACAGTTATTGGGGTGAGGCTCTTCTCACAGCTGCTTATGTTATTAATTTGTCTCCTAGTGCTCCTTTGCAGGGTGATGTGCCTGACAAAGTATGGTACGATAAAGAGCCGTCATACAATCACCTGCGAGTGTTTGGTTGTAAGACCTTCGTGCATGTACCGAAGGACGAGAGGACCAAACTTGAGCCGAAGACGAGGCGATACATCTTTGTCGGCTACGGTCGGGATGAGTTTGGCTATAGATTCTACGACCCGGTAGGAAGAAAGCTCTACAGAAGCAGGGACGTGGTGTTCGTCAAGGATCAGACCATGACCAACACTCAGGATTCCGAAACGCCTTCTGAGGCTGAGGAATTGTCTGAGTTAGAGTTATTTCGCTACGAGCAGTTTCCAGAGGACATCGCAGAGGATCCAGTTGTGGGAGAGCCAGTACATGGAGTTGCTCCCAACCTTGATCATCAGCCTGCTGATGGTGGTCAGGGTGTCCCTCAGGAGGATGAGCATACCGGAGAGGCAGGTCCTGAAGGGGAGGAGGCTGTTGGTATACAGCCAGCACCAGTAGCTCTACTGAGAAGGAGCGACAGAGATCGTCGACCATCTACGAGATACTCACTGGATGAGTATGTGCTATTGACTGACGGAAGAGAGCCCGAAAGTTTTGCAGAGGCTATGGAAGACGAACACAGGCAGGAGTGGATGGAGGCCATGCAGGAGGAGATGAGTTTCTTGCACACTAATTCCACTTATGAACTGGTGCGGTTGCCAAAGGGTAGGAAGGCTTTGAAGAATCGATGGGTGTTTAGAGTGAAGCAGACGGATGATGCTACTAGCCCTCGATACAAAGCGAGGCTGGTAGTTAAAGGCTACGGTCAGCGGAAAGGCGTGGATTATGATGAGATCTTTTCGCCTGTCGTCAAGCATTCGTCTATTCGGGTTGTGCTAGCATTAGCAGCCAGTCTCGACTTGGAGGTCGAGCAGATGGATGTGAAGACGGCATTGCTCTACGGTGATCTTGAGGAGGAGTTGTACATGGAGCAGCCAGAGGGATTCTGTGAGAAGGGCAAGTCACATTTGGTCTGCCGGTTGAGGAAGAGCTTGTATGGTCTGAAGCAGGCTCCGAGACAGTGGTACAGAAAGTTCGAGTCATTTATGGGGGAGCATGGCTATGCACGGACGACGTCGGACCATTGTGCATTTGTGAGGTATTTTGCCGAGGATGATTTCATCATTTTGTTGCTCTATGTTGATGATATGCTATTAGTGGGTCGGAATGCCACTAGAATAGCGGAGCTTAAGCGCCAATTGGGCACGGCCTTCTCTATGAAGGATTTGGGTGCAGCGAAGACTATTCATGGGATGGCGATCAGCCGAGAGAGAAAGAGTCCAAGTTGCTACACTTGTCCCAAAAGAAGTACATTCACCGGGTACTTCAGCGTTTCGGTATAGACGGATAGAAGAAAGTGAGTTGCCCCCTTGCAGCCCACTTTAAGCTCACCGAGGAGCAGTATCCATCTACTGAGGACAAAAAGGAAGATATGGAGCGGGTTCCATATACCTCAGCTGTGGGAAGCCTTATGTATGCCATGGTGTGTACGAGGCCAGATATTGCTCATACAGTTGGTACGGTTAGCAGGTATCTTTCAAATATTGGAAGGGTACATTGGAGTACGGTCAAGTGGATTCTACGATATCTTCAGGGCACTGCTGGTTGGAGACTTTCCTTTGGTGGTGACGAGCCGAAGCTGGTTGGGTATACCGACGCTGATATGGCTGGAGATGTAGACACGAGGCGATCGACTTCGGGCTACGTGATGATGTTTGCAGGAGGAACGGTGTCGTGGCAGTCGCGATTGCAGAAGTGTGTTGCTTTGTCGATGACAGAGGCAGAGTACATTGCAGCGACAGAGGCTTGCAAGGAGTTATTGTGGATAAAGAAGTTGCTGCAGGAAATAGGACTGAAGCAAGAGCAGTATATTTTGCTTTGCGTCAGTCAGAGTGCTATTCACCTTGTAAAGAATCAGACGTTTCATAGCCGGTCCAAACACATCGAGACTCGGTATCATTGGATACGGGATGTGGTTGAGAAGAAGGACGCGGAGCTTGAGAAGGTTCATACAGATGACAACGGAGCTGATATGTTCACGAAGATTCTACCAAGGGAGAAGTTTGAGTACTGCAGGCAGATCGTCGGGATGACGATATCCTCCCCATAGTTGTGAAGGAGGAGATTTGTTGGAGTGGGTGGGGTTCCCAACCTATGTGGAGAAGACCCCGGAGTGCGACGAGCGCCATCTGTGTGTCAGAGAAGCTCGGGGAGGTGACGAGGCCATTCGGAGACGAAGAAGAAACTCGGGAGCCATATTTTTACATTCTGGAACAGGGGAGGCAGAATTCTACCCCCATACAGAATTCTGCCCGAATTCTGCTTTTTGGTTCCAGAATATTGCTAGTAGGTTCTGTTTGCCCGACACAGAGTTCTGGCCGAACTCTGTGTCGTTGGGGCTGAGAGAAAATTTGGGGTGATTTTTCACCATTGGATCTAATCAAACGGTTCAGGTTTGTTGTGGGATTAGGGAGTTAAGTTGGAATTTCCAAAACCCTAATCAGATGGTAACACAATTGTAGAACACACAAGAAGAGAGAGAGAAAGGAGGCAAGAGTGCCATTACAACTTCGGAAGAGAAGACGGAGGATTGGAGGTCGTTTTTCGAAGGAGATCGCGTTCGGGTAATCTCTACTCATCGTTCTCGCTCTTCGTAGCCTTGTAATCATTGTTCTTACTTCTGAGTGTTGTGGGGATCCGATTTGGATCGGAAGGAGTTTGTAGAGGGTGTAATTCTTCTATTCCATTAGTGGAGGCTTCTCAGGGTTGGACTCCGATCGTCCCGTAGTTTTTTCCCGCAAGGGTTTTCCACGTCAAAAATTCTCTGTGTCTGCGTGATTGTGTTTGGTGTTTTGGTTTGTGCGTTGTCTGCTCGGTTCTCTCGCAGGTACTCTCTAGTTTGGGGAAAGGTTTTCGCGTTTCTTTCCCAACACAATGGACAGCACCATTTTAGCATATATTGAAAGCAAACAGCTCAGATTCAGGTGAACAAAAGAATATAGCAAATATAGCCACAGAAGACTAGAATAATTGCTACTATTGTAAGATACAATGTAAGAAGGGGACAAAAATTGACAGTTTTGCCTAGTTATCAGAAGATGATGTCAACTGCTATTGATCCCATATGCATTACCTTGCTAGATTGAGGATGCCCAGGGTAAAAAAAGTATCTTTCGTATTAAATGAACTACTAGGATGCACAAAGATGTTGCTGGTTTCTGTTAGAACCTTTCAAATTTCAACTTGACAAAACAGGTGAATTTACCCACCACTAGTCATTCCTTCAAGATTTTCTTGGCCAAAACTGTCCATACATGGGCAATGGCTCTTACTACACTGTTGACAATACTATGTCGTAAATGATAAGAAAATAGAAATGAAGGATCCTAGGCAATTAGCAGGGAACCTCTAAAACAAGTGATTGGATTGCATATTATGTCATATATATGAATCCTGCTCAGATGGATCTGACATGTGATGTCCGGCTTTTCTTGAACGAAGAACTTAAAAGGGTAAAAGAGATATCTCCCCTAGAATACAAATTGTAACATGGTAGTGAATGCAATAGTAATAAGAATTTAATAGTAAAAGAGAACATAGAACTAGTAAAATGTTAGAAGTATAAAACTGATGGAGAAGTTGTTAATAAGCAGTAATAATAGGGTGTAGTATATAAAAATGAAGGGTAATTAAATAAATAAGACAACTAGTAAAACTAGAACTACTAGGTGAAAGCTCATGGAAATCTTCCATAACAGGACTTCTTGACCATATACTATGTTTCTTGCTTCCTCTACCAAACTTTTCGTCACCGTGACTTAAAGGATTTCTCCTGGAGGAAACGTAATAGACAAAGGTAACCCTTCATATTAGTCCAGAATGTTCAATGTTCCTAGGTTGAATAAGCGTAATATGCATGACTGAAAAGTTCGGTCTACCTCCGTCAACAAGCATTCTATATTGTATAGCAAGGTTGTGTTTTACTCGTAGCTTTCTTGGCTAGGAATTTGACTCAAGCAAAGAGGGTAGCCATCAGGTTGATAGCAGGGTATAAACTATGTCAATTTTGGCACGGAGATTTATCATTCTGTACAGTCTGACTGCAACCCATAATGATAGGGTAAGTCTTAGATAATCAAGGAGGATAATCACGATCCACACACTTTATCAACTCAATGGATTTTCAAGTCAATACTAATAACATTCCTTAATACGCAATATCAACAAAAAAGTTTACTATAAGTACAAATGAATTTTCCGTTAATCTACCACCCAATGTATCGATAATAGCAAAACTCAAAATAATACGTTTTTGTGCTCCCAAAAGTAACTCTAATATGTGGTAGTGTGGCATATCTCATTATTTTGAAGGTTATATATTTTTCCTCAACCATCAGTGAAAACACATATTGAGAACTATTGGCTCCCAAATTGAACAGCCTTAAATTTGTTTTCGACAATTTCAATATGAAACTAGTGATTGATAAGTGACATGTCAAATACAACATTTTTTTATTACTATACATTATACTTTATTATTTTATATTAATAAAGTACTTATACACTCTATTAGTATTTAATCCTTAGCTACATCCCTTCAAAATTTAACAAAATCAAAACCATATTACTTTCCAATGGCATTTGAAGCATTACCTATGTTGCATGGACACCCACAGAATACTGTCAGGAGACACGAAACTGACACTTATGTGTCCTAGTATGTTTCAGAGTCTCTATCTCGGCAAGACTCCAATTTTCGTAAGCCCATTCTTCTAACAGAACTAATAAACCTAATACTAACCGGACTAGGAAGCACGGACACTCTAACATTATGGGCCTTGTTGTGTGGGACACATATTCTTCTAACAGAACTTCTCCCCTTGCATTTGTGGTCTTCAATGCTTGAACTGCATCTACAACCTATTGAAAAAAGTTCTATTATTTTGGATTCACTGCACGAAAATGACTAGTCAATGATACAACTGCCATGCAATTAAAACATAAGTATTGCCAATAAAATAGTATTGGCAGCCCCTCAATGATGTCCAAGTTCCAAATAACAACAGATGGATGAAATAATAAGAAGAGTAAAGAAAGAAAAAGAAACTAATTGGAAAGCAGCACCAACTTTATTAAAAAATCCTGATAACAGAATTTCAGTCCGAAAGAGAGCTAATTAGAATTTCAAGGACCACAATTTCTTCCAAAATCGATCTAAAGCATCATTAGCACGAAATCAGCAGCACATCATGATTAGGGTTAGGGTTACGGACCTGGAGAGGATCTGCTTGTCGAGATCCTTCCTGAGATTGAACGCCGATCCGTAGGTGACATTATTGATCATCCTCTTCTTCTCCTCCATGTTCCTCCATGCCTAGACCACGAAGTACACCAAACGGAACCTCAAATTAGGACTTTTCGTCCATGGTCCCAAAAAAACTACAACAAAAAGAATTAGGGTTTTCTTACCAATTCTCGACTCGATTCGAGTGGCTGAGAGCCGACTATGTCCCCCTTGACTCTGTCCAGCCCGAGCCGGAGGATGTCATGGCTGCCGGTGAGATCGTGAGCGATTGATTTCGACTCCATTGCTCTTCTTCTTCCTTCTATCAACTAATGGAGCAGGTACATATGAATACATGGCGACGACGTGGACAGTGAAGCCCGAGCCCCTACCGGTCATTATAGTATTAGGGATTTTGTAGAAAAGGGAAAAAATATGGGAATATTTTGAATGACTGCTACTTTTCTCTTCTTAAGGAAGCTAGAAAGATGAAGACAGTTACTTAGAGGTGTTTGATTTCAGAATTGGGCCTAGTCCTTGGATGAGGATCCAAGGGACACAACTAAAAGTAAAAATTTGTGCGGGAATAGGAAAAAGATTAAGTGGGAAACTAAAAGTGAAAATTTGTGGAAGAATCTTTAAAAGGGAAATAAAAAGTTGTATGAAAATTTAAATTTTAAACTTTTTGTTATCATCTTTTCTTTTTGCACAAATTTAGGATAAACGTTTTATTTTTATATTTAATTTATGTTATAAAAATTTATTTTCAAAAATTGGGTATATTTTAATAAATATTTTATACACAAAATATAATCAGTATATCCCTTAAGAATATAATTTTCTATACTATTATTTTTTTCAAAAAATCTTTCTCATTTATTTATTATTTATTTATTATTTTTTTTGCTTTTTTGGAAAAATAGTTTTTTTTTAAGAATGATTTTTTTTTAAAAAAATTTTGTTGTTGTTTTCTCAGTTATTATTATTTTTATTTTTTATCATTTTTTACCTGGAATATGGGTCTTCAATTACAATGCACAAAAATGCATGTCGTAAATGAGTCTTTAATTACAACACGCAAAAATGCATGCCGTAAATGAGTATTCATTTTCCAACATAAGACATATCATTTTGCTATGGACGGTACCGATTTAATTTCTAAAAATCCAGCGGACGAGATCGCCCGCTATCGAGAACGCGATAAATTATACAGCAAAACTGAATCGCTCCTATAACTTATTTTTTAATATAAAATAGAAAACTGTGTTGCTTCTCTCATGATTGGAACAGTAGATAGTTCAATTGTGAGCATTCGATTAACTCGGTTAACCGAACCGAATTACGAAATACCGAATTCGACCGAAAATCGAATAACAAAAATTGAAACCAACCGAAATATCCCGTACCGAACCAAACCGAACGGAATAAATCTGTTCAATATTTAGTTTATTTGGTTTAACCAATATTTCAGTTTATTTATAAAATTTTTTTGTCAATATATATAGTAACTAAATATACAAAGATATATTTCATATATATATTACTAAATTTTCTTATTCGGTTTACCAGGGAGAGGAATTTTAGATAAAATTTCTGAAAGGTTAGTGGGATTAAACTGAAACCGAATCCCAAAATCGAAACCGAAACCGAATAAGAAATATTAGTATTTTCGAAACCAAAACCGAACCGAATTTTTTTCAAACCGAACCGAATCTCTTATTCGGTTAGGTTCGGTTCAGATTTCGGTCCAAAAACTGAATAATGCTCACCCTTAGACATACATGCATAGCAACGTTCAGAAAAAATTATACCTTTAACAGCGTTCATAATACGCTATATAAAGTTCTGTTAACAGCACTGCATAATGAACGCTATTCATAATGATATTATAATAGCAGGGAGGCTTCAACGCTATAGATAAACTGCTATTGTATGAACGTTTAATAGCACTTCAATATGAATGCTATGAATGATTATATTATAATAGCAGGGAGGCTCGAACGCTATAGATAAACTGCTATTGTATTCTATTTTAATAGCACTGCGGAAGGAACGCTATTGATGATGACATTCTATAGCATGGAGGCTTGAACGCTATAGATAAACTGCTATTGTATGCCCTATTTGTTGTAGTGCTAAAATCCCACCCATGTGCATGAAAGTTGTCCTCTAAATTGCACATTAGACGGTTAGAATCTCCTTTGCATATTTGTGTCTAGAATAGTCCTTTATATTATTTTATTTTGACAGTTCATATTAGATTATCCTTTCTGTATCTTGCTACGTCCGTCTGAGGACCTGGTTTTTCCCCAGGTGTGTGTTCATGTCTTCTGCAGGTATCCTAGCCAAGGCCGTGGTATTTTCCATTCCTTCGAAGACGATTGCGCTTGTTCGTCTTGCCATTTTTTGATTCTTGTACATTTCTTTTATTGAGATAGTTGGTAGTGGACTTTGTCTCCGTCCAACGATTATATCATAAATATTCAAGTTAATTTTTATATTATTATTCTTTTTATTGTGGATGAGATTTAGTTTGTCTTGGATTACTATATTTTACAGCTTATGTATACATACAAGGCCCCTGTACTTCGTATGTATATAGCTGGCATGCCTACGTACTTAGTCCTACGTATTTTGGGACTGGGGCGTTACATGTGGGGATAGTATATGCGGATAAGTGGCTGGAAAACGTTGAGCGAACGCTGAAGATGGCGAGGATTCCGGATGACTTGAAGGTGGAAGTTGCGAGCATTCGACTTTTTGATCTTGCTAGAGCCTGGTATCGAGAGGAGACTCAGTTGGCCGCACCTCAGATTCTTTGGACAGACTTTAAAACTCTGTTTAAAGAGAAGTTCTTTCCAGACGTAGAGCGAAACGAACTTCAGATGCAGTTCAAGGCACTGCAGCAGGGGAACATGACTATAGCAAAGTACACATCGGAGTTCACCCGACTCAGCAGGTTCGCGGAGAACCTAGTCAGCACACCAGAGGAGAGGGCTTGGAGGGTCAAGAAGGGCCTCACCAGAGAGTTGCGGCATGCAGTAGCGATCAGTCAGGCGACGACTTATGCGAGCATTCTCAAGATTGCTCAGGCTGTGGAAAAGGAGATAGATACGAAGCTCAAGAGGGACCGGGACATCGGTAATAGCATCTATCAGACACCGGCAAAGAGGACTCAGATTCAGATGAGGCCACAACAGTATCACCGTCCAGCCAGAGTTCATGCACATCAGCCACAAAGATAGCAGCTGGCAGTTACTTACGCTTTCTGTTACCGGGTAGGACACCGCTTTGGCAAATGTCGCAAGAGGCTCGGGCTTTGCTTATTCTGCGGATCAGATGCACACCATATAAGGGATTGCCCACAAGCCGCAGCCCGACTGGCAGGAGGACCCCGAGGAGTTGGAGGACCACCACGTGTACCACCCAGAGTACCACCAGCTGTACTACAGAGAGTTCAGGCTTTACCTACTCAGCAGCAGTAATTTGCATAGCATCAACAACAGAGGGGACAACCACAGCAGGGACGTGCTTACGTCATGGCTACAGTTGAGGAGGATGAGGCAGCTCCAGATGTTATTACAGGTTCTATCCTTTTATATTCATTTCCTGCCATTGTACTGTTTGATTCTAGAGCCATACATAGCTTTGTATCATATGAGTTTCTGCATAGACACGGCTTCACACATAAACCCACTAGGAGGAACTGTCGGATCATGATAAGAGGAGGGGCAGTGCCAGTTAGTGAGATGGTTGATTGCCCTATCACTATAGCTAGGAGGGAGCTTAGGGCTCGATTCCTAGTGATGCCATTGCCTGGATTTGACATAGTCTTCGGCATAGACTGGTTGAGTGAGCAGTTTGCTGTAATAGACTGCCATGAAGGAAATGTTACTTCCAGCCCACCTGGAGGTCCGCCGTTCAAGATCAGCAGACGGATTGCAGAGAGGCCAGAGGGAGTCTACTTCGGAGCAGTTGTAGAAGACCAGGAGTTGTTGCACCCGCTGATTGCAGAGTTTCTAGACGTCTTCCTCGAAGAGTTTTTAGGATTGCCGCCCGATCAAGATGTGGAGTTCACCATTGACTAAGTGCCCGGATCAGCGTCAAAGTTCCAGTATTGCTATAAGATCAACCCGAAGTAAGATGTAGAGTTGAAGGCTCAGAAAGATGAGCTTGAAGGGAAGGGTTTTATTCGATCCAGTGCTTCATCCTGGGGAGCACCAGTACTCTTCGTACCGAAGAATGATAGGACTGTTAGAATGTGCATCGATTACCATGCATTCAATAACATCACCATTAAGAATAAGTACCCGTTGCCGCGGATAGATGAGTTGTTTGATCAGCTGAGTGGGGAAAAAGTTTTCTCGAAGATTGATCTTCGGTCGGGGTATCATTAGATGAAGGTTCGGGAGCAGGATATTCCAAAGACAGCTTTCAATACCCGCTACGGCCAATACGAATTCTTGGTGATGCCGTTCGGACTCACCAATGCTCCAGCAGTATTTATGAATAAGGTCTTCCATAAGTATCTGGACAAGTTTTTCATAGTCTTCATTGAGGACATCTTGATCTATTCGAAGACTGGGGAAGAGCATGTGGAGCATCTACGGATTGTTTTAAAGATTCTGTGGAAGGAGAAACTATACGGAAAGCTCTTGAAGTGCGAGTTTTTCTTAGACAGAGTAGAGTTCTTGGGGCATGTGGTGACTGAAGAAGGGATTTTTGTAGATCCTAAGAAGATTGAAGCTGTGGAAGCATGGGCACCTCCCAAGTCAGTAGCTGAGATTAGTAGTTTCCTGGGGCTAGCAGGTTACTACCAGAAGTTCGTGAAAGATTTTGCCAAGATAGCAGAGCCAATGACGAAGCTTACGCGGAAGGACGAGGAGTTCATCTGGAGCGACGTCTGACAGTCAGCATTTGAAGAATTGAAGAGAAGACTCACTACAGTGCCAGTTTTATCTTTGCCATCAGGATCTGGAGGGTTCGTCATCTACAACAATGCATCAGGAAAAGGCTTGGGATGTGTGCTTGAGCAGAACAAGAAGGTTATTGCTTATGCTTCTAAACAATTGAGGCCTCATGAGAAGAATTATCCTACTCATGACTTAGAGCTTGCAGTAGTCATTTTTGCCTTGAAAATATAGAAGCACTATCTGTATGGCGAGAGAGTAGACATCTTCACGGACCATAAAAGCCTGAAGTATATTTTTACTCAGAAGGAACTGAACATGAGGCAGCGAAGATGACTGGAACTCATGAAGGATTTCGACATCAATCTGCAATACCATCCTGGAAAGATGAATGTAGTGGCAGATGCTCTTAGTCGATATCCTCTAGCTATGTTCCTTACTATGGATCGACATCTTCTCGAAGATCTTGAGAGTCTGGGGATCGAGATTATTCTTCCAGGAGTTCGAGGGCAGCTGATGCACATGCAGATACAGTCAGGACTGATAGAGAAGATCAAGGAGGCCCAGTTTCTAGATGAGGGACTACGATGTCTCAGAGGTCAGGCAGAGGCAGGATTGCTTGACGACTTCACTATTGCAGAGGATGGATCCCTAAGGCACGAAAACCAGTTATGTGTGCCCAAGGATTTGCGAGAGGAGGTTATGCAGGAGGCTCACCAGTCGTAGTATTCTATTCATCCTGGATCTACCAAGATGTATAAGGATCTGCAGGAGTATGTTTGGTGGTATAGAATGAAACGAGAAGTTGCTAGATTCGTTTCTAGATGCCTTGTGTGCCAGCAGGTTAAGGCAGAGCACCAAAGACCAGCAGGACTACTCCAGCCTTTACCTATTCCGGAATGGAAGTGGAAACACATAACCATAAACTTTATCTCTGGTTTACCGTGTACGCCTGTCGGCAAAGATGCTATTTGGGTTATCATGGACAGACTGATGAAATTCGCTCACTTTATTCTATTCAAGGTAGGGCTGTCGACCGAGAAGCTTGCAGACCTCTACATGCGACAGATCGTGAGGATTCATGGAGTGCCAGCGAGTATCATCTCCGATAGGGACAGTTATTTCACATCACACTTCTGGAGGAGTCTACAGCTGAGCTTGGGTTCACAGTTGAAGTTCAGCACCGCCTATCATCCACAGACAGACGGACAGTCCGAGAGGACTATCCAGACATTGGAAGACATGCTGCGGGTTTGCACACTCGACTTCGACGGATCGTAGGAGAATCACTTGCACCTTGTGGAGTTTGTCTATAACAACAGTTATCAGGCCAGCATCGAAATGACACCGTTCGAGGCACTATATGGATGTAAATATCGCACACCTTTATCTTAGGACGACGTTGGCGAGAGGACTTTGCTTGGGCTAGAGATGGTGGTAGATTCAGACGAGAAAGTCAGACTGATCAGAGAGCATTCAGAGTTGCACAAGATCGACAGAAGCACTGGGTAGACAGTAGCAGACGACCCCTGGAGTTCACAGTTGAATATAGAGTGTTCCTGAAGATCTCATCGACTATAGGTACCATTCGTTTTGGCAAAGGTGGGAAGCTCATTCCCAAATACATCGGGCCTTTCGATGTGACGACGCGGATTGGCAAGGTGGCATATCGACTAGCACTTCCTGCTAGCTTAGAGGGAGTATACGACATTTTTCACATGTCCCAGCTTCAATGCTATATTTCGGATCTGAGCCATATGGTGGACTACTCAGTGCTAGAGGTAGGTCCGAGATTGACCTACGAGGAGCAGCCAGTGGAGATCCTTGATCGGAGGGAGAAACAACTGCGAAATCAGACTATACTGCTTGTCCGAGTTATGTGGAAACATCACTCTCCAGGAGAGTCCACGTGGGAGCACGAGGACGAGATGCAGGAGCGCTACCCCAGTTTATTTGTTTGATTGTATTTTTTTATAAAGTTTTAAATACAATAAACATCTTGTGTGCTTGGATCATACTTGTGTTTTGTTTTATGTTTAAACTTTGTTCTCTAATTTCGAGGACAAAATCTTTTAGGGGGGAGATTTGTAACCCCACTTTTCTCATATTTAAAATTTTTTAAATAAATTTTTGAAAAGAATTACTTATGAGAGAAATTAATGAATAAAATATTTTGAGTTAAAATGTTTTCCTTGAGTAAATTTTTAGTGAAGCCAATATTTCAAGCCATTGGGCCAAAAATGTTATACATAGGGTTATTCAATTAAGAAGCCTGGGCTTTCAGCCAATAACAAACCAATTTGAGTCACTGTAGCCTTTCAATTTGAATTCAAGATTCAAATCAAATTTCTCTAACAACTTTTCTTCCATTTCTAACTGACATTGCGTAGAGAAGGAAATTGTGCTTCCCGCTAGGTTGGTTGCTTCGTGCCCATACCCCGTAACAACCTTTATAAGCACACCTTCCTTCCTTTTTCATTTTCGTTCACCATCATTCTAGAGAGCTCTTCCTCTTCCTTCAAACTCTATTCTCTCTCACCTCTTGTTCGTGATCGGCTATGGCAGACACAACACCGACACTGAAAAGGACATCGACGAGTAGCTTATAGTCCAGAGACTTCATCCTCCGACGATTGGACGGTGCACGACGGCGATCTTCTTCCTTCTTCCACCAGTGTCTTCACCTCCTTTGAAAACTCTGGTAAGTTTGGTAGATCTTCACATTTTTGTTTCGAATCTATAATTTAGATCGACCGGTCATTTGATCAATTTTTCTTTCATCCTGCGATCAGATCTGAAAGTACGGAAAGGCGATCGATTCGATCGACTATTCGTCTCCATCAATTACTTGCAATCGAGGTGAGCTTATTCAAGGTTCCTCGGTTCTTTGTCCCTTTCAGGTTTATTCTTCATCCATTGATCTTCATTGAGATTTGATGATTCTTGAACAATTTTGGTTCGATGTTTCTCAGGCAATTTGAGAAGTTATTGGGATCAATGGACTGACCTCAACTCATAAGTTGATCCAGACATGGTCAAATATTGTGAGTAATGGCCATTTTAAGTTTGTGCATATATTTTTTTCTATCACATCCTCGATGACTGATCTGCTGATCTGTTCTTAATTCTTTTCGAAGTTAGAAATCGAATCAGGATAAATTAGAGGTTTAGCAAAATATTTTGTCGATGAACTATAGAATCTGATCGAACCTAGGTAAGTATTTGGATTGTTCTTTTAGATTTTGGCCTGAGCTTTCTCTTGTATTGTACTGTGCCTGCATAATCAGATCCCAAAAATTGTGAATCAAGTTGCCTGTCCAAATTGATCTTGAGAACGAAGCAAGCAGGACGAGATCGGGTCGGACACGGAGAGCTTGTGTCCTAAATTGAAAGTTGAGTCGTTTGTTCACATCTGAACCTATTTCATCAAGTAATTCTTTTTTATTTTGTTTTCTCATATAGAGTGCTATGAACAGAGGGTATCAGAGAGTATCGTAACTCAGGATGGGTTTAATTCTGATGTTAGCTAGGCTCGAAAGGATTTTAGGAAGTTGCATTCATGTCTATTGTATTAATTGATAAGTTTAAAGTCCTATCAAATTGATTTAATGTTGTATACTGAAATTTATCATGTTTGCGTATTAGAGAATCTCTAAAACTTTTATAAGAAAGTGAACTCAGTATGTTGTGATTGGATAAGTTGAGTTTTTGCAATTAAGTATCAGAGGGTTGTAGTGTGTGACATTTTTGCATGTTATCTCAATCTAATTTCATTGAGAGGGGAGGAGCATTTTAAAGTTTGATGTTAACTAACTGAAGGTTACTGCCTTACTGATCTGAAGTATCATCACTAGTTCAAGTTTTAGAGTCATTGGTGGGATGTCAAATTCTTAATTTAAACTGAGATTCCAGTTTCCTATTAAGGTCTTGATTCAAACTGGAATCTCAGTTAGATATTGAAAATTTTGATTTATCTTTAAACCCCAGGTTGATTCAACTCGAGATTGGGTCCTCTTAGGTTGTGCTTGTATCAGTCAGTCTAGATTACCTTGTAAAATACTGATTTAGTATTGCCCAGGAATTCTTAATAGTGGGTTCTCATTTCAATACTAACAAGTTTTTGAAATGGAGAGGGTTACTTCTTTTCCAAATGAGATAACCTGTAGGAGATGACGATTTGTTCAGATGGGTACCTGAATCATGAGTTCATTTCTTTCTTTTATCAACTGAGGGTTGGGATGGTAAGGACTGATCTTGTGTAATATGTGACTGAAGAATAAGTTCTAAGTGAAGTCTTACTGAACAAGTGGAGGAATATAACTCAGATTTTCTCATGAGTTATGCTAATATGTATCAGTGGGGAGCCTAGTTGGCCTTCTGGATTTTGCCTTTAAATTCTTTACTGTTGCTGGGCTATACAAAGAGGGGGAAGTTCATATATTGATTTCAGGATGGAGATTCATCAGACCAATTTTAGGGGAACCCTGACTATGGCTTTGAAGGATTTAACCCTTGTGGTTGGGTGCTTGTAACAACAAGCTTTACCTTGCCTTTTTCTTCAATTGATTGCTTCTCGGTTTTGGTGTTTTAGGTTAACAAATATAGATGGTTAGAAATTAATCAACTTGTACTTAAAATATAGGAGGACATCCAGCTCCATTCACCATCCTTGATTTCTCGGAGCATGGCAAGTACATTCTATGGTCTTGTACATTTACATTCATATCTTGTACTTCTCTTGATGACACGTTATGACACGATATCATATTCTTTTGTACTTTCATGTCTTGTACTTACTTGTAGTCGGGAAGGGAAAACACACTAGCTATGTGACCAAACCTATGTTCTGATATTCATATAGATAGCTTAGGCCTTGCACTGTGCACGCGGGTCCTAAGCCGTACCCTTATTCCTGTACTCATGTGCTTATTCCTGTACTTACCCTAGCCGGTCACATAGGCTAGTTGTATTTCAAATATTGTGCATATGTCATGTCTTGTACTTCAGGTTCATGGTTTACATTCTTGTACTTTATTTTCTGTACTTTCTGTACTTTACATTCCTGTACTTTCATGTTCTTTTCCTGTACTTTATATTTTATGTTCTCTTGTACTCATTTTTATATCATGATGTTCTTGTTCATTACCTAGAACTGTACTTTGCTTCGCTCCTGATTGGATATGTTGCATGTAAGATGGAGGTGATGTATGACATATACTATGGCCGTGAGCTTGCTGATGTGCTAGAGCCAACTGGAGCTGCACTAGACCTAGAGGCCGAGGAAGCCGAGTTATCTTTCCATTTTAGCAGTTTACTTTTATTATATTAGAGACTTCATGCATTACCTTACTTTCTGGATGAATGTAATAAATCGTAAAATTGTACTTTGAATTCTGGGATCGTTTAAAGAGATGCTGTGATTTGTATACTTTCATATTGCCTTATAGTTTCCCTAGATTGGACAACTTACTTCGTCGTGTTTAACGACGAAGGCTGGGTGTGTCCGATTCGTGTTCGATTATTCGGGAGCGGTCGTGGCAGTATGTGCGTATGGGATTTCAAAAAAAATACTAGCTGGTCGTCTTATTGAATTAAATGAGACACGTTCATATTTATACAGTGAACTATTGCAACTGACTAGCCGACCCCGATCATTGACATGTGTACCCGTGCTGATATTTCTAATTATATAATTACTTTCAATTCATGCAATATTGAGTATGTGCTAACATACTGGTGAATATTTTCTTGTTACAAAAAGGCACGTATACCTTATAGTCAAGGCATGATTATCCCGTAGCTTGGTTTGTTTGCTGCATTACGCTATATAAAACCTACAACCTAATTGCACTGGTATCTGTAGAAGCATGGAAAATACTAAAGAAAATGACTCATGCGGCCAAGAAAGACCCATGCGGCTCAGAAAATGCATGCGGCTCAGGGAGTCATGCGGCATAAGGAGCTATGCGGCCGGAGCCATTCCATGCGGCTCAGAAGACACGTGGCGTGACAGTGCTCCCCTCCGATCCATGCTGCATTAATTGCTTTGACGGCTGACCCCTCTGAAAAGTTGACAGACCTGACACGATCCCCCGAGAACAACAAAATGCCACGTGGTCCTGCCACGTGAGTGTGCTTATGCGGCTCGAAGTGAAGACTTCCCATGCGGTTCAGAGTGAAGCTGTCCCATGCGGCTCGAGTGGAATCATCCCTATGTGGCTCAAGAAGATCATGTCCATACGGGTCAAGCAGACACACCATTATGCGGTTCATACGGCTCATCATATGGTTCAGAAGTCTGAAGGAGGGGGCCACTGCCCAGACAGTCCTGACACGTGTCCTAAGTCTTATGCGGCCCAAAATTCATGCGGCCCAAATCTCATGCGGCCCAATCTGCATGCGATTCCAGTCTCACCATTGGCTCTCAGGACACGTGTCCTCAGCCGATCAATCTCCCAGATTTATGGTAATCCAAGATCGGGTCGAATCCCAATGATCTGGGGCACGTGGCAGGAGAATAAATTTGATTTATTCGCAGATATGAGAGAATCATTATAAGGAAGATTTATGCCAATCAGCATTGATTGCTAATGGAGATTTGGTGTAATCTACCCTTAATGGTTCTGATTCGTCACAATCAGAAACGAACGGCCTGGATTGATCAATCCCCAGGCCGCCGCCATCTCCAAGAGCTAATCATTGGCAACCCTAGCGATCACATCCCACTATTATAAATAGCAAGGTGCCATTCCCTTGTGAGATAGAGAGATATACAAAAAAAAGAATCAGAGAAGAATACGTATACACAGAGGGACTTCCCCCATAGTCAGAGAGAGAATATACACAGAGAGAGAGAAGCCAGGAAAGCAATCACAGATAGAGCAAGAAGGCGTTTCTTCGTCAACGACCAAGCAGATCTTCCCCGAGTCAAGGCTGCGTACCGATCGTCCAAGGAGTAAGGCAGAGCGGCCGTCGCTTTCCCGAGCCTCTATCGTCACCCCCAAGAATCTAAAATAAATAATCGTACTTAGACTGCTGTACCTAGGTTTTCGTCCCTAGGCTTTCTTTGTACGAGCGAGTTTGTATTGTGAGTCTAAGTTTAGTCCTCCGATAATTGTTCTGTACTTTTACAATCAATGGCAAACACGATGGCGACTCTGCTGGAGACTAACTTCTCCACGGTTGAGGAGTTGGTGACGCAATCGGACGCAGCCAAACTTGGCTCTACACAACAGAAGATGGTCGTACGCTTCGACCAACAGGCGTTCGAAGAGATGCTCTCTGAAGGTAGCACTGGCCCGGTCCAGAAGCGCACCCGTACCGTAAAGACTCGTAAAGAGTGGAGGCCAAAATCATTTGCTCCTCCGCAAGCCCTTGATGGGGTGCTCTCTATTGCTCAAGATGGCGAGAAAGACTCCCCTGCGGCCCCACTTCAGACCGTAGACAACTCTGCTGTCCCCAAGTCCGGCAGAAGAAAATACTATGATGCTAGACTTGCAGGGGCAAAGAGGAACTCTACGCGATCCGAGCCGCAGAAGAGTATTAACCGCAGGGAGAAAACCTATGCGGCTACAACCGCCGACCGCATAAAGAAAACTCATGCGGCCACATCTATCAGCCGCATAACTTATGCGGCTACAGTTGCCAACCGTTTGCAGAAAACCCATGCGGCCACAGATGCCAACCGCATGCGGTCAGCCTGCACGGTCGTGACTCCTAACCGCATAAAGACTCATCCTACAACAAAAGACAGCTGCATGCAGACAGCCTGCACGGTACCCAATGCTAGCCGCATAGCATCCGTCCCACGCTTCTCTCGATTAGTCTTCGACCGGCTCTCATGCGGTCCTGACTCTGATCATTCTCTGGATGATATTCCAGACTCTGTGGTATTCGACTTAGACTCCTCCTATTACGCACCCACAAGTGCTAAAAGGAGGAAGTCTAGGGCAGCACGGGCTCATCAAGTCCAGACGACTGCCCCAACCTCTGACTATCGGGGCGTCCTACTGATTATCACGCGGGCCTCTGATGGGAAGTTGTATAAAACCACTCAAGTCCAGCCCCCGACGGCAAACAGACAAAGTGGTTCCTCTGACCTGCGTGAGGTTGTCCTCTACAAACACAAGGAAAGAGAAGAAGCTTCGGGGTGTAAAGAGCCCTCACACAGACATCAATGCACCCAGATCATCGTCAACTGCTGTTGCAGCAACGCGGCGGTGACGGAAGACCGACCATCCGTCTTCCAAAGACTACATCACCCGAGCTCGGAAGACGAGGCACCTCCTGTTGTCTCCTGCAAGTCCGCGCAGAAAGTTCTCGCTAAGGAAAGAGGGAAGAAAACGAGCATCTCCAGCCCAAAGGTGTCAACTACTGCAGCTAAGAAACCGTCGTCTAAAGGGTTATCCTCCACTGGAGTATTTCAACACACCCGTTCGAAGACGAAAACTGCTGCAGTAGGAAGTTCGTCGTCTGCAACATTGGGGGTCGTCGGAACTGGGGGTAGCACTCCTCCAAACATCTACGACAATCCGACATTCCAGGAATACGGACTGGAGGAAGCAAATCCTCCGACGGATACAGCAGACACCGACGTCCCCAAGGACATCTTAGACGAAGCAAGCTCCGAAGCCGGGGGTAGTGTTCCTTCCGAGTCTGAACCTGAAGAGAACATCCCCACATATTCTGATGATTTCTCGATGCACGGGTACGACTCGAAGGGTACATCCTCCACCACTCCTTCCGTCACTCCTCATGTGAAGACGGTGTTTATGACAGACAGCAATCAAGGCGGTTCCGGTGATCGCCAGTGCATCGACACTTTGGAAGCCATATTGCACGCCTTGGTCAAGTCTGTAGACGAGATCAAAGCGGCGCTTCCTAATCTGCAGGGGTGACACCTGGCCAGACAAGCACGGGTCCCCCAATCAACGTAGATTCAAATTTGGCGGCACCGAACCCGGGCAATAATCCTCCCGAAGTAACGGCTCCGACTGCGACAGATGAGACCCGAGAAGTAAGGAGAGAAGTTCAAGAGCTCCGAGCCATGTTCCACGCCAGAGAAAACTCTCAAGACTTCAGAATACGACAACCATATCCTGCTGAATGGAGGGATGTTCCATTCCCACCAAGATATAAGTCGTTCAATATCAACCCCTATGATGGCAAGACCTCAGTAAGTCGGTACATCACTTACTTCGAGGTCAATACCGACCATCTGCCCCATGATGACGCTATCCTGACACGGTTATTCATTGGGGCATTGGAAGGAGTCGCCTTCGATTGGTACCGCAACCTGCCGGACAATTGCATCCATTCCTTCGCTGGCTTCAAATGCCTGTTCTTGGAGAGGTTCTATGAGGTAGGGCAGGACGTCACGATGTCTACCCTCATGGACGTCATTCAAGGAGAGAAAGAGCTGACGAGGAATTATATTGAGCGGTTCCGTCAAACCGCAATGAAGTTACCATCTGGCAATTCGGACTCCTCCTTGATCGAAATTTGCCAAAAGAGACTACTCCCAACAATCAGTCTCTGGATGGGCGAGAGTCAATTCAAGGACTGGAAGGCTTTTATCATTAGTGCTACAAGTGCTGAAGAACGATTAAAGAAGGCTCGCCAACTGGGATTACATATCTCAGAGGGAGAGAACAAGAGCAAGCGTCCCAGCACCACCAACGATAATGGAGGTAGCCCCTCCAACAATCGGGACAACAGAGGCAAGTAGGCTATGGTGGCCGATACAGCCCAGAAGCCTGAGTCGCAACCTGCGGACAAATAATGGCCTCAAATCACTTACTCTTTTGAAGACGGTCATGTCAAGCCTATCTTGGACATGCTCATACAAGGAGATAGGATTCAGCTTCCTCCACCAAGACGGGAGCCTCGGCCGGCTGATCTGGAGAACCCAAAGTTCTGCCATTACCACCGCTACGTCCACCATGCTACGCACGACTGCTACCAACTGAAACGATATATCCAGAACCTCATCGATTCGAACGCTCTGGCCATCGATTTCGAGGAGGTAACCGTGGCAGCCAATATGGTGTCCGTATAATTCGGCAGCTTCCCTCCAACAGAGACCCAGGACGGGGTTATACCCATCCCTCTGGCAACGATGGAGATTGCTAATCTCCCACCTGCTCAAGCTGCTGGTCTAGTACCCCTCACCACATCACGAGGGGAAATCATGTGGGTCCATCCGGACCTAGTCCACGAGGTAACTCAGTCTACTCCACCTTCTAAAAAGAAAAGTGGAAAAGTCAGATCCTGCCGTACCACCTCAGCAGATGAAGAGGAAGTCACGATCGTTGTTACTCGATCCGGAGCACAATCTCAACCTGTGGCTGAAAACTCGACTGATGATCATCTGCCTATTACCACGGATGCTCCGGGACCGGCTCAGCCTTCGACGACCGACAAGCCTAGGCCGAAGGAGACTCGCTTCGACAAATCCCTCCGAAAGGAAACATCTCAGGGGCTGGAGAGGCCCTACAACTTCGACATCTTGGCACAATTGGCCAATACACCGGCCAAATTATCCTTATATGAACTCCTGAGGCTCTCAAAGGATGTCCGCACAGCCTTGAGCGATGCACTTCAAAATGCCGACGTGTACCTGGCTCAGGTCAACCTCACGGAAGAAAATCAGCCCGCAGACCTCCAAGACAGTACCTGTACGGGAGCAATGCCCAACATCGTCTTCACTCCACAAGACATGCTCATCAAGACTAATCTACACGATCGCCCATTATACTACACAGGCTACATCGGCGATGTAAAGGTGGACCGGATGCACATTGACCCTGGGTCTTCCATAAGCATCATTCCAAACGGACTACTGCATCGTTTTCGCATCCCAATGCATCGCCTGACCCCTACAAACACCGCCATCAGCGGGTTCAATTCGGGCAGGAGCTACCCAATCGGAAAGATCCGTCTGAAATGTCAGATTGGCGATCTCCAATCAGAAGTCACTTGCTACGTCATAGATGCCGACACTTCATACAACATCCTTTGGGGGTGCCCTTGGATACACGATTACATGATCGTGCCTTCCACGCTACACCAATGCTTCAAATATGTCGACAAGCACGGCTTCGTGAGGACAGAATTTGCTGACATCGATCCCTTCAAAGGGGTCGAATCTTATTACTTGGACTCCTGCCTATACGAAAAGTCGAAGAGGCACCTTGAAGGAGGAAGTAAACAAACTGATGTTGAAGCAACCACGGGATCAGAAGAACCTCTGACAATCCACCTCCAGGCTCGCAAACTAGGCAATTCCGTACCCCTTATGGCCACGCTGCGTAAGGACGCGATCAGCCTCTCGGCACAGGAAGAGCAGTTGAGAATCCGGCTACCAAGGTCCGGCCAGGTACCGAGACCCACGACAGGGCCACTTACCATCAGATTGCCGAGAGTCGGTCAATCCCAAACAGAGAAGCTCAATCCCTCCGATAGACCTCTGACGATACGCCTGCCTAAGAAAGGTCGTCACCCCGATGCGAGGTCTGACACTTCAAGCAAACCAGCCACCCCTCGCTCCACATCAAGTGCCAGACTGGGGGTTGCTAGTCTACCGACAATCCCACGCTCCGCTCCGTCAGTTGAGCCTCTGAAGATCAAGCTGACTAGGATGCCCTCTCAATCTTCATTCACACAGGGGGTAGCCGAAGAGGAACCAGAGCTAGCCAAGTATGTGGCTGCCCACACTGACGCTCCCTCCGTAGATGATGTAATCCCTCTAGAAAAGATACCTTACTTCATCAATAAAGGGTTATCTTTGAACTACACCGAGCTCAATAAGCTATGTACAATGTACGCTATGGAATACGATATAGGCACTCACCTACATACACAGGTGACAAATGTGTACACCGCTATCCAACTTACTCCAGTAGAAGACGCTTACCGAATAATCGAGGGAGGGGACCACCCAATCATCTTCGGCCGGACGAACAACCCGCATCCCCTCGCCATGGAAGAAGTCGACTTCGGGTCAGATGCTGGAAGACTGTCTCTGTATCTCTATAGCCCTCAATCCAAATATCTCATGCAGAAACAGGGGTATGATCTAGAGACAACGCCAGGACTGAACTACGGCACTGGATGACGATTACCTTTGAAGACGCCAGCCCCGGCGGGCAAACCACGGAACTACTATAACAAAACCCGATGCAGTTTAGGGTATGTAACGCCTACGACGACCCCTGAAAGCTCAGATAAAGAATGCGACTGGCAGTCACATTCAACCGGATCACCGACTTCCGACTCAGATACCAGCATCGGAGATGTGTTCGGACAAGTCATGTCAGTCAACATGGCATTCATCGACGCTTACGAGGAAGACGAAGACATCCCCGAAATCCTTGAGCTAGAGCCATGGGCCCAGCAATTAGACGCACAATGGGAAAAGCGGTTCGAACTGAGAGAACCTCCTACTGAAGATGAGGTCATACAAGTGGATCTCGGCAACGAATCTTCTCCAAAACCGATCTTTATCAGTAAAAGCCTAACTGACGAAGAACGAGAGTCGCTATTAGAACTTGTCAGAGAATACATTGATGTATTCGCCTGGAGCTATGAAGGCATGCCGGGGTTAAATCCTGACATCGCTCTCCACAAACTCAATATACGGCCAGATGCAAAGCCAGTCAAGCAGCAACAACGACGCTTCCGCCCAGGCATCATAGACGCGATCAAAGCCGAAGTCAAGAAGCTAATAGCCAGTGGCTTCATTCGTGAAGAGCAACATCCTGATTGGGTCGCCAATATAGTACCCGTCCTCAAGAAGAATGGGAAGATTCAAATCTGCATCGACTTCCGCAACCTGAACGAGGCATGCCCCAAAGATGAATTTCCCCTTCCTATCACAGACATCATGATCGACAATACATGCGGCTTTGAACGTATGTCATTCATGGATGTATTCTCGGGGTACAATCAAATCAAGATGTCTCCCGACGACGAAAAGCATACTTCATTCCGAACCCCGATTGGCACATACTGCTACACAGTCATGCCATTCGGTCTAAAGAATGCTGGCGCTACTTATCAGCGAGCCATGAGTATCATTTTCAGAGAACATTTATGCAAGACAGTGGAATGCTATGTCGACGACATCACCGTCAAGAGTCGCCGTAAGGAAGATCATCTGCAAGACCTGAGAACGGTGTTCAACTTAATGCGAGCCCACAATCTGAAGATGAACCCTACAAAATCGTTCTTGGGCGTATCCAGCGGGAAGTTCTTGGGCTTCATCATCACTGCACGGGGTATCCATGTAGACCCCGAGAAAATGAGGGCAATCATGGAGATGGGTCTCCCGAGAAATCTCCGTGAACTTAGAGGCCTCCAAGGGAGGCTAGCTTATATCAGGAGGTTCATTTCCAACCTCTCCGGGCGATGCCGACCGTTCACCCACCTCATAAAGAAGGGAGTCTCATTCGTATGGGACGAGGAATGCCAGCGCGCTTTCGATGACATCAAAGAATATTTATTAAATCCTCCAGTCCTGGTGGCCCCGGTCCCTGGAAAACCATTCCTGCTCTATGTACGAGCAATGGAACACTCCCTCGATGCCCTACTGGCACAAAACAACGACACAGGCCACGAGCAGGCCATTTACTATCTCAGCCGAATGATGGTCGGGCCCGAACACCGATACACCGATATGGAGAAAGAATGCCTCGCCCTGGTATTCGCCATTCAAAAGATGCGGCACTATGTCACGGGGTAAACCATACATGTGATCTCACGAATCAACCCTCTCAGGGTCCTTATGACCAAACCAGGGGCACTCAGCTCCCGCCTCGCTACATGAGCAATATTGCTGTCCCCCTATCATATGATCTTCGTCCCGCAGAAGGCTGTCAAAGGTCAAGCCCTGGCAGACTTTTTGGCGGCCCATCCAGGATCGGAATCATCCAGAATATACGAAGAAATCCCAGATGAGGTCGCCGATTCAAATACAACCACCCACGATAACATATGGCGGATGTTCTTCGATGGCGCTTCAAGAACCGGACCCAAGGGAAACATCGTCGTCGGAGTCGGAGTAGTATTGGTCTCTCCTACCGGGCTAGTGATCAATCGCGCCTACTCTCTCACGGAACCCTGCTCTAACAATGTGGCCGAGTACAATGCTTTGGTCATTGGCCTCCAACTCGCAAGAGAACTGGGGGTAGAATACCTTGAAGCATACGACGATTCGCAATTAATCGTCAACCAGATTCGGGGGATGTATGAAGTCCGCCATGAAGACATGATCCCCTACCACCAAATAGCGATCAACATTATCTCATCATTCGAGGGATTCTTCATCGAACACGTCCCCAGACTCCAAAATATCGAAGCTGATGCCCTAGCAGGCCTGGCTGCTTCCCTAGCAGTGCCAAACCACTCTCATCATTCGGTCGATGTAATCGGCCATGAGCTGGTCTGCCCCAAGAACAACGTTCAAGCCATGGCGAGCTATTCTGCTCAGATGATCGACGAAGTGCCAGACTGGAGACAACCATTCATAGACTTCGTGGTCTACGACATCCTGCTCGAGAACCCGAAGGAGGCTACTTCTATCAGACGACGTTCTCTCAGATTCTTCTACGATACAGAGACGAAAATGCTGTATCGCCGCTCCTACGATGGATTACTACTTCGATGCTTGTCGAACGCAGAAGCTAAAGAAGCCGTACGATAGGCTCATGACGGTGTCTGCGGGGCCCATCAGCCTGGCCCTAAGCTGCAAGATCGCCTTCGCCGGATGGGCTACTTCTGGCCCACGATGGTGGCTGATGCAATAGATTATGCCCAAAAATGCAAGGCCTGCCAAGTCCACGCAGACTTCATTCACCAACCATCCGAATTTCTACATCCGACAGTGGCGTCCTGGCCATTCGAAGCATGGGAAATGGATATCATTGGTCCAATCACCCCACCTTCCTCCCGAGGACATCGCTTCATACTTGCGATCACTGATTACTTCTCAAAGTGGGCAGAAGCTGTCCCACTCGCCGAAGTCAAGACTTCAAACGTAATCAGCTTCCTGAAGCACCATGTCATCTACCGCTTTGGACTGCCCCGAAGGATCATCCATGATAATGGCCTGCAGTTTATAAGCCACGCATTCTACCGATTCTGCGACAAACACCGCATTCAGAATGTCGCTTCGACACCATACAACCCGACAGCAAACGGGTTAGCAGAGGCATTCAACAAAACAATCATCAAACTCCTCAAGAAATTTATCTCCTCCAACAAACACGACTGGAACGAGAAGCTCGGCGAGTGCTTATGGGCTTATCGCACCACGGTTCGAACAGCCACCAGGAATACACCATTCTCTCTGGTGTACGGAAGTGAGGCAGTTCTCCCATTAGAGACTCAGATTCCCTCACTCCGAGTCGCCCTCACTTATCAATTGACAACGGATGACAACTACCGACGTCGACTACAAGAGTTAGAGGCCTTAGATGAAAAATGCCTCCTAGCTCAGCAAAGGATCGAATTATACCAAGCACGCATCTCAGGAGCCTTCAACAAAAAGGTTAAAGTCAGAACATTCCAAGTGGGCAATCTTGTTTTGGCAGTCAGGAGGCCAATGGTCATGACTCACAAGACCACCGGCAAGTTCCAGCCAAAATAGGAAGGCCCATTTATCATCGAGGTCGTGTTCTCCAATAGTGCTTACCGCCTCGCCAAGCAGAACGGAGACTTGCTCATGTTGCCCGTCAACGGCAAGTTCCTGAAGAAATACTATATTTAAACAACATTTTCCAGAGTTTCGAGTTATGTGCCCGCTGGTACCACTGAACTCAACCCCCTAATTTTCCAACTTATTGAGTCACGTACCCTCTTGTACCGCTGAACTCATATCCCAAATTCCCAAGTCATATACCTGATGGTACCTCTGAACTTACACTTTGATTCCAACATTCACAGATTTTTGAGTCACGTACCCGCGTGTACCGCTGAACTCATGCCCTTCTTCCATAAACATATCCCAAATTCCCAAGTCATGTACCTGCTGGTACCTCTGAACTTACACTTTGATTCCAACATTCATGGATTGTCGAGTTATGTGCCCATCGGTACCCCTGAACTTACATCCCGATCACTCTTTTGAAAGAAAGTCATGTATAATCATACCGCTAAACTTTCTTCCTACAAGAGATCCTTCCTCATGATCTAATACCTGCACTCCCAGTGCACAACAAAGGTAACGGATCCACAAATTTCCAAGACGACCATGTCCTCATCACCTCTGAGTCGTCCCATTTTCGCCAAAAACAAATCACCCATACATAGAATTTCCATGTCCTCATTACCTCTGAGTTATTCTATGTACCCCCCCCCCGTCAAAGAAACCCTCATGCTCACCATGTCCTCAGCACCTCTGAGTCAGTATGATTGGTTCCTTTCTTTTAAACTTATTGTTCGTATCCAAAACCAGGGTATGTTAGGGACAATGGGTCCACGCAAAATGACCCGATAAAAGGATTATTACAAAGCAAAAGAGTAAAGCAAATATATATTCCATTCAGTCAGAAATCAGTTACATCCACACGGTTACAGGAAAGTTCTTCATTACAGACAACACCTCAAACCCCTAGTTACAAAAATGCGTATACAACTCCTTCAACCACATTACGTATGAAGGGTGCAACTGAGGAAGATCCTCGTCCAGAATGGGAGAATCAGGATTCCCAGTGGTGTCACCCTCAGCAGTCTCGACAGTGGGGAGGACGTCGTCCCTCTCAGGCTCCGATTCTTCTTTCATTGTCTCCTTCTTAACAGAGGAAGGCCCCTGATTGACGCCAGGGCCCTGATTGACGCCAGGGAGCGACGGATCCTCTACCACTGCAATATCAGCACTCGGTGGAGACACTATAAGGACCAAAAGACGAAAAAAAAGTGATGAGAAATGATGAAAACAGTCAGAAGATATTCAGAAGTGTTCATGCGGCTCGTTTAAAGACAACTCTTATGCGGCTTGGGCATGGAATATATTCCATGCGGCTCATAGGATGTGTATGCGGACCACGTAATCTAAAAAGCTCGCATCAAAATGATTATGCACGAAGCAATGCAGCAGAGCAGCATCTTCTAGGGTTTCAGAGCACCCAATCGTCCGCACAGTCCTTACCTTCGATGACAACATGAACATCAAGACGAACGGGGGGTGCGGCAATTGAAGACGAAGCCGACTTCCTGCTCCTAGCCACAACCTTCTTCACTGCCTTGGAAGCCCTAGGTGCCATCGTGGTTTGTCAGTTGGAAGAAGAAAGCAAGACAGAAATCTTAATCAGAAAGAGTCTAAGAGAGAAATCCTTCTAAATACCCTTCCATTTATAGAGAAAGGAGGACCAAGACCGACGCTTCGTACAAAGTAGTCGATTCTTCGGCTATCGATACTGACTAGTTAATTAGAGGTCAGAAATTCCTAGGATCCTGCCCCAAAAAGGTTTACATGCATGACATAATGGCGTGACGAGAAGCTATGCGGCTGAACAATCTATGCGGCCAAGATCTCTACGCGGTCAGGGTTTCATATGCGGTTAGAAGAGTACGGCCATGCTTCTTATTCAAAGTATTTCAATTTTTACAAATTGAAAACTTTGAAGGGGGTTCTGTAGAAACATGGAAAATACTAAAGAAAATGACTCATGCGGCCAAGAAAGATCCATGCGGCTCAGAAAACGTATACGGCTCAGGGAGTCATACGGCATAAGGAGCTATGCGGCCGGAGGCATTCCATGCGGCTCAGAAGACACGTGGAGTGACAGTGCTCCCCTCCGATCCATGCTGCATTAATTGCTTTGATGGCTGACCCCTCTGAAAAGTTGACAGACCTGACACCAAAGCAGGTAATTATGACTCTGTCATGATGATGAATCTCTAAGAAAGAGAAAGAAATCTCTGACACGATCCTCCGAGAACAACAAAATGCCACGTGGCCCTGCCACGTGGGTGTGCTTATGCGGCTCGAAGTGAAGACTTCCCATGCGGTTCAGAGTGAAGCTGTTCCATGCGGCTCGAGTGGAATCATCCCTATGCGGCTCAAGAAGATCATGCCCATGCGGCTCAAGCAGACACACCATTATGCGGTTCTACGGCTCATCATATGGTTCAGAAGTCTGAAGGAGGGGGCCACTGCCCAGACAGTCCTGACACGTGTCCCAAGTCTTATGCGGCCCAAAATTTATGCGGCCCAAATCCCATGCGGCCCAATCTGCATGCGATTCCAGTCTCACCATTGGCTCTCAGGACACGTGTCATCAGCCGATCAATCTCCCAGATTTATGGTAATCCAAGATCGGGTCGAATCCCAATGATCTGGGGCACGTGGCAGGAGAATAAATTTGATTTATTCACAGATATGAGAGAATCATTATAAGGAAGATTTATGCCAATCAACATTGATTGCTAATGGGGATTTGGTGTAATCTACCCTTAATGGTTCTGATTCGTCACAATCAGAAACGAACGGCCTGGATTGATCAATCCCCAAGCCGCCGCCATCTCCAAGAGCTAATTATTGGCAACCCTAGCGATCACATTCCACTATTATAAATAGCAAGGTGCCATTCCCTTGTGAGATAGAGAGATATACAAAAAAAAAGAATCAGAGAAGAATACGTATACACAGAGAGACTTCCTCCATAGTCAGAGAGAGAATATACACAGAGAGAGAGAAGCCAGGAGAGCAATCAGAGAGAGAGCAAGAAGGCGTTTCTTCGTCAACGACTAAGTAGATCTTCCCCGAGTCAAGGCTGCATACCGATCGTCCAAGGAGTAAGGCAGAGCGGCCGTCGCTTTCCCGAGCCTCTATCGTCACCCCCCAGAATCTAAAATAAACAATCGTACTTAGACTGCTGTACCTAGGTTTTCGTCCCTAGGCTTTCTTTGTACGAGCGAGTTTGTATTGTGAGTCTAAGTTCAGTCCTCCGATAATTGTTCTGTACTTTTACAATCAATGGCAAACAGTATCGTTGTAGAGTTATGCATATCGTACCCCGTACGGATGTACTCATTCAGAATGATCATGACCCACGAGATATGATTTCAATTAACATAGGGACAACTAAGTAACATAAAATAACTATTGCATGGAGAGGAATAAATTTTGAGTTCTTACTTGACAACCATCTTTAGGATAAATAGCCCCGAAATGTCGGCTGGTCCCTACGGATACTGCAAATTTGCCATACGGGCAGAGGTGGTATCTGTTTACTTTTCTACTATATTATTGACAGGAGTCCTGCTAGGACCCGTGTAATTCATGATTGGCGCAATTGATTATGGATAGACTAGCCTTGCTTGTACAGGGTAAGAACTGAGGAATTTAATAATGCATCTTTCCAAGATAACTTGGAACTTACAGTTAGCAAGCCGTAGTAGTTGTATTGCCGCTTTAATTTTGATTGTCTGTGCACTGTATCCTATTTTGTTGACTACTAAGGTGAGTAGAATGTCATGACATGATGGGTCATGTCACTCCCTGATTCCGGAATATGTATTTTTAGAACGTATACTGCTTATTTGTATTTACGTATATTTATACGATATTTATTTTGTTGTATTTCTTCATGTATATCCCAAATTATTTGACAAAATAATATTTCGTAATTTATTTTCTGTGATTTTAGTTTACAGTTTTGGCTCTAATTGGGTGACATGTTCTCGGTTCACTTGAACCCGTTGGGTCATCATGAACCAACTTGGTTTAGGCTTTTATATAAAAGCCCATTCCTTTTATCTCCCCTCATTCATTCCTCATAACTCCTCTCATTTACTTCCTTCACCCAACCAAAGGCAAGTATCAACTTGCACAAGGGAGAGATCCATCATTTTTGTTTTCCTTCAAAATTTTTACCAAAACTTGTTCTTCTCCTCATTCTCTACTAGATTAGAACTTGGAATTCTCTGATTGGAAGCTTTAATTTTTGTAGATCTAAGTTTTAAACATTTTTCGGTTTTCCTTGGTTTTGATCTACTAAACTCCACCATTTTCAAGTTTTAATGGTTCCATGTTGTAGAGAATTGAATTTTACTCCAGATTGAACTTTAAAAATCAAAATTTGGTTAAGAATTGACTTAGTTATGATTTTTGGAGTTTTTAGGGTTCATGGTTCTTCCCTCTCGGTTGAGGGGAAGAAGATGAACAGTGTCCTGTGTCCGCGCCCTCCGCGCGCGTGCGTCCCGCGCCGCGCTGATGGGAGGTCTGCGCCCCTGTGTCCCGCGCCCTCTGCGCGCGCGCGTCCCGCGCCGCGCTGATGGGAGGTCCGCGCCCCTGTGTCCCGCGCCCTCCGCGCGCGCGCGTCCCACGCCGCGCTGATGGGAGGACGCGCCCCCGCGCCCGCGTGGTGCCCGCGCCGCGTGGTCTCCCGCGCCGCGTGGTTCCAGCACCAGGCCGCCCCCGCGTGTTCGCGCCCCTGTGTGGACGTCACGCGCCCGGCCTTCCGCGCCCTCGCGTGTCCGCGCCTTGCGTGGTCCGCGCCCCTCGCGTGTCCGCGCCTTGCGTGGTCCGCACCCTCGCGTGTTCGCGGCCCTCGCGAGTCCGCGCCTTGCGTGGCCCGCGCCCTCGCGTGTCCGCGCCCCGCGTGTCCGCGCCCCCGCGTGTTCTCGCCCCCGTGTGGACGTCACGCGCCCGACCGTTTTCCCCGCGCCTGCGTGGCCGCCCGCGCCCGGCGCTTCCCGCGCCCGTGTGGCCGTTCGCGCTCGTGACCGCGCCCTCGCCCGCCATGCGCCCGCGCCATGGATGTGACGCGCCCGCGTTGGTTGGCCGACCTTGCCTTAGTACCTAGTCAGCCTGTTCCTGGTTTTCCATTTTTCATGCTACCTTGGCTTATATACGTGTATATGTATTGGTTTGTGTATTCGATATATCCTTACGCCTTTTGTCCTGAGCATGAATCTGACCCTGGAGAACAAAGTGTTCCTACTCGCTACATGTGCCTGAATGTCCCGGTTCTCGTTCATGCTTGACAAATGACTCAAAATCCCACGTGGCGCATTTGTAATATTGCATTACACTAAGGAGGGTAGAACGTGTCGACCTACTGATCGACATGGATCCTCACTTGGGGTACTCGTACTACGGTACGACATTCTAGGAGGATGATCATGCAGGCCACAGCATGAGGATCCAAGATTTCACATAGGGTTTAAATTAGGCAACTAAATCTATTAGATGCATGGAGAGGGCAGAATCCCGAGATCGTGTTACACCAGCCGCCTTGAGGTATTGCCTCGACGTGCCAGCTGGTCACCACGGATACTGTGCCATCTGCAATGAGTGGATGCCGGTATCCGACTATTTCCTGATATATTATAAGTTTTGGCAAGGTAGCCCTACGGGGACTTGTGCCTGCAAGGTAGCCTTATGAGGGACCTGTGCTTAATAATACTTGACTACGCGGACCCCTGGGTTGGCTAGCCTTGCTGGAAAGATACGATCTGAGGACTCTGATAATTTAATGCGAGGATAACCTCGCCATACTAGAAACTCGTAGACTTGACTGGCCGTGAAAATGACTTGCTTGTAATTTTCTTTTACCTTCCGCGAGTAACTGAGGAAAGCGGACTGTTATGGTGCGTGATCCAACCCATGTTCTTGTTTGATTGTTGGGTTGGTTATCGTACTATGACAGGCTGCAGACCGAAGTTACGAACTGAAGCCTTAATTTGATTGTGATGTGTTACTCCTGTGAATGACTAAGGAAC
The DNA here is from genome assembly GCA_029216955.1 of Iris pallida. Taxonomy (NCBI): domain Eukaryota; kingdom Viridiplantae; phylum Streptophyta; class Magnoliopsida; order Asparagales; family Iridaceae; genus Iris; species Iris pallida. Next base: position 65,228 of record JANAVB010044817.1, on the reverse strand, counting down.
ATGGCCCACCGCGGTACGTGATCCAACCCATGTTCTTGTTTGATTGTTGGGTTGGTTATCCTGCTGCGATGGTCCGTCGACCGAAGTCACGACCAGGAGATCTTCTTACTTATATCTGTAAATTTATGTAAAGGTCATAGAGTGCGACGCGTCCCGGCTCCATATGGCACCTTTTGTCCTTATTTGGTTGTAAGGGTGCCAGATGGGTCCGACGATGTAGCGCTACCCTATAGCCGCAGCATAAGCTTTATTCTTATCATTATAACTGGGTTTTATCTTAACTCTTGTGCCCTTTGGCGGTACTTGCTATTCGGGGCTGACCCCGCTGGTTTTGTTGGCCAGATCTCGTAGCAGAGCCAGAGGACGCGATCCTTCTTCCTGACATCCATGGTGCATACTAGGAGCATGGCTGGTCGGGGACTCGAGTGGGTTTCTTCTCCACCACTCTTGCTTATACTTTTGTGCGGCGTTCAGCCACCGGCACCTGTTAGCCGGATTACTTGATATTTTGTGTCAGTACATAATTGTAACTAAACAGACTGCAGCTGTGTATAATTTTGTGCTCATGACTCTCTGAGATAGCTATGTTATAAAGCTAGTCTCTCATGACCATTTTGATGAAGCGTCGGGGACGCCTTACTGCTTTACCTTTAATATTCATTTAATTGCTGATGTTGTGTTGATTGATTGAGACATAGAACTCTGTGGGACCATAGGATACTTGATTGTAGCATGTACTCCCTAATCTCTTGACAGCCACGATCGCCGTATGACGTTACGTACCTCATATGGTGTAGCTGGCCTCGTCCGTCTCCGTATTTCGGTACTGGGGCGTGACAAGGTTTTAGTGGTGGCCCATGCAGGTCTGATTTTCAGACTTGTGGGGTATTGCGAATTATTAGGAGTCTCAATCAAAACTTGTTCCCCTTGAAATTCTGTTTCGAATTCTCTGTCCTTGCCTTGATCTCTAACCTGACTTGCATCCTCAAAATCTTCCTTGTCCGGACTTGATAATCTTATATTCTTCTCTATAGGGGTGCTTCATTCTCAGTAGCGGGTGAGGCCCATGAGGAAGAGCAGCAAGAGCATGGCTCGACTGGGCAGCAACAGGGGAGAGAACCTTCTCCAGTGCAGGCACGAACAGAAATGGAACCAGAGGCAGTGCAGCCGCAGGTTAATGAAACTTCTGCAGCACTAGTAGCGACGGCAGTACCAGACGCCGTAGCACTCCTGGAGATCATCCGGGGGTTTCTTGTCACTAACCAACAGCAACAGACTCGGCAGCAGGAGCAGAACGTGTTGCTGAACCAAGGGATTCAGTTAGCTCTTGAGAGGAGTGCCGGGGTTGACTCGGGAGCCTCAGGAGGGTTCCGTCGCTTGAACCCGAGGTATTTTGATGGCACGGAGGATGCCATCACTGCGGATGCATGGATTCAAGACATCGAAGCCATTCTTGTAGCAGCCAAGGTTCCAGACGATGAGAAGGTTGATCAGGTCAAACTGGTACTTCAGGATCTTGCCCGCGACTGGTGGGCATCAGAAGAAGTTGGTACAAGACGCCCTGTTCGTTGGACCACCTTCAGTGACAGATTCAAGGCCAAGTATTTTGGCATAGTAGCTCGATATGAGCTCTAGCAGAAGTTCATCAATCTCAAGCAAGCAGGCAAGACCGTAGATGGGTATGCAGCAAAGTTCTCAGATTGTGCCGTTTCGTACCATCAATGGTGGCAACGGAGCCAGAGAAAGCTATGAGGTTCCAGCAGGGACTTCATTTGGAATTATTACAGCTTGTGGAAGGACACGACTACCAGACGTTTGACACTGTCTTAACGGCAGCCCAGAGGTACGAGCTTACCCAGCAGAGGTTGGCATCGAGGGCAGGAGGTCAGAAGAGATCTCATTCCCAGGTTGGAGGAGGAGCAATGCAGCGAACATCGGCGCGAAGGACGGCCGTGTCAACTAATACAGCGCCAGTTCGGCATCAGCAGCCGAGGAACCAGCAACAGCGTCAGGGAGACCCCCGGGCTGTACATTCTGTGGGAAGGCAGGACACACGAGAGAGGTGTGTCGGTCAGCGAATGGCTTATGCTTGAGGTATGGTAGTTCAGACCACCGTATTTCTACTTGTCCTATGATGCAGAGGCCAGGAGGGCCAGCTCAGCAGTTTCCAGCATTGCCAGCTCCAGTGGCAACCCCGAGTGGAGGGCCAGTATTAGCAGTAAGGCCCCTAGCCCAGCGTCTACCAACGCAGGCTCAGATGTTCCGCCAGGCACAGGAAGCCGAAGGCCCTCAGAGGCAGCAACGGCATGGTCGAGGAAGGCCGCAACAAGGGGCTCCGCGGGGCCAGGCTCTCACATTAACCTTGGGAGAGGCTCTAGCATCCAGCGACGTGGTGGCAGGTAAAATTCTCGTCACCTCATTTTCCGCTGTAGCATTATTTGATTCAGGTGCTACTCATTCATTCATCTCTGCACAATATGCTACACGGATTGGACTAGTGTTTGAGACATTGCTGGAGAGGATGGATATACTCACCGGCAATGGCCTCGTAGAAGTGAGCAGAGTACGCTTTTCATGTCCGGTAGAGGTGTGTGGGCATTTATTGCCCGCATCATTGATTGAATTCCCTATGGGGAATTTTGATGTTGTTCTTGGCATGGACTGGTTGAGAGACAGTCATGCGACCATTGATTGTAGAGGAGGTAGGGTCATATTCAGCATTCCTGGGATGGAGCAGTTCATCTTTACTCGAACCTTGAAGAATCAGGCCGGAGGCGTCATCTCAGCAGCAGTGTCAGAGCCAGGACAGATTCGAGAGTGGTCGAAGATTTTCTCGACGTCTTCCCTGATGAGCTCCCAGGGATACCCCCAGTCAGAGAGGTAAAATATAGCATTGAGTTGAACCCTGGAACGAGGCCTATTGCAGACAGAGTTTACAGAATGTCGCCGTCAGAACAGGATAAGTTGTATCAACATGAAGAAGAGTTGAAGTCTAAGGGATTCATCCGAGACAGTAAATCGCCCTGGGCCGCGCCAGTGATTCTAGTTCCCAAGAAGGATGGGTCGACGAGGATGTGCATCGACTACCGCAAGCTGAATGCAGTAACAGTAAAGAATAAGTACCCGCTACCAAGGATTGATGACATGTTTGATCAATTGAGCAAGGCCCGCATCTTTTCCAAGATCGATCTTCGTTCGGGATACTATCAGGTGAGAGTCCGAGAGCAAGATATTCAGAAGACGGCATTCAGATCAAGATACGGGCATTATGAGTTTTTAGTAATGCCCTTTGGACTAACCAATGCCCCTGCAGTATTTATGGATTTGATGAACCGCATCTTTCTTCCATATTTGGATAAATTTGTGGTAGTGTTCATAGATGACATTCTTGTCTATTCCAGCAGTGAAGAGGAGCATGAGAAATATCTTAGGACTGTCTTACAGACATTGAGGAAGCATCAATTTTATGCGAAGCTCGACAAGTGTGAATTCTGGTTAGATCACATTTCGTTCCTGGGGCATGTAATTTCTGGGACAGGAGTGTCAGTGGATCCGAAGAAGATTGAGGCCGTAGAGCATTCGCCAGTCCCGAGAACGGTTGCAGAAGTACGAAGTTTCTTGGGATTAGCTGGTTACTACAGAAGGTTCGTGGCGGACTTTGCCAAGATCTCTGCGCCCTTAACGCGTTTGACGCACAAGGACGTGGAGTTTGTTTGGTCAGCTAGTTGTCAGGCATCATTTGAAGAATTGAAGAAGAGATTAATCTCGGCCCCGATCTTGACGCTTCCAGTAGGATCGGGAGGCTTTACAGTGTATTGTGACGCATCTGGGAAGGGTCTTGGATGTGTATTGATGCAGCATGGAAAGGTGATAGCATATGCATCTCGGCAGCTTCGAGACCATGAAAAGAATTACCCGACTCATGATTTGGAGTTAGCAGCTGTGGTATTTTCACTCAAGTTGTGGAGGCATTATTTGTACGGGGATCGGGTAGAGATCTATACTGATCATAAGAGTTTGAAATACGTGTTCACGCAGCGAGATTTGAACATGAGGCAAAGAAGATGGTTAGAACTGCTGAAGGATTTTGATTTAGATCTTCAGTATCATCCAGGCAAGGTAAATATCGTTGCAGATGCACTGAGTAGGAGAAATAGTGCCTTTATCTTGACCTCGCAGAAGCATATTTTAGAAGACCTCCAGAGTATGGGAATCGAAGTAGTTTTGCCAGGGGATATAGGAAGAATGACCAGTATGCAGATTCAGTCAACCATAGTAGAGAGGATAAGGGCAGCACAAGCAGGAGATCCACAGATTCAGAAGTTGCGGTCGGAGTGTGAATCAGGCCGTAGGAAGGAGTTAGTAATTCATGAGGATGGTACGCTCAGGTTTGGAAATAGACTCTGTGTACCGAGTGGAGATCTTCGGTAGGAAGTTATGTCCGAAGTTCATAGTTCTATTTACTCCATTCATCCAGGAGGAACGAAGATGTATCGAGATATCAGGCAATATTTTTGGTGGAATGGCATGAAAAGAGAGATAGCGAGATTTGTATCCAAGTGTCTAGTATGTCAGCAGGTGAAAGCCGAGCAGCAGAGACCAGCAGGATTGCTCCAGCCGCTTCCTATCCCAGAATGGAAATGGGAGCACATCACGATGGATTTTGTGACCGGTTTACCTAGATCCCCGGCTGGCAAGAATGTAATCTGGGTAATAGTAGATCGACTCACGAAGGTCGCTCATTTCCTTCCTTTCAGAGTTGGGCAGACTACTGAGCAGTTGGCAGAAATGTACATGAAGCGGATAGTGAAGCAGCATGGTATTCCAGTTAGTATAGTATCAGATTGGGATACTCGGTTCACTTTCCATTTCTGGCGGAGCTTGCACCAGAGTTTGGGGACCAAGTTAAGATTCAGTACTGTATATCATCCGCAAACTGACGGGCAGTCAGAAAGAACCATTCAGACGTTAGAAGATATGCTACGGGCATGTACCTTGGACTTTGGCAGATCTTGGGAGGATCACCTTCATCTTGTGGAGTTCTCCTATAACAACAGCTATCAGGCTAGCATTCAGATGGCCCCGTTCGAAGCATTGTACGGAAGGAAGTGCAGGTCCCCTTTGGCATGGGACGACGTCGGAGAACGAAAGTTGTTGGGACCAGAGATGATCACGCAAACTGTGGAGATAGTTAAGTTGGTCAGAGAGCGCCTTCGAGTTGCACATGACCGACATCGTCATTGGGCAGATCAGCATCGTAGGCCTCTAGAGTTCAGAGTTGGCGACCAAGTGTTTCTGCGGATTTCGCCAACTCGGGGTATCATTAGGTTTGGAACCCGAGGAAAGCTTAGTCCAAGATACGTTGGTCCTTTCAAGATTCTCGCTCGGGTAGGCGATGTGGCTTATCGACTTGCCCTTCCGCCTTCGTTAACTGGCATACATGATGTGTTTTATGTGTCCCAGTTACGTGGGTATGTCCCGGATCCGAGTCATATCCTCGATCATTCGGAGTTAGTCGTTGGTACCACTTAACTTACGAGGAACAACCCCGTATCTATTTTAGACCGGCGAGAGAAGGTACTCAAGAATCGGACGATCAGCCTTGTGTTTCTTGGAACCATCACTCTCCGGAAGAATCAACTTGGGAGCGCGAGGACGAGATCCGATCTCGGTATCCGCATTTGTTTGGTTTGTGAGGTATATCTTTATGCCATAATGACACGATTCTACATTCACTGCACCTGCTTGTATTGTACTTTTGTGATGTAGATAATAACTGCTTGTTAGTTAACTTGCATGTGATTGTGCCTTGCTTGTCCTGACCTTTCAATCCTGTCTTGGCTGGAAATTCCGAGGACGGAATTTTTCTAAGAAGGGTAGAGATGTCACTCCCTGATTCCGGAATACGTATTTTTAGAACGTATACTGCTTATTTGTATTTACGTATATTTATACGATATTTATTTTGTTGTATTTCTTCATGTATATCCCAAATTATTTGACAAAATAATATTTCGTAATTATTTTCTGTGATTTTAGTTTACAGTTTTGGCTCTAATTGGGTGACATGTTCTCGGTTCACTTGAACCCGTTGGGTCATCATGAACCAACTTGGTTTAGGCTTTTATATAAAAGCCCATTCCTTTTCTCTCCCCTCATTCATTCCTCATAACTCCTCTCATTTACTTCCTTCACCCAACCAAAGGCAAGTATCAACTTGCACAAGGGAGAGATCCATCATTTTCGTTTTCCTTCAAAATTTTTACCAAAACTTGTTCTTCTCCTCATTCTCTACTAGATTAGAACTTGGAATTCTCTGATTGGAAGCTTTAATTTTTGTAGATCTAAGTTTTAAATATTTTTCGGTTTTCCTTGGTTTTGATCTACTAAACTCCACCATTTTCAAGTTTTAATGGTTCCATGTTGTAGAGAATTGAATTTTACTCAAGATTGAACTTTTGAAAATCGAAATTTGGTTAAGACTTGACTTAGTTATGATTTTTGGAGTTTTTAGGGTTCATGGTTCTTCCCTCTCGGTTGAGGGGAAGAAGATGAACAGTGTCCTGTGTCCGCGCCCTCCGCGCGTGCGCGTCCCGCGCCGCGCTGATGGGAGGTCCGCGCCCCTGTGTCCCGCGCCCTCCGCGCGTGCGCGTCCCGTGCCGTGCTGATGGGAGGACGCGCCCCCCGCGCCCGTGTGGTGCCCGCGCCGCGTGGTCTCCCGCGCCGCGTGGTTCCAGCACCAGGCCGCCCCCGCGTGTTCGTGCCCCTGTGTGGACGTCACGCGCCCGGCCTTCCGCGCCCTCGCGTGTCCGCGCCTTGCGTGGTCCGCGCCCTCGCGTGTCCGCGCCTTGCGTGGTCCGCGCCCTCGCGTGTCCGTGCCTTGCGTGGCCCGCGCCCTCGCGAGTCCACACCTTGCGTGGCCCGCGCCCTCGCGTGTCCGCGCCCCGCGTGTCCGCGCCCCGCGTGTTCGCGCCCCTGTGTGGACGTCACACGCCCGACCGTTTTCCCCACGCCTGCGTGGCCGCCCGCGCCCGGCGCTTCCCGCGCCCGTGTGGTCGTCCGCGCTCGTGACCGCGCCCTCGCCCGCCATGCGCCCGCGCCATGGATGTGACGCGCCCGCGTTGGTTGGCCGACCTTGCCTTAGTACCTAGTCAGCCTGTCCCTGGTTTTCCATTTTTCATGCTACCTTGGCTTATATACGTGTATATGTATTGGTTTGTGTATGCGATATATCCTTACGCCTTTTGTCCTGAGCATGAATCTGACCCTGGAGAACAAAGTGTTCCTACTCGCTACATGTGCCTGAATGTCCCGGTTCTCGTTCATGCTTGACAAATGACTCGAAATCCCATGTGGCACATTTGCAATGTTGCATTACACTAAGGAGGGTAGAACGTGTCGACCTACTGATCGACATGGATCCTCACTTGGGGTACTCGTACTACGGTACGACATTCTAGGAGGATGATCATGCAGGCCACAGCATGAGGATCCAAGATTTCACATAGGGTTTAAATTAGGCAACTAAATCTATTAGATGCATGGAGAGGGCAGAATCCCGAGATCTTGTTACACCAGCCGTCTTGAGGTATTGCCTCGATGCGCCAGCTGGTCACCACGGATACTGTGCCATCTGCAATGAGTGGATGCCGGTATCCGATTATTTCCTGATATATTATAAGTTTTTGGCAAGGTAGCCCTACGGGGACTTGTGCCTGCAAGGTAGCCTTATGAGGGACCTGTGCTTAATAATACTTGACTACGCGGACCCCTGGGTTGGCTAGCCTTGCTGGAAAGATACGATCTGAGGACTCTGATAATTTAATGCGAGGATAACCTCGCCATACTAGAAACTCGTAGACTTGACTGGCCGTGAAAATGACTTGCTTGTATTTTTCTTTTACCTTTCGCGAGTAACTGAGGAAAGCGGACTGTTATGGTGCGTGATCCAACCCATGTTCTTGTTTGATTGTTGGGTTGGTTATCGTACTATGACAGGCTGCGGACCGAAGTTACGAATGGAAGCCTTAATTTGATTGTGATGTGTTACTCCTGTGAATGACTAAGGAACATGGCCCACCGCGGTACGTGATCCAACCCATGTTCTTGTTTGATTGTTGGGTTGGTTATCGTGCTGCGATGGTCCGTCGACCGAAGTCACGACCAGGAGATCTTCTTACTTATATCTGTAAACTTATGTAAAGGTCATAGAGTGCGACGCGTCCCGGCTCCATGTGGCACCTTTTATCGTTGTTTGGTTGTAAGGGTGCCAGATGGGTCCGACGATGTAGCGCTACCCTATAGCCGCAGCATAAGCTTTATTCTTATCATTATAACTGGGTTTTATCTTAACTCTTGTGCCCTTTGGCGGTACTTGCTATTCGGGGCTGACCCCGCTGGTTTTGTTGGCCAGATCTCGAGGCAGAGCCAGAGGACGCAATCCTTCTTCCTGACATCCATGGTGCATACTAGGAGCATGGCTGGTCGGGGACTCGAGTGGGTTTCTTCTCCACCACTCTTGCTTATACTTTTGTGCGGCATTCAGCCACCGGCACCTGTTAGCCGGATTACTTGATATTTTGTATCAGTACATAATTGTAACTAAACAGACGGCAGCTGTGTATAATTTTGTGCTCATGACTCTCTGAGATAGCTATGTTATAAAGCTAGTCTCTCATGACTATTTTGATGAAGCGTCGGGGACGCCTTACTGCTTTACCTTTAATGTTCATTTAATTGCTGATGTTGTGTTGATTGATTGAGACATAGAACTCTGTGGGACCATAGGAGACTTGATTGTAGCATGTACCCCCTAGTCTCTTGACAGCTATGATCGCCGTATGACGTCACATACCTCATATGGTGTAGCTGGCCTCGTCCGTCTAAGTATTTCGGTACTGGGGCGTGACAGGTCAACTTCTGTCTTTGTTTGGTTGGAGAGTTGGTTCGACTCACGATGTCACGTGAACCCCAGTAGCAAAAATAGAAACTAATATTTATTATGTTTTATTTACTTCATACTGGTTTATTTCTGTATTTCGTGCTTCCTTGTGGTACTTGCTATTTGGGTTCTAACCTCACTAGTTTTGTATGACCAGATTTAGAGCCAGTTCCTAGGGATCCAACTTACTTCTACCCCCCAAAATGGTTAATACTAGAAGAATGACCGCTGGAGGACACGAGTGCATTCCTTGCTTCCCTGCTCGTTTTACTGCTTACTTTACTTTTATCGCTTGGCACCAAACTATTAGTCAGACTGTCTTGATCTTGCTTTTATATAATTGTAACTAAATCAGACTGCAGCTGATAACGATTGTGTATACCTTGTTATATCATCTGGCTATATTTGTAAAGCGAGATCTCCATAACATTTTAACTGAGCGTTTGGGATGCCTTACTGCCTTATCTTATATGTTCTATATTACTGCTTCTCGTTTGAATGATTGAGATAATAGATATTGAGTAACCCTGGTGAGACTTGTATGTAGTATGCATCCCCTTGTTTGGTAGACAACATTGATCATATTATACAGTATTCATCTACCCATAATATGTAGCTGGCTGAGTCATTCCTCGGCTCTCCGGTATTATGAATATGGGGTGTGACAAAGTTTTAGTGGTGGTTCATGCAGGTCTAATTTCAGACTTGTGGGGTGTTTTGATTTATAGGATGTCTCAATCACACATTTTCCCCCTTGATCTCATGATTTGTTATTTTCAATCCTAGCTTGACATTCTAGTATTATTTGACTTCACTGATCTTTCATGTCTGGTCATTTGATTTTTCTTTTGTCCCTTTTCTTAGGGGCTCCTCGTCCGCATCTGTCAGAGCTGGACAACAACAAGAAGGACAACACGAACAACAGGACCTTATTAGTCAGCAACAAGGGCAAGTGCTACCTCAAGAGCACATCTAAGAAAAGTGATAGTGGAACCAGCAGCCGGATCGCAGTATCCAAAGGTTCCAATACCACCACCAGTTCCACCTACCCCTGTGGAAGTAGACACACCAGCTCTTCTAAAATTCATAAGAGGGATAATGGCCACTCAGCAACATCAGATGTTAGTCCAGCAACATATGCACACTCAGATGCAAGAGCAGAATGTATTACTCAACTAAAGATTGCAGACGGATCTAGAAAGAGGAGTGAGGACTGATTCGGAGGCGTCAACCCGATTCTACAAGTACAACCCTCGAGGTTTGGAAGGCATAGAAGATGCTATTTCAGCGGATGCATGGCTTAAGGACATCGAGGCTATTCTGACAGCGGCTAAGGTTCCATCTGGAGAACAAGCGGGTCAAGTGAGCTATTACTTCAGGATCTCACACATGATTGGTGGGAATCAAAGGAAGTGGGCATCATACATCCTATTATATGGGATAATTTTACTGCGAGATTCAAGACTAAGTACTATGGAGTTGTGGCACAGTTCGAGCTACAACATAAGTTTATCAACCTCAAGCAGGCCGATAAAACAGTGGATGCTTATGCAGCGGAGTTCTGCAGACTGAGTAGGTCTGCCCCAGAGATGGTAGCAACGGAGGGCCAGAGGGCTGTGAGGTTTCAGCATAGGTTTCATCTTGAAATCTTACAACAGATAGAGGGACACAACTACCAGACTTTAGATGATGTATTGACGACAACCCAAAGGCATGAGATCACCATCCAGAGGATGACATCAAGGGCTGGAGGCCAGAAGAGGTCTCACAATCAGATTGAAGGAGGGGGAAGCAGTGCCCGATTAATAGCACCATCCCCTGGCATTCACATTCATGATGAGGCAATATGAGGGCTAGCACTACCAACAATACAACAACAACAACAACAACCGAGGAAGAACCAGCAACCCCTAACGTGCTGCACCTATTGTAGAAAGGTAGGGCATACTAGAGGTGTGTGTCGGGCATTGAACGGACAATGTTTGTTATCTGGGGGTCCAGACCATCGGGTTTCCACCTGTCCTATGAATTCGAGGCCATGAGGGCCAGTACAACAATTTTCTGTACTACCAGCACCAGGGGCAGTCCAGTATCGAGGACCAACGGTAGAAGTGAAACCATTGGCACAACGTCTGTTGAAGACGCAGGCTCAGATGTTTCGACAACAGGGACCGCCGATACAGCAGCAATACCATGCTAGACCATAGCATGGGAACCAATAAGGAGGCCGAGGGCAAGCATTCAATCTATCCTTAGAAGAGGTATTGGCATCGAAAGAGGTTGTGGCAGGTAATGTTCTCGTCGCCTCATATCCCGCAGTAGCTGTCACGACCCGCACCCACCGTAAGGGTACGAGAACGTAACAACGCCCATCCTACGCCGCAGTGTCGGCGGTAGAACGCTATTCTAGGTCATGAACTATAACTACATAACATAAAATATACTCTCCAGAAGGAGGCCAACACCGAGGTACAACTCAATCACAATCTAAGGTAGAATGAAGCACGATGGAAATAGATAAGAAATCCTCAACTGAGGTACAGCAGAAATAGAATACAAGTCTTATCATCTCTAAAATATACAACTCTGAAAATAAGACAACAGCTAAGCATGAAAAGAAGGAACAGTCTAAGCTATCTACACTATACAAGGTATCATCCTGAGCAGCTGCCTGAACCTCTCGAGGGGTCCAGGTCGCGAGTGTCAACTAGGAAAACTCCAAGTAAGGGTGCAGGGTTCCTCATCATCCTTTGTAAAATTTTCAACAGGTCCAGTCAGGACGGAAGCGAGCACTAAACATCTCACGCAGTTTATATCATGTTAGGAAATATAAAGCATGCAATAGAGTAAGGTACATGAAACGCTGAAAGAAAGAAGTATATGAAAAACAGTAGAGATTTGATAACAGAAAATATCTAAATATAATAAGTAAGAACTGTAAGCCTACTGTGATTTAGAGTACAATATGGTTATGTAAACGGTCTAGGAAAATACAATGGTAACTCCATTGTACGTGGGTGTACAATAGACATATACAATAGTTATACAATCTTGTACAATAGGATTTGATTACATAACCAATTCTACTCCCCCTCCCCAATCAATACACAAGGATCCACTCTAGTTACGTTATCTTACACAATAGTGTACAATGTTATACAATGGATGTACAATATTATACAATAGATGTACAATGTTATACAATAGTTGTACAATGTTATACAATAGTGTACAATGGTCTATCCCTGGGACTCATGTGATACTGAGAGTACAATATGCACAAGGAGTATACAAGGATATAGGTATTCAATAAATACAATATGGAAGTGAAACGCACAACACAATATGTATCTAGTGAATACAAGGGGATAACATCCCAAAAAAGAAGATCCGTATAGTACCAATCCGTGATAACAACGTGTCAGCATCAAGTACAGTAATCTAGAGCAAGAATGTAAATCCAGACAAGTATGAAACGGTCAGAGAATGTACTCGCCTGATAACTGAATGTCCGAAGAGGGTGTACTGCCTGAGGAGAGGTGTCTGTCTCCTAATCAGAGCAACACAAGTTACAACATGTCTAAAATAAGGAAATAGACTGCTACAATGCATCTACATGCTGTCTAGGTCAAACTAGGCTAAAGTCAACACTTGGTCAACTCTAGTCAACTATCTAGTCAAAGCTAGGTCAACTGGGTCAACATAGACTCAATGAAGTCTCACTAGGCCTAACCAGTCTACCCTAGCTAGTACACACCATACAAATCCAAGGCTATACAAGCCAACACAAGTCACATATCAAGATACATCACATTCATGCATATTCAACATTATATATATATATAAGAGAAAAGAACTAACATGTAAAGCTATGTGTGTGTGTGTGTGAATATGGAGGTGTACATGAAAAGAGAAATCAACACTAGTTATGAGTTTACACTACACATGGCACAAAGCTAACCCATCTACATTACACATGTATTATACTTAACATGCATGGCTACAAGTATACATCTATATAAATTAGAGTAGAGACTATTTAAGTTATAACTAACATGCATCTATACTTTACATAAATCTATATATATTATAGCAATCATTTAGAGAAGGGTTACATGGTATGGTGGTTGATATAGAGTGGGGTGTCCTTGTGCAGAGGGTGAAGTTCATTCTCAGTTTAGTTCCATATTTACATATAAACTAAAGTGAGCTATCCCATAAACTGGTGTAATTAACCACATAAAATGAACCATGTTATCTGAAATCTGCCATTAAGCCAACATCCCATATGCATACAGCTCATGCATTGTCTAATACTGAAATTAACTAACATTTCGAATTAAGGGGTTGAAGGTTAACATTACATTCATAGACATTCCACTATATTGAAAACTAAAATTGGCTTGGCAATAGGAAAAGGAAGGTATATATGCTTACATGGACAGTTCAGTGTTCGAACAACCTAAAATGAACTAACATTCAATCTAAATATCAGCTATGCATTGGTTCTATGTCTACATATAAAATCTGATATTGCATTTACAATATTTATACATTATGCATTCATATCTATCATTACATATATACCTTGTATTTATATCTAGCATTCATTATATACTTTCATGCAAGCATTGTATATCATTCTTTCATTCATGCATTTATGCATTGCTTACATATATTACGTTAATTGCATTCCTACATGCTTGCATTCAACCATATATATACATTAATGTAAATAGGATATATGTCATATATATATCATTTCATTCATCTAACATATCATGCATTACATACTCTATATTCATTTAATATCCATACTACATAGGCTCATAGGTTACACAAAATGCATATATCGTATAGTCACTCTTTTACTTAAAACCAATACTGTACCAATTGGGCATTCATTAAATTCTAGGATTAAAGTATGTAGTAGTACTTCATGTTAGCTTTCCGAAACTTCAAACGGATCGCATTTTCGTGTCAGGAAGCTCCCGGAATCGCGAAAATACCGAAACGCGTTCGTCTTTCGTACAACTGACACTCAAATAATTTTACAGAAAGTTACATAAAGAATTTGGCTTATTAAAATATATATTTGGAAATCTAACTTCGATACGGTTCTTTTAAAAAAACGGTAGATAAATCGGAGTTTTAAGCTAAAAGTTATGACATTTCTAAGATGCTATTGCTACTAAAAACGTGGATAAAAATTATGACGAAATTTGGTAGTTTGAGACAAAAGAACACAAGTATATAACATAATATATCAAGAACTCACTCTCTACACTAATATATATATATGAGACACTATAGAACACATCTCCAATACAAAAATATGAGATTAACATGTAATAATTCATTCATACATAACAACAACACATAGTGTGTCCAAATTTGGGGTTTTCCCACATGGACACAACCACAACACAAAGGACACTCCTATGACCTCCAAATGGACACAAAATGGACACAAATGGAGATACAACCATGGGGGTCATTCCTATGGGTTCAAAATAGACCTATATGCATGAGGAAATGAAAAGGAGAAGGGATTTATACCTCCCGGTAGATCGAATCGAAGAAAAGCCTTCCCGGAGCGACACCGACACGTAGAGATTCCAAAAGAACACAAACGAGCTCCGAATCCTACCAAACTTGGGTAGCTTCCTCCTTGGTTAGAATGGAGAAGGAAAGACAAAGATTTGGTGGCAAAATGGAAGGATTTGGTGGAGAAATTGCTAGGGATTGCTCTCTAGAAATTTGGAGAAGAACAAGAGAGAGAGAGAGTGTGGATGAGAATAATGAAATAAACTTGAGCCTATCCTCTCCCAAAGTGGCTGGCCATATGGGGCTATTTGTCCTATTATGGTAAGGTCCAAAATGCCTCCATTAACCTATTCTATTAGTATTAGGAAAGGGCTAATTGGTTGGGGCTAAATTAGTCATTCTAAAGGCTCTAATCACACTAACCTTATCCATAATAATTAGTCTAACCTCTAACTAAAATATTTCTATCATGTGGGCCATGGCTAACTAATGTGTGGGTCCACTAAAGTCAACACTACCCCCGGGTCTCCGTTTCAAGTCGGATTGAGCTGAAATTCGAACCCGACTCAAATAACCCCAAAACAATATCATAAATAATAAAATAAATTTCAAAAATGTTTCAAAAATACAAAATGAAAAAAGTACTCCTGTTCCTGAAAACTGGGGGTGACAAATTCCTCGAAATTAAAACCAAACAATAGTAAAATATCAAAATCATAAGTCATAATTTTAAATAGTTTAAAAATGATTAAATATCACCAAAAATCATAATATAAAATAATTATCAATAAATAATAATTATAATTACAAAATTTCAAAATTATCTTCATCTGGAAAACTGGGTGTTACAATCCTACCCACCTTATAAAAATTTCGTCCTCGAAATTAAGATGATCGTACCCCCTTCTAGGTCAAACATAGTCAAGGGTCAATCACTAGTCAATTTCTCAACATCCAAGTACTTGGTCATCAACTGGTCAACTTCTTAGGGTTTTACCTATGCTAGCTATTTAGGTGTTGGCAAGTAGAATTTAGCAAAAGAGAAACTCTATAATAGGCTAGCTCTTAATATCCCAATCCTATCAAGTCACCTATAACTAAATACCTACAAGCTAAGCACATGAATACCAAATACCACATATATATATATATGCTCAAGAACAACAACCCATCATATATATCCTAAGTATATCGTCTATATATATACATGACTGATCAACCAAGGGTTAAGGCAGACTAAACTTATAAGGGTCTAAAACAATGCTTAGAACTAGGCTAAGGATGAATGGTCTGAATCAAGGGGACATGGTATCTAGTGAAGGGTCTGCACACTGCCTATAAAGGTGATCAACACAAAGGAACTCAACACGAAGAGAACTTAACTAAAATGGAAAACTGAACCAAGTATAGGCTAAACAACATGTTTATAACCATATACAACAATGGCCTATAGATACCAACTAACCTATATCCCATATGCCAATATCATCTGCAATCTATCTATGCAAATAGACCTCTCGGTCTTAGGTGAAACTACAACTATACTCAAAGGCAGGCTCTGGTCATAGGTGCCTCACTGGAAAAGGTAAGAGAAAGTAGTAATAATCATCAAGGATGTAAGGCATACTAACATCCTATGGGTAACTGGTTGATATTATAGATAACAGGAGAATTATCTATAATGGGTTACTATTCTAACACCAATGCTAACTATCACCTCTAGGGTACAAATACTCTACAAGTCATCATACCATTATACTATGAAGGAACTACCTATGAATAAGCTCTACAAAACTAAATATCCCTACTACTAAGTCATTTATAACAATCAAAAGGGTATGATGTTTAAACCTTCTCAAGATACAATATGTTAATTATATGCGTCTGTCCAAAATCATGTTGTCCAGAGTCTTCATCATGCTAGTGAGCAAGGCTACGATAATCACAGAGTCCTTGACTAAGGTACGTACCTCTAGGTTCATGGTATTTAAAATTTTTGCACTGCCGCATGCGACGGCAAAAACCTTAAATTCCCATACCCGAGAATACATCCAAAATCTGACTACATGTCCTCACTATGCCAACTAACACGACTATCGAGGATTCTAGATCCCATGATTTAGGCGACCTAGCCCATATGATTTTCTCAGAAGAAAAACAAACACAATAAAAGAGTAATATGACAAAATTAATCAATCAACAAGGAACAGATGGAATCGATTTCAAGGTAATTATAAAAGACAATTACGGGAATGGAATTGAGAAGAATGGAACTTGCAGCAAGATCTTCAATGGCCTGTGCATCCTCGACTGTCCTGACGATAGCTCGTCCTGCTGGTTTCCTCCAGCCCGATGCTGATACTGCACAAATCTCTGCTGCTGATGCTGTATGAATCGCTGTTGCTGAAAGAAATTGGAAATGACAGGAAAAGTCTCTATACAAACGGAGGTGCACCTCCAATGTAGCAGAAACGCCAACCTGAGTCGGCACAACAGAAGCTGCAGTCTCGAGGCCCTGATGAACAAGACGAAAGGTGGCCAGCCTCTCGATAGTATCCTCCGAACCGAAGCGACGAGATCGTGTCTTCATAACCATCATGAAGACAGATCAAAACAAGAAGCAATTTCTAAAAATAAAGCGAAAATTCAAAGAAGTACAGTTTATATTCAAGGGAAGTCAATAAGCAACAATTTTAGACAAAAGGAATCGGATTAAGAGTTTTTCCTAATATGATTGAGTACCTCCAAAATATCATAATCCTACTGCAGGCTGTAGTGATACTCTAGTTCGAATACCACTACATAAACTCGACCTGCATGGGCCACCACTAAAAACGTGTCACGACCCGCACCCACCGTGAGGGTACGAGAACGTAACAACGCCCAGCCTACGCCGCAGTGTCGGCGGTAGAACGCTGTTCTAGGTCATGAACTATAACTACATAACATGAAATATACTCTCCAGAAGGAGGCCAACACCAAGGTACAACTCAATCATAATCTAAGGTAGAATGTAGCACCATAGAAATAGATAAGAAATCATCAACTGAGGTACAGTAGAAATGGAATACAAGTCTCATCATCTCTAAAATATACAACTCTGAAAATAAAGACAACAGCTAAGCATGAAAAGAAGGAACAGTCTAAGCTATCTACACTATACAAGGTATCACCCTGAGCAGCTACCTGAACCTCCCCAGGGGTCCAGGTCGCGAGTGTCAACTAGGCAAACTCCAAGTAAGGGTGCAGGGTTCCTCATCATCCTCTGTAAAAATTTTAACAGGTCCAGTCAGGACGGGAGCGAGCACAAAACATCTCACGCAGTTCATATCATGTTAGGAAATATAAAGCATGCAATAGAGTAAGGTACATGAAAGCTGAAAGAAAGAAGTATATGAAAAATAGTAGAGATTTGATAACAGGAAATATCTAAATATAATAAGTAAGAACTGTAAGCCTACTGTGATTTAGAGTACAATATGGTTATGTAAACGGTCTAGGAAAATGCAATAGTAACTCCATCATACGTGGGTGTACAATAGACATATACAATAGTTATACAATCTTGTACAATATGATTTGATTACATAACCAATTCTACTCCCCCTCCCCAATCAATACACAAGGATCCACTCTAGTTACGTTATATTGCACAATAGTGTACAATGTTATACAATAGATGTACAATATTATACAATAGATGTACAATGTTATACAATAGTTGTACAATGTTATACAATAGTGTACAATGGTCTATCCCTGGGACTCATGTGATACTGAGAGTACAATATGCACAAGGAGTATACAAGGATATAGGTATTCAATAAATACAATATGGAAGTGAAACGCACATCACAATATGTATCTAGTGAATACAAGGGGATAACATCCCAAAAAAAAGATCCGTATAGTACCAATCCGTGATAACAACGTGTCAGCATCAAGTACAGTAATCTAGAGCAAGAATGTAAATCCAGACAAGTATAAAACGGTCAGAGAATGTACTCGCCTGATAACTGAATATCCGAAGAGGGTGTACTACCTGAGGAGAGGTGTCTGTATCCTAATCAGAGCAACACAAGTTATAATATGTCTAAAATAAAGAAATATACTGCTACAATGCATCTACATGCTGTCTAGGTCAAACTAGGCTAAAGTCAACACTTGGTCAACTCTAGTCAACTATCTAGTCAAAGCTAGGTCAACTGGGTCAACATAGACTCAATGAAGTCTCACTAGGCCTAACCAGTCTACCCTAGCTAGTACACACCATACAAATCCAAGGCTATACAAGCCAACAAAAGTCACATATCAGGATACATCACATTCATGCATATTCAACATTATATATATATATATAAGGGAAAAGAACTAACATGTAAAGCTATGTGTGTGTGTGTGAACATGGAGGTGTACATGAAAAGAGAAATCAACACTAGTTATGAGTTTACACTACACATGGCACAAAGCTAACCCATCTACATTACACATGTATTATACTTAACATGCATGGCTACAAGTATACATCTATATACATTAGAGTAGAGACTATTTAAGTTATAACTAATATGCATCTATACTTTACATAAATCTATATATATTATAGCAATCATTTAGAGAAGGGTTACATGGCATGATGGTTGATATAGAGTGGGGTATCCTTGTACAGAGGATGAAGTTCATTCTCAGTTTAGTTCCACATTTACATATAAACTAAAGTGAGCTATCCCATAAACTGGTGTAACTAACCACATAAAATGAACCATGTTATCTGAAATCTGCCATTAAGCCAACATCCTATATGCATACAGCTCATGTATTGTCTAATATTGAAAGTAACTAACATTTCGAATTAAGGGGTTGAAGGTTAACATTACATTCATAGACATTCCACTATATTGAAAACTAAAATTGGCTTGGCAATAGGAAAAGGAAGGTATATATGCTTACATGGACAGTTCAGTGTTCAAACAACCTAAAATGAACTAACATTCAATCTAAATATCAGCTATGCATTGGTTCTATGTCTACATATAAAATCTGATATTGTATTTACAATATTTATACATTATGCATTCATATCTATCATTACATATATACCTTGTATTTATATCTATCATTCATTATATACTTTCATGCATGCATTGTATATCATTATTTCATTCATACATTTATGCATTGCTTACATATATTATATTAATTGCATTCCTACATGCTTGCATTCAACCATATATATATATATTAATGTAAATAGGATATATATCATATATATATCATTTCATTCATCTAACATATCATGCATTACATACTCTATATTCATTTAATATCCAGACTACATAGGCTCATAGGTTACACAAAATGCATATATCGTATAGTCACTCTTTTACTTAAAACCAATACTGTACCAATTGGGCATTCACTAAATTCTAGGATTAAAGTATGTTGTAGTACTTCATGTTAGCTTTCCGAAACTTCAAACGGATCACATTTTTGTGTCCGGAAGCTCCCGAAATTGCGAAAATACCGAAATACGTTCGTCTTTCGTACAGCTGACACTCAAATAATTCTACAGAAAGTTACATAAAGTATTTGGCTTATTACAATATATATTTAGAAATCTAACTTCGATATGGTTCTTTTAAAAAATGGGAGATAAATCGGAGTTTTAAGCTAAAAGTTGTGACATTTCTAAGTTGCTATTGCTACTAAAAACGTGGATAAAAATTATGACAAAATTGGGTAGTTTGAGACAAAAGAACACAAGTATATAACATAATATATCAAGAACTCACTCTCTATACTAATATATATATATGAGACACTATAGAACACATCTCCAATACAAAAATATGAGATTAAATATGTAATAATTCATTCATACATAACAACAACACATAGTGTGTCCAAATTTGGGGTTTTCCCACATGGACACAACCACAACACAAAGGACACTCCTATGACCTCCAAATGGACACGAAATGGACACAAATAGAGATACAACCATGGAGGTCATTCCTATGGGTTCAAAATAGATCTATATGCATGAGAAAATGAAAATGAGAAGGGATTTATACCTCCCGGTAGATCGAATCGAAGAAAAGCCTTCCCGGAGCGACACCGACACGTAGAGATTCCAAAAGGACACGAACGAGCTTCGAATCCTCCCAAACTTGGATAGCTTCCTCCTTGGCTAGAATGGAGAAAGAAAGAAGAAGATTTGGTGGCAAAATGGAAGGATTTGGTGGAGAAATTGCTAGGGATTGCTCTCTAGAAATTTGGGGAAGAACAAGAGAGAGAGTGTGGATGAGAATAATGAAATGAACTTGAGCCTATCCTCTCCCAAAGTGGCTGGCCATATGGGGCTATTTGTCCTATTATGGTAAGGTCCAAAATGCCCCCACTAACCTATTCTATTAGTATTAGGAAAGGGCTAATTGGTTGGGGCTAAATTAGTCATTCTAAAGGCTCTAATCACACTAACCTTATCCATAATAATTAGTCTAACCTCTAACTAAAATATTTCTATCATGTGGGCCATGGCTAACTAATGTGTGGGTCCACTAAAGTCAACACTACCCCCCGGGTCCCCGTTTCAAGTCGGATTGAGCTGGAATTCGAACCCGACTCAAATAATCCTAAAACAATATCATAAATAATAAAATAAATTTCAAAAATATTTCAAAAATATAAAATGACAAAAATACTCCTGTTTCTAAAAACTGGGGGTGACAAATTTCTCGAAATTAAAACCAAACAATAGTAAAATATCAAAATCACAAGTCATAATTTTAAATAGTTTAAAAATGATTAAAAATCACCAAAAATCATAATATGAAATAATTATCAATAAATAATAATTATAATTATAAAATTTCAAAATTACCCTCATCTGAAAAACTAGGTATTACAGTAGCATTATTTGATTCGAGACCGTCACATTCATTTATATCTGCACGATTAGCGACACGGCTATGAGTAGAATTCGAGACATTGCCAGAGAGGTTGAATATACTCACTGGTAATGGTCTCGTAGGAGTTAGTAGAGTTATTCTATCGTGTCGAGTCGTATTGTGTGGGCATTCCTTATCCGCCAAGTTGATAGAATTTTTAATAGGTAATTTTAGCGTTATCTTGGGCATGAACTGGCTGAAAGACAGTCATGCAATAAATGATTACCGTAGAGGGAGTGTATCTTTTAATATTCTAGGCATGGAATAATTTACCTTAGTCAGATCAGAGGCAGACCAACAAAAAAAAGGAGTCGTAGCGACATTGGAAGAAATTCAAGTCCCAAAAGTAGTTGAAGAGTTTTTTGACGTATTTTCCAAAGAACTTCCAGGTCTACCACTTGTAAGAGATATTGAGTTCGACATAGAATTGGCACATGAAACTAAACTGATTTCGGATCGAGTTTATAGAATGTCGGGTTTCGAGCATGCCAAGTTGTGCCGGCACATAGAAGAATTGAAGGAGAAGAAGTTCGTACAAGCCAGCGAATCACCATGGGAAGCACCAGTAGTACTTGTAGGAAAGAAGGATGGGTCATCAAGATTGTGGATTGACTACAGAAAGCTCAATGCGGTAACAGTAAAGAACAAGTACCCATTACTTAGGATCGACGACTTGTTTGATCAGTTGAGAAGAGCAAGAGTTTTCTTCAAGATAGATCTTCGGTCAGGATATCATCAAGATGGAAGCAGTAAAAAGTTGGCCAATTCCTAAGGCAGTAGCAGATGTACGAAGTTTCTTAGGATTGACAGGATATTACAGAAGGTTCGTGTCAGACTTTACAAGAATCTTAGCACCCATGATCGGTTTGACACGAAAGGATGTACCATTTGTCTGGTTGACAGAGTGCCAGGCATCATTTGAAAACTTGAAGCAAAAGTTGATTCCGGCACCTATTCTTATATTACCAGTTGGACCCGGAGGTTTTATTGTATACTGTGATACGTCAGGAAAAGGACTTGGATGTGTCCTAATGCAACATGGGAAGGTGATAGCATACGCATCAAGGCAACTTCGAGACCATGAGAAGAATTATCCAACTCATGACTTGGAGTTGGCAGCAGTAGTATTTGCTTTGAAACTATGGAGGCATTACTTGTACGGTGATCGCGTGGACATATTCACAGACCACAAAAGTCTGAAGTATATTTTTACTCAAAAGGAGCTGAACATAAGACAAAAAAGATGGTTAGAGCTGATCAAGGATTAGTGTGAGACTCGTCTCACAGTATCGATATTTATATACTGATACATACTTTTGTACTGTATTTTGTATTTTATTGATTTTCGGAACGCTTTAAAATTTTCTCAACTTATAGATTTTTTCTTGATCGGCATACCGCTAGTATACCAGTTTATACCGACGGCATATCTGTCACTCCAGTTTTTTGTTATATGTATTTTCAGTGTATGTATACGAATTTCTGACATTTATCAGGTGACCCGTATTTTGACTTGTCTTTCTTAGCTTTGTTTTGGTTTAATTTTGACTTGGTTTAATTTGGTTTGATTCAACTTGGTTTGGCTTGGTTTGGTTTAGTTGGTTTGAGATGAGATGGTTTTGTATAAAATCCAAACTTCTCTCTCTCTCCTCCATTATTTTCATTTCTCTTCATCTTCTTCCTTTTCATTTTCTCCTCCAACCTAAGGCAAGTACATCTTGCCAAATGTTGGACAAATGTTATTTTGTTTGCTCTAAACTCTTCCTTACTTGATTATAAGCCTCTTAAATACTTGGTATTTTTGGTTTTGGTGGATAAAATCTTGTAGATCTAAGTTTACTCAAATCTTGGTTTTCTTGGGTTTTGATCCATCAAACTTCATTATTTTTAAGTTTTGATTGTTCCATGTTGTAGAGAATTTAATTTTACTCAAAATGGACCTTTGAAACCCGGATTTCGATTTGTTTTGAGTAATTTATGGAATTGGGAAGTTCATTGGTTCCATGAACTCATGTTCTCGTGTAACTCCTCTTCCCGAAATTTTGTGATATATTTTTTATTTTTTTATTTGATTAGTTTACATTTAATTTTTCTATGATCATTGGAGTAGTGACTAAGCCCACAGGTGAGTTATGACCATCTTGTGGTCACATGATCTCTAGATAGGGTCAATATGCATTCTATAGCTATATTATATTTTATTATAATTTTTAGACATTTTTATATATTTTTAAATATTTATTCTATGAAGATTTATATTTATGAATGACTTTCATAATTTATTTTGAGGCCATTTGTGACTATTTTGAGACACAGTATTTTTCTTTAGACTTTATTAGGTTAAATATATTTTCTGTATTTTTCTACAATTTTTCTGGGATTTGTAGATAATTAAATATAGGAAAAACCTATTTTCAAAGACTTCTAGAATTTACTGAGCAAGCCTATGAGCATATATTGAACCCAAATATTTTTCTAGGATTTATTATGCTATTTTATATTTTCTAAAAATTTTCCATAATTTTTGGCAATATTTAAGTATTTATTCATTAAAGTTTATATATTTTTAAAGGCTTCCATTATTTATTATGAGGCTATTTAGGACTAATATGAGGTAAAACATTTTTATTTATATTCTAGAAGGTTAAATGTATTTTTTATAATTTTCTACAATTTTTTGGATTTTTTTGATATTTATTTGGAGTTAAAATGAGTTTTTAACGATTTCTGTATTTAAATTAACTAATTACACAGTCATCTGCATAGTCAGCTGTACAGTCAGCACTGGACCCACCTGTCGGCGTCCAGCAGCCCACCGACTCTCTCTCTCTCTCTCCTATATATAATATTATATTCGTTAAACCTAGAAATTTTAGCAGTTTTTTGTGGGAGAACTCATCTAGGGTTTTCGAATTCCAGAAGCGATTGCCGTCAACTCCGACGTGATTTTCGTGTGCCATTTTTTTTGTTGGATTCGTATTGAGGTAAAATTTCTGAATATGTAATTTTTTTTCATAGATATTATTCCTAAATTTCTGAAAAATTTGTAGAGTGTCGGTTGTCCAAAACTTGACACGTTTCGGTGTTTTTGAGATTCCGGGAGAACCAGAAATCGAAATTACGAACCGTTTAAAGTTTCGGAAATCTAACACAGAGCTCTACGACATAAATTTTTCCCAGAAATTATTTCGTTCATTTAGTATTTTATTTATTCCGTTGAACTCATAATTGATCGGTTGATCACCGTTTTGGTTACGATTAGCCATAACGGCGATATCTTTTGACCAAAGCGTGATTTTGCGGCACGGTTGATTCCAGCGAACTCATGGCACTGAAATTTACCAAGGTGCACTTTCAAAATCTAAAGTTCACAGCATTTAACTAAATAGGCAATAATACGTCTCGATTTGCGTGCCATGGTTTCCAAAATTTGAAACATGACTTTTGATGGCCAACCTTGCATGTTTAGATTATATTCAGATTATTATTAGGTTAAATTAGGTTTTTAAGTGAATTATTCCAGAATTAATTATTATTAGATTAGTAACCCAAGTAGCCACTATTCCATGAATTTAGAACTAGAACGTTAAAATTGATTTATAGTTTTCGTGCACGGTTCATGGTGCGATATGTGTTATAGGTTGACAGCTCCTAGATCGACATCCCTCATCCTCGACTTGTGACTACGATTTGTGCAAGGACCACAGGCAAGTATACCTTGCCTTCCTCTACAGTTTTATTTACATGCATTGTATTTCATTTTCCAGTTTTGGTTGTTTATGGACATGTGCTTTTTGTATTATATTCATTTGAGTTGTTTTTATTGCATATAGTCGTGTTCATGTTTGGTCTTGTGGTTCACACTTGGAGTTTCTCGTCAGTACCTTGCTTGAGTCGTGTCATAGAACGAGTACGTGTAATTGAACTGCTAAATCCTTGATATTGTTTTCTTGGCACTAGAGAGTCCACACTCGGGACGAGGGTGTTTTTCTTGATCTATTTATATCCGCGAGTCCATAATCGGGACGAGGATGTCGATTATTTACACCAGAGAGTCCACACTCGGGACGAGGGTATTTACATCAGAGAGTCCATACTCGGGACGAGGATATAGTACTTGCACCAGAGAGTCCACACTCGAGACGAGGGTGCCTTGTCATGAACTAACCAGAGAGTACACACTCGGGACGAGGGTTAGTACTAACCAGAGAGTCCACACTCGGGACGAGGGTTAGTGTTTAGTTCAAACCCGTGGGTCCACACTCGGGATGAGGGTTTGGTTCTTCCATTGATCTCGTAATTATCGTTCATCCGGCAGTTCATTTACGCGTAGTTGTTCTAGTATTCGTGTTCGTGTTCGTATTCGTATTCGTGTTCATGTTCATGTTCGTGTTCGTGTTCGTGTTCGTGTTCGTAGTTATTTGTCGTATTCCTGTTTTTCTTGTTTATTTTCTTGTACATGATAAAAACTGTTAGATAGGCATGTATATTATGTATCTTGCTATGTCCTCTGAGGACCTGATGATCTCTTCAGGTTTAGTGATTGCATGGAGTTAGTTAGTAGTCCTGGACGACGGATGATTCGCTATTCTTTTGGGTTTCGATGCGATGATATTGGGATTCAGGTATTATTATTACGTTGTTATCCTTTCATGCTTCCTTACTTTATCATGTTTCCAGATTCAGTTTATACTCTTGTTACTTTCTTTAGAGTCTTATCGGACATATATGCTAATGGGCTGCAGACCACGACCCATAGTGTTTATTCATGTTTATATACTCATTGTGGATTGAGATAAAGATTTACTTCACCCTGATTAGGCCCATTGCCATAGCCGTGACAGCGTTTATGTATTCGAGTCGGACTGGAGTCCGCTCGATGCGTAGCTGGCTTGCTCACGCTATCGCGTCCGAAAAGCGGGTGCGGGTCGTGACAAATTTTTTTGGCGGCCCATGCAAGTCAAAGTATATCATATCGATTACGTAACTGTACTGATACGAGCCTGCGATAATGACTAAACCTTAGAAATCTCAATCCACTCCGCCTTGAAAATTCTCCTAGATATTTCTCTACCTCTTTGAAACTCCATATTTGTTCTCGATTATACTTCCTTACTTTTTGTACCATTGATTCTCGTCCCTTCCTATTTCAGGATGACGAATGATCGTGCTGTCTAGAATTCATCAGAGATTCTTAAGTTATAGTATAATATTGCTTGATTATTTAATTTTTGGTTGTTTAATAGATATGGAGGATTAAGGATACCATATGTCCTAGATATTTTTGGTAGAATTATTAGCCACTAGTTAGAAGGTTATAAGATTTCAGCGACCATATTTTGAGGAGTAGTGTGACCAAAGGTGGGTAGAAGTCCTCGAAGTTTCGTAGTTACAAATGGCTATGAGTAGGATATAAACTATTTTTGAGGAGATTAAGGTAGTAGTAGACTTTGAATTTTAAGGAATAGTTTTGAATTAGAATTTCGAGGATGAAATTATTTTTAAGGTGGGCAGATTTGTAACTTCTCTTTCCGAAATTTTGTGATATATTTTATATTTTTTAATTTGATTAGTTTACATTTAATTTTTTATGATCATTGGAGTAGTGACTAAGCCCACAGGTGAGTTATGACCATCTTGTGGTCACATGATCTCTAGATATGGTCTATATGCATTCTATAGCTATATTATATTTTATTATGATTTTTAGACATTTTTATATATTTTTAAATATTTATTCTATGAAGATTTATATTTATGAATGACTTTCATAATTTACTTTGAGGCCATTTGTGAATATTTTGAGACACAGTATTTTTCTTTAGGCTTTATTAGGTTAAATATATTTTCTGTATTTTTCTACAATTTTTCTGGGATTTGTAGATAATTAAATATAGGAAAAACCTATTTTCAAAGACTTCTAGAATTTACTGTGCAAGCCTATGAGCATATATTGACCCCAAATATTTTTCTAGGATTTATTATGCTATTTTATATTTTCTAGAATTTTTCCATAATTTTTGGCAATATTTAAGTATTTATTCATTAAAGTTTATATATTTTTAAAGGCTTCCATTATTTATTATGAGGCTATTTAGGACTAATATGAGGTAAAACATTTTTATTTATATTCTAGAAGGTTAAATGTATTTTCTATAATTTTCTACAATTTTTTGGATTTTTTTGATATTTATTTGGAGTTATTTGGAGTTAAAATAAGTTTTTAACAATTTCTGCATTTAAATTAACTAATTACACAGTCATCTGCACAGTCAGCTGTACAGTCAGCACTGGGCCCACCTGTCGGCGCCCAGCAGCCCACCGACTCTCTCTCTCCTATATATAATATTATATTCGTTAAACCTAAAAATTTTAGCAGTTTTTTGTGGGAGAACTCATCTAGGGTTTTCGACTTCCCGAAGCGATTGCCGTCAACTTCGACGTGATTTTCGTGCGCCATTTTTTTGTTAGATTCGTATTGAGGTAAAATTAATGAATATGTAATTTATTTTCGTAGATATTATTCCTAAATTTCTGGAAAATTCGTAGAGTGTCGGTTGTCCAAAACTTGACACGTTTCGGTGTTTTCGAGATTTCGGGAGAACCAGAAATCGAAATCACGAACTGTTTGAAGTTTCGGAAATCTAACACAAAGCTCTACGACATAAATTTTTCCCAGAAATTATTTCGTTCATTTAGTATTTATTTATTCCGTTGAACTCATAATTGATCGGTTGATCACCGTTTTGGTTACGATTAGCCATAACGGCGATATCTTTTGACCAAAGCGTGATTTTGTGGCACGGTTGATTCCAGCGAACTCATGGCGCTGAAATTTACCAAGGTACACTTTCAAAATCTAACGTTCACAGCATTTAACTAAATAGGCAACAGTACGTCTCGATTTGCGTGCCATGGTTTCCAAAATTTGAAACATGACTTTTGATGGCCAACCTTGCATGTTTAGATTATATTCAGATTATTATTAGGTTAAATTAGGTTTTTAAGTGAATTATTCCAGAATTAATTATTATTAGATTAGTAACCCAAGTAGCCACTATTCCATGAATTTAGAACTAGAACGTTAAAATTGATTTATAGTTTTCGTACACGGTTCATGGTGCGATATGTGTTATAGGTTGACAGCTCCTAGATCGACATCCCTCATCCTCGACTTGTGACTATGATTTGTGCAAGGACCACAGGCAAGTATACCTTGCCTTCCTCTACAGTTTTATTTACATGCATTGTATTTCATTTTCTAGTTTTGGTTGTTTATGGACATGTGCTTTTTGGATTATATTCTTTTGAGTTGTTTTCATTGCATATAGCCGTATTCATGTTTGGTCTTGTGGTTCACACTTGGAGTTTCTCGTCAGTACCTTGCTTGAGTCGTGTCATAGAACGAGTACGTGTAATTGAACTGCTAAATCCTTGATATTGTTTTCTTGACACTAGAGAGTCCACACTCGGGACGAGGATGTTTTTCTTGATCAATTTATATCCGCGAGTCCACAATTGGGACGAGGATGTCAATTATTTGTACCAGAGAGTCCACACTCGGGACGAGAATGTAGTACTTGCACCAGAGAGTCCACACTCGAGACGAAGGTGTCTTGTCGTGAACTAACCAGAGAGTACACATTCGGGACAAGGGTTAGTACTAACCAGAGAGTCCACACTCGGGACGAGGGTTAGTGTTTAGTTCAAACCCGTGAGTCCACACTCGGGATGAGGGTTTGGTTCTTCCATTGATCTCGTAATTATCGTTCATCCGGCAGTTTATTTATTTGTAGTTGTTCTCGTGTTCGTGTTCGTGTTCGTGTTCGTATTCGTGTTCATGTTCATGTTCGTGTTCGTGTTCGTAGTCATTTGTCGTGTTCCTGTTTTTCTTGTTTATTTTCTTGTGCATGATAAAAACTGTTACATAGGCATGTATATTATGTATCTTGCTATGTCCTCTGAGGACCTGATGATCTCTTCAGGTTTAGTGATTGTATGGAGTTAGTTTGTAGTCCTGGACGACGGATGATTCGCGATTCTTGTGGGTTTCGATGCGATGATATGCTTGCGGGATTCAGGTATTATTATTACGTTGTTATCCTTTCGTGCTTTCTTACTTTATCATGTTTCCTGATTCAGTTTATACTCTTGTTACTTTTTTTAGAGTCTTATCGGACATATATGCTAATGGGCTGCAGACCACGACCCATAGTGTTCATTCATGTTCATATACTCATTGTGGATTGAGATAAAGATTTACTTCACCCTGATTAGGCCCATTGCCATAGCCGTGACAGCGTTTATGTATTCGAGTCGGGCTGGAGTCCGTTCGATGCGTAGCTGGCTTGCTCACGCTATCGCATCCGAAAAGCGGGTGCGAATCGTGAGAAGTTTTTTTGGCGGCCCATGCAGGTCAAAGTATATCGTATCAGTTACGTAACTGTACTGATACGAGCCTGCGATAATGACTAAACCTTAGAAATCTTAATCCACTCCGCCTTGAAAATTCTCCTAGATATTTCTCTACCTCTTTGAAACTCCATATTTGTTCTCGATTATACTTCCTTACTTTTTGTACCATTGATTCTTGTCCCTTCCTATTTCGGGGTGACGAATGATCGTGCTGTCTAGAATTCATTAGAGATTCTTAAGTTATAGTATAATATTGCTTGATTATTTAATTTTTGGTTGTTTAATAGATATGGAGGATTAAGGATACCATATGTCCTAGATATTTTTGGTAGAATTATTAGCCACTAGTTAGAAGGTTATAAGATTTTAGTGACCGTATTTTGAGGAGTAGTGTGACCAAAGGTGGGTAGAAGTCCTCGAAGTTTCGTAGTTACAAATGGCTAGGAGTAGGATATAAACTATTTTTGAGGAGATTAAGGTAGTAGTAGACTTTGAATTTTAAGGAATAGTTTTGAATTAGAATTTCGAGGATGAAATTATTTTTAAGGTGGGCAGATTTATAACTCCTCTTCCCAAAATTTTGTGATATATTTTTTATTTTTTAATTTGATTAGTTTATATTTAATTTTTTTATGATCATTGGAGTAGTGACTAAGGCCACAGGTGAGTTATGACCATCTTGTGGTCACATGATCTCTAGATAGGGTCTATATGCATTCTATAGCTATATTATATTTTATTATGATTTTTAGACATTTTTATATATTTTTAAATATTTATTCTATGAAGATTTATATTTATGAATGACTTTCATAATTTATTTTGAGGCCATTTGTGACTATTTTGAGACACAATATTTTTCTTTAGGCTTTATTAGGTTAAATATATTTTCTGTATTTTTCTATAATTTTTCTGGGATTTGTAGATAATTAAATATAGGAAAAACCTATTTTCAAAGACTTCTAGAATTTACTGTGCAAGCCTATGAGCATATATTGACCCCAATATTTTTCTAGGATTTATTAAGCTATTTTATATTTTCTAGAATGTTTCCATAATTTTTGGCAATATTTAAGTATTTATTCATTAAAGTTTATATATTTTTAAAGGCTTCCATTATTTATTATGAGGCTATTTAGGACTAATATGAGGTAAAACATTTTTATTTATATTCTAGAAGGTTAAATGTATTTTCTATAATTTTCTACAATTTTTTGGATTTTTCTGATATTTATTTGGAGTTAAAATGAGTTTTTAACGATTTCTGCATTTAAATTAACTAATTACACAGCACAGTCAGCTGTACAGTCAGCACTGGGCCCACCTGTCGACGCCCAGCAGCCCACCGACTCTATCTCTCCTATATATAATATTATATTCGTTAAACCTAGAAATTTCAGCAGTTTTTTTGTGGGAGAACTCATCTAGGGTTTCCGACTTCCCGAAGCGATTGCCGTCAACTCCGACGTGATTTTCGTGCGCCATTTTTTTTGTTGGATTCGTATTGAGGTAAAATTTCTGAATATGTAATTTATTTTCATAGATATTATTCCTAAATTTCTGGAAAATTCGTAGAGTGTCGGTTGTCCAAAACTTGACACGTTTCGGTGTTTTCGAGATTTCGGGAGAACCAGAAATCGAAATCATGAACCGTTTGAAGTTTCGGAAAGCTAACACAGAGCTCTACGACATAAATTTTTCCAAGAAATTATTTCGTTCATTTAGTATTTTATTTATTCCGTTGAACTCATAATTGATCGGTTGATCACCGTTTTGGTCACGATTAGCCATAACGGCGATATCTTTTGACCAAAGCGTGATTTTGCGGCACGGTTGATTCCAGCAAACTCATGGTGCTGAAATTTACCAAAGTGCACTTTCAAAATCTAAAGTTCACAGCGTTTAACTAAATAGGCAACGGTACGTCTCGATTTGCGCGCCATGGTTTCCAAAATTGGAAACATGACTTTTGATGGTCAACCTTACATGTTTAGATTATATTCAGATTATTATTAGGTTAAATTAGGTTTTTAAGTAAATTATTCTAGAATTAATTATTATTAGATTAGTAACCCAAGTAGCCACTATTCCATGAATTTAGAACTAGAACTTTAAAATTGATTTATAGTTTTCGTGCACGGTTCATGGTGCGATATGTGTTATAGGTTGACAGCCCCTAGATCGACATCCCTCATCCTCGACTTGTGACTACGGTTTGTGCAAGGACCACAGGCAAGTATACCTTGCCTTCCTCTACAGTTTTATTCACATGGATTGTATTTCATTTTCCAGTTTTTGTTGTTTATGGACATATGCTTTTCGTATTATATTCTTTTGAGTTGTTTTCATTGCATATAGCCATGTTCATATTTGGTCTTGTGGTTCACACTTGGAGTTTCTCGTCAGTACCTTGCTTGAGTCGTGTCATAGAACGAGTACGTGTAATTGAACTGCTAAATCCTTGATATTGTTTTCTTGGCACCAGAGAGTCCACACTCGGGACGAGGGTATTTTTCTTGATCTGTTTACATCCGTGTGTCCAAACTCGGGATGAGGATGTCGATTATTTGCACCAGAGAGTCCACACTCGGGACGAGGGTGTTTACATCAGAGAGTCTACACTCGGGACGAGGATGTAGTACTTGCACCAGAGGGTCCACACTCGAGACGAGGGTGCCTTATCGTGAACTAACCATAGAGTCCACACTCGGGACGAGGGTTAGTACTAACCAGAGAGTCCACACTCGGGACGAGGGTTAGTGTTTAGTTCAAGCCCGTGAGTCCACACTTGGGATGAGGGTTTGGTTCTTCCATTGATCTCGTAATTATCGTTCATCCGGCAGTTCATTTACGCGTAGTTGTTCTAGTGTTCGTGTTCGTGTTCGTATTCGTGTTCGTGTTCGTGTTCGTAGTCATTTGTCGTGTTCCTGTTTTTTTTGTTTATTTTCTTGTGCATGATAAAAATGTTAGATAGGCATGTATATTATGTATCTTGCTATGTCCTCTGAGGACCTGATGATCTCTTCAGGTTTAGTGATTGCATGGAGTTAGTTAGTAGTTCTGGACGACGGATGATTCGCGATTCTTATGGGTTTCGATGCGATGATATGCTTGCGGGATTCAGGTATTATTATTACGTTGTTATCCTTTCGTGCTTTCTTACTTTATCATGTTTCCTGATTCAGTTTAGACTCTTGTTACTTACTTTAGAGTCTTATCAGACATATATGCTAATGGGTTGCAGACCACGACCCATAGTGTTCATTCATGTTTATATACTCATTGTGGATTGAGATAGAGATTTACTTTACCCTGATTAGGCCCATTGCCATAGCCGTGACAGCGTTTATGTATTCGAGTCGGGCTGGAGTTCGCTCGATGCGTAGCTGGCTTGCTCACGCTCTCGCGTCCGAAAAGCAGGTGCGGGTCGTGACATCTCGGATTAGAGAAGATGAGCAGTGCTAGGCGCATATTCATCAATATGCGCCCAAGCCACACTTCTTCATGCTTAGGGCACATAGCTTTTATTATGCGCCAAGACCTTTTCTGTCATGACCCGTACCCGCTTTTCGGGCACGAGCTCGTGAACAAGCCAGCTACGTATCGAGCGGACTCCAGCCCGACTCGAGTACGTATAAGCTATCCAGAATAGGGTATCATGTCTAATCTAAACTATATCTCAATCCACAGGAATCATATAAAACAAGAATGAACAAGTATGGGTCGTAGTCTGCAGCCCACTAGCATATATGTCCGATTAGACTCCAAGAATAACATGAGTCTATAAAGCTAAGCTGCTAAGCAGGATATATCATAAAAGCACGAGAAGATAGTAAATCGATAATACTAACAAAATACCTGAATCATACAGATGAAGTCAACTATCACATGCTCAGCTAACTAACTCCGTACAATCAGCTACCTGAAGAGATCATCAGGTCCTCAGAGGACTAGCAAGATACATAAAACATGCCTACTAATATGATAATAAATAACATGTATGGAGAATAAGAACACTGCAAGAACATCTAAGGACGACGAGTCGTATGAAAATATAATACTAGACTTGGCTATCAATCAATCGATTAACCCCTATAGCTTGTAGTACAATGCAAGATACTCCCAATCTATAGTAGATTTTGACTGTAATATAATGCAAGATACTCCCAGTCAAGATTAGCCAATTCTAGTATCGATCTCCTCTCCTAAAGGATACAGGGTCAAGTAGACTCCTATAAATTATAGTACAATGCAAGATACTCCTAATTTATAATATCGTAAGTCAAGTCAATCAATCAATCAATATATGCTATAGGTCATAGTACAATGTAAGATACTCCCAATCTATAGTATATCTCAAGTCAAGTCAATCAAACAATATCAAGATAGAAGAATCGGTTATAGATCGTAGTACAATGTAAGATACTCCCAATCTATAGTATATCTCGACTATAGTACAATGCAAGATACTCCTAGTCAAGAATGATCAAGTCAAGGACAAATATAAAAACTGACAACTCAATCACGAGACAAGGTAACACGAAAAGACCAATAATCTAACAATGTCAAATATCCTATACGTGCACGTAATCTAGAACAAGTAAAGCATTCAAGGACAAATCAATCACAATATAGAATCATGTGACAATATGAAAAGAAATAAAGAAGGAAAAAATAATGTAAATACTGTATATGTTCGGCAAGGTATACTTGCCTGGAGGTTGCATGCAGATCCAACAACAATATAGCCAAATACTAGGCCATAAAGTCCAAATTATCACAATTGTCTTCTAAAGCTAAAATAAACATTGCCAACATTCTCAGAATAGTCAAATTAGCTATGATTGCCTGTCCTTAAGTCCAATTCTGGACACAGGGGTAAAATAGTAATTTCGGACAAAAAAGATGTCCGCCGTTGCACCCACTTTGCACCGAAAATCGTGCCAGAGTCAATGATCTCTAAAGTCATCAAACTATATGTCTACGGATTCGTTTTGATGATACGAACCCAATGGTATGTCCAATTGTGGATTCCGGTGGGCCGTGCACAAAATCGCCCGTTGAATCGGACCGTGGGGCCCACAAAACGGTGATCCGCTCAACTGTCTCAGAATTGGACCAAACTTGGCATACAGGACCAAAAAAATGATACGGTCCTATTGGCGTAAGTTTTGTCTCGATCTGACGAACGTGCATAAAGTAATTAAAATTTTTGCACAGAGGCCGATACGGTGAATTTCGACGGATACGCATCAAAATCGTCGCGCACACACGACCAACTTGAATTCCGTCAAAGCCCATACGTCCACGAAGCCGTTATGCACCTTTTGATGCTTTCAATTTGCGACCACGTCGTCCAGATTGGCGGGACGCACGTCGTATCGAGGGTTTTTCTAGTTTTTAAAACAGATTTTCGGTCAACTTCGGGATTCGATTTCTCGACACATAGTCGATGATTTCCAAATCCACAAAAAGGGTTGTGAAGTCCTATATGTTGTCTATAACTGCCTTTAATTATTTTTCTAAAATTCCTAGCATACAGATCATAAAATGCCTGCCAAGTTGGGTCTTTGGGACGAGTTCTTGTCATGTTTTAAACAGGTTTTTCGGCCACTTTGGTCTTGATTTATGGTGCGTATACTACGATCTAAATCAACCTATTTGAAAGAAATCAGAGAGGGTTACGTTGTCGACATACCAGAGAAAACCACATACGAAACGATCGAGTGATCGTCGCGAATCAACGCCGCGAAGTCCACCCTCCTGACTGCTGCTGCTGTTTTGTTCTCTGTTGTACCCGGCGTGCACGCGCGCATCTGTCGGCCGACGGCGACTCAAGGCGACGTCCAGAGGTGGCTGGGGGTGCGCCAGCTTCGTGGGAGGTCGGCCTGGGTGTTTGCACGAATTAGGTTTAGGGTTTGGTGTTGTTGCCGCGTTCTTTCTCTCCCCTTCTCATCGTTATATACCGGTGTATGTGCTCTCGGCTAAACTGTAAACCGAACAGGGTATTGGGCCTAGCTCGGCTGAGTGGGAGTTTGCATGGGCTACTCGGTTTAGCTTGGGACTGCTTGGTTTGTTTCAGCTGGGTTCGGGTATGGACTGTAGGCATGTGGGCCTAGGCCTTTAGGATTTGTTGGGCTTGTTTGTTTTGGAAGGCTTGGGGGGCATTTAGCTGCTTGGGTTTATTTGGGCTGGCTGGGACTTCCCACTGTTTGGGCCGGTTGGGTCTGTTGGGCTGCTTTAGTTGTTTTATTTTAGGCTATCATTAAATCATGTATATATATACATATGAATATATATATATATATATATATATATATATATATATATATATATATATATATATATATATATATATATATATATATTTTATACATATGAATATATATATATATTAATCGACATATATACATATTGCCCTCTGTATATATATATATATATATATATATATATATATATATATATATATATATATATATATTGTCACGACCCGGTCCCAAATTGTTGGGTCGAATCGGATCATGTCCAGCCTGCACCGTTGTGAGACGGCGGCAGTAAGCTGTATCCACTTGCAGGTAATCTCAACAACACAATATATTTGTCACAACTTCTAAAATTATGAATATTAAAACTTTGTCCAACAGAAAGTTTCATCTGATACATCTGATAATATAAAACTGAAATAAACTATCTTAAATTCAAACATCATAACTAGAAAGGAAATGGCATCATCTAAAAAGTTGGCTCATCTGCCCCGAAATTAACATCCTCCGATTGGGACTCTGGCAGCACAGCTGGGTAAAGCTCAGGATCGTAATAGCTACTAATCAATAGCTCAGCTTCATCAATGGAACCTATTGGGGATGGGGATCCAGTCAGGAAAGGAGCAAAGTACAATTATGAATATCTAACAATTCAACTAATAATTAGAAATTTGCAATTTTAAACAGTTTAAAATACTTGAACAATATTTTCCAGCAATTTTCCACAATTGAAAACAATGTGATTTGAGTATGTAATGCTTATGACCGGCTTGGGTTGTACAATAGTATCCTAGCGATACGATACGGCTTATCCCCGTGTGTAAGAGGGGTAAGCTCGCACAATTATGCAATATGAAGGTATTGGTCATAAATTACTACACTACTCCCCCAATATCCCACAATCAATAACAATCAATACTCTAGAAGAGAGTTCCGTATAGCAATGTGGTTTAAGCATGCAATATTACAATTACTAATTAAATTAAAAAATAAACACAACCGTACTTGCCTTGGTTTATGACTGGATTGGAAGTCGGTACCGGAAAAGTCAAACTTGTCCTCGAAATCCTACAGTTAAGAAGTTCTGACTTAGAACCATCATCATTGAACTATATCTAGGTGTGCTAGTTACAATCTCTAAATTTGATCCTAGTCGAGTTTTATGTTATCATAACACGTTTATCGATGCGATTTAAAATTATTGTTTTAACGAAATAAAAGTCAAGTTGACATTTATTGGGAAAATTCGCATTTTTTGATTATTTGGCAAAACTTTGTATTTTGTAATGTATCTAAAACTAGATTTTGCTTTAAATGAGAAAAACGTGATTTTGTTTAAATAACACAAACTTATATTTTATTATTAACTAAATGTGGGAAAATTATTTAATTTTCTATGTAAAATAAATATTCAATTTATTATTCTACGCGTTTATCGATAACTAACGAAACCAGAAAAATCAAAAGAAACCAAAACTATACTACACAATTACAAAATCACAGAGAAAGAAATAAAGACTGGGCTTATGCCCTTACAACACTTTACATAAATTAAATGAATTAAAGTAATTAAATTTTTGGTGAACTCTGAACGTCGAGAAGCGGTCCATTC
>JANAVB010044817.1:0-22500 GCA_029216955.1 Iris pallida | reverse complement strand
TTACCGACGTCCTCCGACATATAATGACGTCGCTAAACGTCGGTAAACTGGATAATATCGCTTATCTACCGACGTTTATCGACGCAAAATTACGTCGGAGGACGTCGGTAAACGTCGCTAAATCTGCAAAAAAAATAAAAAATAAAATAAAATACAGAATGTCCATTTCTCCCTGCAGTTTAAAAAGCTAACCATTTCTCACTGTAGAATAGGATCCAAACAATCACAGAATGTCCATTTCTCACTGTACACAGGTTTCAGTCCCTATAACCAAGTCTACAACAATCACACAATGTCCATTTCTCACTGTACACAGATTTCAGTCCCTATAAGCAAGTTTACAACAATCACACAACAACTAACCAAATAACCAAATATCCAAATAACCAAGTATCCAAATAACCAATTCTACACCAAATAACAAAGTCTACAACCAAATAACCAAAGTCTACACACAACCAACAAATAGAATATGATCCAAACATCCAAATCTACACAACCAACAAATATCCAAGTTACAAATAAAGAATGAAACAAACACAAAAAAACAGTCCTAAGTAGGACTACTAGGAATCTGGTGCAGGAGGGGCACCGCTGCGACGAAGGGATAAGAACAACTCATACTCCTCAAGTGAAATCGACACCGATGGAGGAGGCAGTGACGTCGGTAGAGTCGGTGTCGAAGAAGAAGGTGGTAGAGGCGGCGGAGTCGATGACGATGAAGGCGCACCCGAAGGACCAGCATGCTCCAACGATGTAAGTCGCTGGTGGTATGAATCCATGATAGATAACATTCTATCACTGCTCTGGACCATCGACTCCTGCGCCAATCTCATCCTCTCGGCCATGGTCACCTGTCCTGTCTGCAGCTCCGTCACCGTACGCTCTAACCCTCCAACGGTGCGCTCTGTCCTCTCAGTCGTCTTCCTGAGCTCCATAATATCGCGGTCGAGTGTATCCAATCGTGCTAGCAGCGTAGGATCCTTCGTAGGGTGCTGAGACTGCTCCTCGATCCGTCGTAGCAGGTCGTCACAGAGAGACTCCATCATCTGGTGGACTTGGGCAGACTCCTGGGACGGCTGTGGACCATGTACACTAGCAGAAGATGTCCTAGAGGACTGGGTCGCAACTAGGGTGCCATAGGATCCCGTACCGTAGTACGTACCCCTACGGAGTCCACCAGCGACGGCTATCCACAGCTCGTCCGCCGACGGAGCTTGAGTGGGATGCGAGGAAGTACCGGCCTCTCCTGCATCAGGTGCACTACAGCCGCCCGTTCCCGCAGCCTCTGATACTCGGCCTAGAAAGTACTTATTATTACTAACTTCTAATTTCTAATTAATGTACTTATTATTACTAATTTCTAATTAATGTACTTATTATTTCTAATTTCTAATTAATGTACTTATTATTACTAACTACACGAATATTTATTTGCATCATATTTACTAAGTTATATTAAAATTGACACGAAGTATTAAATTAAGATAACGTATTGTAATACTTACATAAGTCTGCTCGGCCCTCTCGTCAATAAGGTCACCGCCGCGACGATGGGTGGCCAGGAAGACGGTCACCATGTCGGCGTTACCGACCTTCCTTACCTGTAATTAAATATATTATCTTAGTAATAATTTATCGGTTTTGTATTAAAATAATATTTGTAAAAGAGAAAGACATACCAGACGACGGAAATGTTCCGTCATCGAAATCGACCTACCGCACCACTTTGAGGCATGTTGCATAGCCGCCTTGGCCTTCTCTGACTTCTCCTTGTACCTTGGCTCCTCGAATCGAGCTATCATCGCATTCCACTGATCAGGGGTGATCCAACCTTGGATCGGCTTTCCGGCACGATCACGATCCTTCTGATCATTGATAGAGTCACGGATCAGCTTGGCAGCGACGGCAGGAAACATCCCCACGATCTGCTCGGCCCGGTGCGGTGGATATAAAAACATATCCTAGAAGAGCGCAAACCAAATATTTATCAGTTATATATAATATACAAAAATTATATGATTTATGTTAAAAGCAAATATATTTTAACCTTGAAGCGCGCAAACCAGAAGGCCTTCCTCTCGTCCGGAGCATCAGAGTAGTTAATCCAAGCACCACCATAATTATGCCTCAGCATGTGGCCTAGACGTCTCTGTACCTCTGGGGGACGATATCTATACAAACATATTATATTCATGAAAAAAGTTAATTTATGATAAAAACAGAAAGAAAAAAATTATAAACCAAAATACCTACTTTGTACCATCGGCCCAGATCTCCGTCCTCCTCTCCTCCGGAGGTGCGTACGTATCATCTGCATGATGCTGGTCGGCCGTCGGCGTCGCCGTCTCGGCCGTCGTCGCAGCCTCCGCCATCTGCTCATCCGTCTCCATCGTCGTATCAGTAGTAGGAACGCTAGACGGACGAGCACTCTCAACAGGCCTGGAACTACTCGTCCCAGGAGATATGCCACGTGACGTCGTCCCAGCAGGCCCACCTACTGTCCGATATGGAGGAGTAATCGGCGATGAGGATCCAGAGCCGATACCAGAATGAGGTACCGAAGGAAAACTCCATCCTCTAGCGGTACCTGTAGGAAGTACCGGAGGAGAGTGACCTCGTTGTCTCCCTCGGAACATTCCGCGACGACCTGCCATACCTGATAACAGCATATGATAATACAACAAATATTAGAGACTAGAAATATGAAAGTACAACAAATAATAGAGACTAGAAATATGAAAGTACAACAAATAATAGAGACTAAAAATATGAAAGTACAACAAAGACAAGATAATAACCAAGACAACATATAATGATACATTCTATAATAAACATCTAAGTCCAGATAATATATTCTAGAAGAAACATCTAAGTTCAGATAAGTATATCTCTCTCAATCATCTTCAGAATAATCATCTTGTTCGTCTTCCTCGACCTCATCTTCCTCTTCCTCCTCATCTTCACTTTCATCTTCGCCTTCGTCGGCTTCGTCTTCCTCTTCGGATAATTCTACATCTTCTATATTATGTGTCGTATAATGCGTAACTTTTGTGGAGTCCACATCGACAATATTGGTTATAAGAGGTAGCTCGTCCTCCTGGTAAGCATTTTCGTCAACATCAAAAGTATCTCTGGCTTTAGTCTTGCATACTGCCCACCAGTCAGACTTCATTGCTCCCCGTCTCGGATAAGCTGTGAAGTACACGAGCTGAGCCTGAGTTGCTAGGATAAACAGTTCGTAGCCTTGATATCTACGCTTGTAGTTTATATCCACAAGACCATGCTTGTCAATTTTCCAACCTTGATTTTCAATCGGATCGAACCATTCACACTTGAACAACACGATCTTTGCAGGTTCTCTGCCATTATTATATGACAACTCCACAATCTCTCGCAAGATGCCAAAGAAATCATTTTCTGGATTGACGTCTTTGTAGTTCGAAGACTTGATACACAAACAACTATTTTTCGTAGAATCAAGATCCAGGAAGCTGTCTCTGATCGGAGCATTTGTCGACTTGAACCGAAAGCCATTGACACAGTAACTTGGCCATATTTTAACAAAAGTAATTGGTCCCTTGGCAAGAGTTCTAATTAATTCAATCTCGGGTGAAATTAGACGATCGACCTGAATATCAAAGAAGCGATAATAAGTTATTTATTGCGCAGTTGCATTAGAAGAGGCCAGTAATTACCGAGCTACTTACATATTGGCTCAACCAAGAAGGAAAATGATGTCTCATTTCTTGTTCTAATGCTTCGTCTGTTAGGTAGGGTCTAACCAGCCACAACTCATCATTATATGTGCTGGAAAACAATGAAGCAACCGCCGATTAGTACAATAATATTAGCTTATACTATTACATTGAGATGACATAAACTCATCATCCTAAGTTACTTATCCCTCTAGCTTCTCCACTTCATTCTCGTCGCAATTGAGTAATACATACAACTGAGCAGCCCTTAGCTCTTCGTCATTCAAATATCTCTTCTTCATTTTCCCCGAAGGCTTTTCGAACGCATTGAATACTTTCAGTATTCCATCGTTAAATTCTTTATATCCGTCGTCATTTCTCGGAGCCCTCGTTCTATTCGTAGCAACATGAGGTTTGAAATAGGAGGAGCAGAAATTTTGTAATCTCCTCGAGAATATAGGCTTCACAAATAGAACCCTCGACCCGAGCCTTATTTTTTACCCGTGTCTACAATATTTCATATAGGCTGAGTTGTAGAAGTCAAGTTTTAGGATATTAGTCTATATATTATATATAGTCCAACCGAGTCAACTCTAAGCTAAACTAGTCCAACTTGGTCAAACTAGCCATTTCTAAGTTGTATAAGTCAAGTTTTAGGATATTTGTCTATTTATACTTGTATAAACTCTCCCTCCTCTCCAAATACCTGGTACTAGTTAACCCTCCCCCTTTCTCCCACTAGACACACACATACATATACATGATGTATACAACCACACCATAGTTCCTAGGTTCTTTTAACCTAACTTTCCAGTTGGTACTAACCTCAATAGAACAAACACTCTCACAACTCAAAATACTAACACATGCTCACGCCTTACTCTTGTGACACTCCCTTTCAAACACAAACACACACCTATATGTTCCCTTACACATGTTGCCATGTTACCTATAAAAATAGGAAACCCTTGTTGTCTAAAATAAGACACAATTCTACAAAGAGAACCATACTGTAGAACTCACACTTTAAGACAATAGATGAAGGAAGACTTGTATGGAGGATCGATAGGGTTGAGCGATGTCATTTTATTCTACAAAGAGAACCATACTGTAGAAGTCATACTGTAGAACTCACACTTTAACACAATTCTACAAAGAGTTGTCATAGGGTGTTGAGCGATGTCATTTTATTCTTTT
The DNA here is from genome assembly GCA_029216955.1 of Iris pallida. Classification (NCBI taxonomy): domain Eukaryota; kingdom Viridiplantae; phylum Streptophyta; class Magnoliopsida; order Asparagales; family Iridaceae; genus Iris; species Iris pallida. The sequence continues at coordinate 17,605 of JANAVB010044817.1, read as the reverse complement.
CTTCTTCTTCTTCTTGGGATTTTCGAGTATTGGATCTTGAGACATATATAGCTAGAACTTACGAATAATGGAGTACCATACTTCAACAAATAGATGTTGACTAATTGGTTCATATACTTGTTGTCTAAAATAAGTGTAGGAATGTTGCAAGGTAAAACAATGTATCAAACACTATATCGAAACCCAAACCCAATATGCAAATCCAAATTAATACGAAAATACACAAGTGTATGTAGGGGATTAAGTGTACAGAGGTGAAATACATATATATGCATGCTTGGGGGTATCTACGTGTCCAACAAATAGACACAAAGTGTCCAAAACCTCACGAACATACTGTATCAGTGAACACATGGTCGTAATGTGTCTCCGTGTCCATTTTGGACACGAAAAACACCTCAATTAGGGTTAGGGTTTACCTTCAGTCTCCTCGCGGTGGTGGAAGAGGAGGAGGAGGACAAGTTCGGTAGTGGAGGAGGAGGGGATTAAGTGTACAGAGGTGAAATACATATATATGCAAGCTTGGAGGTGTCCACGTGTCCAATAAATGGACACAAAGTGTCCAAAACCTCACGAACACACTGTATCAGTGAACACATGGTCGTAATGTGTCTCCGTGTCTATTTTGGATACGAAAAACACCTCATTTAGGGTTAGGGTTTACCTTCAGTCTCCTCGCGGTGGTGGAGGAGGAGGATCTCGCGGTGGAGGAGGAGAAGGGGCTCACAGTGGAGGAGGAGGAGGAGAAGGGGCTCGCCGGAGGGAGGAGAAGGGGCTCGCGGTGGAGGAGGAGGATGAGCGACGCCGGAGGGAAGGGGGTCGGGCTGTCCTCGAGGTCGGGGAAGAGGGGCGGGAACAAAAAATTTGGGGAAAGGGAAAATTGAAAAGTCGAACCGAGGAAACCCTATTTAGCGGAAGTTAGCGACGTCCGTAAATACGTCACAAAGCGTCGGCCTTCCTTTAATATTCGGCGACGTCTTAGACTTTGCGACGCTAAACGTCGCTGAACTAATAAAACTAGCGACGTTTTCCGAAAAATCAACGACGTTGATTTTTATTACACTAAAGGTGGTCGCAATATGTCGCTATTGGTCGCTATCAGCGACGTATTGTGACGCATACTTTTGGAGTCGCTAAATCCAACAAAATTAGCGACGTTTTAAGTCTGCGTCGCTAATTTCGTCGCTGATATGACTTATATTGGTAGTGGTCCAAGGCTTGGCATAGCCTTCGCATGTCCTGTAGGTTAAGTCGTATTGCACGACTTGTGGGTTAAGTCTAGGTACCCAAGAACTTGTTTGTTCAAATCGAACTCGTGCACGGTACGCTCCCTCGATGCGAAGCTTGGCGTAGCCTTTGCTCGTCAAGTCGTTGCAAAAATAAGTTAGCGTAATGCCTGTGGTTCGTATTACATATTTTGGAATACGTGTACGTATTTTTTCTTGTATTGCATGATTCCTTGCTTAGTTTTCTTCATGGCTTGGTTTATTCTTGGGTTGGTTCGGCTTGGCTCGGTTTGCTTGGTTCATTATGAACCATGGGTGAACCCCCTACCTACCTACCACCACCACTACCATTTATTAACCTCACTTACTTCTCTCTCTTTATTACTCTTCTTCTTTCCTCCATTACTTCTTCACCAACCAGAGAGAGAGGTCTAGGCAAGTGCAACTTGCTTCATGGAGGAACTTTAATTTTATTACTTCATTCTCTTTCTTACAGTATTTTAACTTACTTTAGTACTTGGCATTTTTACTTTTCATGGCCAGATTCATGTAGATCTAAGTTTATATTATTTTTGGATTTCTTGGGTTTTGATCTACTTAATCTTGTTATTTCTAAGTTTTCATGATTCCATGTTGTAGAGAATTTCGTTCTGCACTATTTTGACCTATGGAAGTTCGGATTTGGGCTCCGGATGATGGAGTTATGGAGCTTGAGAACTTGGCCTTCTTGGTGTTCTTCTTCTCGAAAAATAGAGAAGATGAACTGTGCTTAGACTTGACCACATGGCAATTCATGCGGCAAGTGAATTCCAGCCGCATAAGATTCATTCTCTTCTAACCGCATGAACCCGGGTCTGTGCCAGCCGTATGGACTCACTTTCCGTTAGCCACAAGAGCACCCCTCACTCCTAACCGCATGGGATTCGGTCAGCTCTCAAAACTGCATAGGGGTCGATCCCCGCTGGCCCCATGGGACTTCACTTGACCCGGCCGTATGTTCCCTGGCTCGTCCCAGCCGCATGAGAACCCCCCTTCCCTTGAGAGCCGCATAGGCATTGATCCTCGATAGCCGCATGGGATTTGCTCACCACCCAACCGCATGTGCGCAGCCATGCCGAACCGTATAATCCGACTTCCTCGATGGCCGCATATACTGCAGTCTTCTTCTTGCGGCATGAGGACCTGAGCCCTCTCAACCGCATGACTCTGAATTTCCCAGCCGCATAAGTTTCCGCCCTTACCCGCATGAGTACCCTCCCCTTCCTCCAGCCGCATGGGTTGCCCCTTCTGTCTGCTGCATGGATTCATCTCTCGTTGGACCGCATGACTCCTCCCCACGCCCTTGTCTTGTTATTTTATTGCTATTATTCATTTAGTATTATTAACTCATGCCTTGTAACCCTCAGTATAATTGGGTCTCCTGATTGAATGCTCGTACTATACTGCCCTGTAGATGTACTTGAATACGATAGTGGCCCTTCGAGGCGCACTCCTGAGAAGTAAACATGGCATGACCTGATAATGGCCCATCATGGCGCACTCTTGACCAGTGAACTTGACATGATAACCTGACACGATATATCTTGATAAGCTGTTACGACGGCTACCTGACATGACATGACATGTATAAATGACCTGGACACCGTGGGCGATTGTGCTTATACAAATAATCCAGTCCTGTCTTGCATCATGTCTAGGAGGGGACTCCTGAGTACCACGGTCAAGAGTACCTACTGAAATGGACTAAGGCTAATAACTAGATTAATACATTAGTCATATAGAGATCTCCCAGCTACAGGCAATCCCGTTACCTGGACGCGCCTGGGATCTGTAGCCTGCCGTCGAGTAGGGCACATTTTCAGCATACTGTCATGTGTTGCACCCTTCAAGCTACCTAAGGGTACATGCATTTCCTGGACGGTGTACCCACCTGAATTCAACCCCTAATTTTTGACCTGGGTAACCTAGATGGTCTGCAGGGCTTGTGGCTGTGGAATAATCTCACTGCATCTTGCTAGTAACTAGGCCTGTGATAACCCTAGTTAGTTAAAGTATCAAGTCGTACTCATTGCTTGGCCGTAATTGATTGAATGAGGAATAATCTATTTAGTCTTGATCCTGTATAAATTGTTACATGCTCTGACTTCTTATATTATCTTGCGGATAAATGGGAGAAACCAAGTTCGATTCAGACGAAGGGTTACAATCCCGGTCCTTGTTTGGTTTAAGGATTGTAACCTGGTTATCTGAATGGTCCCATGGTTATCTTACCGTATATCCCCGGGATGTTATATGTTCTCCAGTTTTACTCTATATTATTACCTTCTGTGCTAATTGCTGGTTTTAGTTCCTAAGTGAAGCTTCCTTTGTGGCACTTGCTCTTTCTGGGATTTGACCCAGCTGGTTTTGTATGGCCAGATTTCGGAGCAGCTCCAGAGGATCTACCGACTTTCTAGCCCGATGGTGGCGATTAGACGTAACCAGGGCAACGAGTGGGTTTATTTTTGATCTCCCACTCTATTGTAAAAATATTCTTTTGAGGCGTTTAGCCGACGAGCACCTGTTTAGCTCGGTTGTACCTTTTACTTATTGTCTGCCTACGGGCTGTAACATGATTGACAGATCCTAGAGTTGATCATGTATGACTAAACTCTTGCTAGTCCTAACATTTTGTAACGACTAGCTTCATGATCAGCTAAATATGTAATATTTCGGATGCCTTATTATTGTATATTTAATGATCATACATCTTGTGACTTTACTTACTTACTTGTGATTGAGACACTAGGCTTGTTCACGACCTTAAGAGACTGTTGGCTTGTAGTTAAACCCTCATGTATCTAGACAGCCGTGACCGTATAGCGAGGTGGGTTGCACTTCAATATACGTAGCTGGCTATGTCTGCCCCCGCTCTCCAGTATTCTGGTTCTGGGGCGTGACATGGTTTAAGTGGTGGCCCATGCAGGTCTTGTAAATCAAAATATGTGAGGGTTTACCGAATAGATGTCTTAATCAGTATTCGTCTTTGATCCCTGCTCGTATCTTTTGAATCCCTGGATTCTTGTCCGGATCATATGCTTGTATCGTTGATCTATCATGGTCCTTCCTTATTGTTCCCCATGTCGTCTTCTTTAGCGGTATTGTTCCTGGACCTGCCGATCAGCAAGGCGGAGCACTTCCCACGGATCAGCAGCAACTCGGAGATCAAGCCCAGCATTCCGGAGTAGCCTCCAGAGTCGTGCCTTCTGACGGAGAGCCACCAGTCCAGCCAGTTCAGCCTGTCGAGCCTGATGATGGCACATTGGTAGGACTCGTCAGGACCTTGATAGCTTCCCAAGATCGTCGTGGAGATGCCTTGCACCAGGCAGTGACGGATGCTTTGACCAGAGGAGGTCATCAGGGTAACAGCACGGCCAACAGCTTCAAGCGCTTGAACCCTCCATTCTTCGACGGCAGTGAAAATGCTATTGCCGCAGATGCTTGGCTTCAGGACACAGAGGTGATTTTAGAAGCAACCAGGACCCCAGAGAACGAGAAGGTAGCCGTGGTGCGCCTGCAGTTGTTAGATCTTGCCCGCAGCTGGTGGACGGCGCAGGCCGTTGGATTAGCAGCACCCATTGCTTGGACGGTGTTCAGAGAGAGCTTCCAGACCAAGTATTTTGATGCTGTAGCTCGGTACGATCTGCAGACGAGGTTCACCAATCTGAAGCAGATAGACAGGACGGTCGACGGATATACGACCGAGTTTTCCAGACTCAGTCGGTTTGCTCCCACCTTGGTGGCAACCGAGTATAATAGAGCTCAACGATTCCAGCATGGGCTCCATCTCGAGATTCTATTAGCAGTTTGAGCATCAGACCTTCGATGTAGTATTGAGAGCAGCTAGGAGGTATGAATATACCTCCCAGAGGATCGTAGATAGGACCGGAGGTCGGAAGCAATCTCAAGGCCAGATGAACCAATCTTCAGCACCAGCCCCGGCAGTCAGGGCTTTGACTATTGGAGCTCCAAGGCGGGCGGCCTCAGTAACGTCGGTTCAACATTCTGCCCCGACGTACCCTCAGCAGCAGCAGCAGAAGCAGAAGCAATCTTTCATGCTGGGATGTTCTCATTGCGGGAAGCCGGGCCACGTGGTGGCAGAGTGTCGCAGGGCGCAGGGATTGTGCCTGGCTTGTGGATCAGCAGACCACAGGGTTGGATCCTGTCCGAATAGGGGTGGTTCGTCATCGTCCAACCTTTCTAGCTCTTCGGTGAGAGGACCAGCTCCGGTCTAGCAGCAGCAGCAGTATCCATTGCCGAGGCCCTTGCCGCCTCAGTCCTAAGTATTCCAACACCAGAACTCCCAGCAGTATGTACAAGCCCAAGCCCAGAGTCAGAATAGACAGCGAAGATTTCAGCAGAGGGGACCAGCACCCCGAGGGCATGGTCAGGCTATGGTGATGACCGCAGAGGAAAGATTAGCACCAGGAGAGGTAGTGGCAGGTACTATTCTCGTCAACTCCTTTCCAGCTTCAGCTTTATTTGATTCTGGTGCATCGCATTCTTTTATGTCTGTACAATTTGCGACACGGATAGGATTGGAGCCCGAGTCATTATCAGTAAGGCTCAATATACTTACTGGTAACGGACTCGTGGGAGTAGATAGAGTATTTTCCTCGTGTTGGATCGTAATTAGCGGTAGAGAGTTCCCCGCTAGATTGATAGAGTTCCTGATGGCCGATTATGATGTGGTCCTAGGGATGGATTGGTTGAGGAACCAGTATGCTAGAATAGACTGCCATATTGGTAGGGTTATTTTTAGCATTCCAGGCGAGCCAGAGTTTTCCTTTTCCCGAGGCGCAGTTGAGCCTTCTCCTTCAGTGTTGCGGATGGCAGTAGCAGCAATGCAGTTGCCCCAGATAATTGAAGAGTTTCCAGATGTTTTCCCAGAGGAGCTTCCAGGTATGCCGCCCGAGCGGGAGATCGAGTTCACCATAGACTTGATTCCCGAGACAGCCCCAGTATCAGAGAGAGTCTACAGAATGATGCCGTCAGAGTTGGAGATATTGTACAAGATGATTGAAGAACTTCAAACCAAGGGATTCATTCGTTCTAGTGGATCGCCTTGGGGAGCCCTGATGCTTCTTGTGAAAAAGAAGGATGGTACGTCTAGGTTATGTGTTGACTATCGTACCTTGAACTCAGTGACAATCAAGAACAGATACCCTCTCCCGAGGATAGATGACTTGTTTGATCAGCTCAAAGGGGCAGCAGTATTCTGGAAGATCGACTTGCGCTCAGGATATCATCAGATCAGAGTCAGAGAGCAGGACATCCCGAAGACAGCTTTTAGATCGAGGTATGGGCATTGGAAGTTCCTTGTTATGCACTTTGGAGCGACCAATGCGCCGGCTGTATTCATGGATCTCATGAATCGTATTTTCATGCCCTATTGGGATCAGTTCGTGATTATGTTTTTGGATGACATCTTGGTCTACAGCAAGAGTGAGGAGGAGCATGAGCAGCATCTCCATGTGGTTCTTCAGACTCTCAGGGAGCACCAGTTGTATGCCAAGTTCAATAAATACGAGTTCTGGCTCGATTGTATTTCGTACTTGGGTCACATCATCACCAGAGGAGGAGTAGAAGTGGATCCCCAGAAGATCGTGGCCATTGAGTCATGGCCGGTGCCCAGCACAGTTGCAGAAGTTCGCAGTTTTCTTGGATTGGCCGGCTACTATCGGCAATTTATTTCAGACTTTGCCCGGATCTCGGTGCCATTGACCCAATTGACCCGCACGGAGGTGCAGTTTGCTTGGACAGCAGAGTGCCAGGATTCTTTTGAGAAGTTGAAGCGAGGCTTGATGACGTCTACCATTCTCACGCTTCCAGATGGAACCGGAGGATTCTCAGTATATTGTGATATTTCAGGCAGAGGCTTAGGATGTGTTCTGATGCAGCATGGGAAGGTAATAGCTTATGCGTCACGGCAACTTCGTGATCATGAGAGGAATTACCCAACCCATGACTTGGAGCTGGCAGCAGTAGTGTTTGCACTTAAGTTGTGGAGGCACTACTTGTACGGAGATAGGGTAGAGATTTTCATCGACCATAAGAGCCTGAAGTATATTTTCACCCAGAAGGACCTTAATATGCGTCAGAGAAGGTGGCTAGAGCTACTTATGGATTATGATGTCAACCTGCAGTATCATCCTGGGAAGGCCAACATTGTTGCAGATGCATTGAGCAGGAGAGCCGGAGTTTATTTCCTAACAGCGCAACCGAAGCTGTTAGCAGATCTTCAGAAGATGGGTATTGGAGTTCTTCTCCCTTCCAGTGTAGCATTGATGGCCAGCATGCAAGTTCAGTCCACTATAGTCGAGAGGATCCGGATGGCGCAGTCAGCAGATTCCAAGCTTTAGCGACTCAGAGCAGAGTGTGAGGCAGGCCGGCGACCCAAGTTGTGTATTCATGAAGACGGTACACTTAGGCATGGTAAGCGTCTTTGTGTACCCAGTGGAGATATCAGACAGAAAATCATGGCAGAGGCTCACAGTTCTCAATATTCCATTCATCCGGGCGGTACGAAGATGTACCGTGATATCAGGCAGCACTTTTAGTGGAATGGCATGAAGAGGGAGATAGTCCGATTTGTCTTTCGTTGTTTAGTCTGCCAACATGTTAAGGCTGAACATCAGAGGCCCGCTGGACTTCTTCAGCCCTTGCCGATTCCAGAATGGAAGTGGAAACATGTGACCATAGATTTTGTGATCGGATTGCCTAGATCCCCAGCTAGTCGAGATGCTATTTGGGTTATAGTTGACAGGCTCACAAAGGTAGCTCACTTCCTCCCGTTCAGAGTTGGTCAGTCGACAGCTCAGTTAGCAGAGATGTACCTCAGGCAGATTGTCAGGTTACACGGAGTGCCAGTTAGTATCACCTTGGACCGAGATTCAAGATTCACGTCGCACTTTTGGCGTAGCCTGCAGAAGAGTTTGGGAACTCGTCTCCAGTTCAGTTCAGCATATCATCCGCAGACAGATGGCCAGACGGAGCGTACAATCCAGACTCTTGAAGATATGTTGCGGTCCTGCACACTTGACTTCGGTGGTTCGTGGGAAGATCACTTGCACCTGGTGGAGTTCTCGTACAACAACAGTTTCCAGGCCAGTATCCAGATGGGACCGTTCGAGGCACTGTATGGTAGAAAGTGCAGATCCCCGTTAGCATGGGATGATGTCGGAGAGAGACAGATACTCAGTCCAGAAATGATTGCCCAAGACAGTTGAAGTAGTCAGAAAAGTCAGGGATCATTTTCGAGTTGCCTAAGATCGCCAACGCCATTGGGCCGATTCTCACCGGCGCCCTCTCGAGTTTTCTGTCGGTGACCATGTATTCCTAAGGATTTTGACTAATCGTGGTGTCATTCGTTTCGGCGTACGAAGAAAGCTTAGTCCTAGGTATATAGGACCATTTGATATTCTGGAGCGAGTACGAGATGTATCATATCGTCTCGCTCTTCTGTCGTCGCTAAGCGAGGTGCATGACGTGTTCCATATATCCCAATTACGACGGTATATCCCGGACCCGAGCCACGTCCTAGATCATTAGGAATTGGTTGTTGGTACCAACCTTTCGTATGAGGAGAGGCCCGTGTCTATATTGGACCGAAGAGAGAAGATACTCAAGAACAAGACTATTAAGTTAGTCTGAGTCGCTTGGGGTCATCACTCTTTGGGTGAGTCAACTTGGGAGCGTGAGGATGATATCCGATCGCGATATCCCGACTTGTTTGACTCGTGAGGTATAATGTCTTCCTTATGCCTTATGCCTTCGATTCCTTGCTTGAATAAGTGATTGCCTGCCTAGTTATAGCTTGCTTGTGATTAATATAGCTTGTCCTCGTCTCTCTAGCCTCTTAATTAAATTTCGAGGACGGAATTCTTTTAAGGTGGGTAGAGTTGTAATGCCTATGGTTTGTATTACGTATTTTGGAATACGTGTACGTATTTTATCTTGTATTGCATGATTCTTTGCTTAGTTTTCTTCATGGCTTGGTTTATTCTTGGGTTGGTTTGGCTTGGCTCGGTTTGCTTGGTTTATTATGAACCGTGGGTGAACCCCCTACCTACCTACCACCACCACTACCATTTATTAGCCTCACTTCCTTCTCTCTCTTTATTACTCTTCTTCTTTCCTCCATTACTTCTTCACCTACGAGAGAGAGAGAGGTCTAGGAAAGTGCAACTTGCTTCATGGAAGAACTCTAATTTTATTACTTCATTCTCTTCCTTACAGTATTTTAACTTACTTTAGTACTTGGCATTTTTACTTTCCATGGCCAGATTCTTGTGGATCTAAGTTTATATTATTTTCGTATTTTCTGGGTTTTGATCTACTTAATCTTGTTATTTCTAAGTTTTGATGATTCCATGTTGTAGAGAATTTCGTTCTGTCCTATTTTGACCTATGGAAGTTCGGATTTGGGCTCCGGATGATGGAGTTATGGAGCTTGAGAACTTGGTCTTCTTGGTGTTCTTCTTCTCGGAAAATGGAGAAGATGAACTGTGCTTAGACTTGACCGCATGGCAATTCATGCGGCAAGTGAATTCCAGCCGCATAAGATTCATTCTCTTCTAACCGCATGAACCCGGGTCTGTGCCAGCCGCATGGACTCACTTTCCGTTAGCCGCAAGAGCACCCCTCACTCCTAACCGCATGGGATTCGGTCAGCTCTCAAAACCGCATAAGGGCCGATCCCCGCTGGCCGCATGGGACTTTACTTGACCCGGCCGCATGTACCCTGGCTCGTCCCAGCCGCATGAGAACCCCCTTCCCTTGAGAGCCGCATAGGCATTGATCCTCGATAGCCGCATGGGATTTGCTCACCACCCAACCGCATGTGCGCAGCCATGCCGAACCGCATAATCCGACTTCCTCGATGGCCGCATATACTGCAGTCTTCTTCTTGCCGCATGAGGACCTGAGCCCTCTCGACCGCATGACTCTGAATTTTCCAGTCGCATAAGTTTTCGCCCTTAGCCGCATGAGTACCCTCCCCTTCCTCCAGCCGCATGGGTTGCCCCTTCTACCTGCTGCATGGATTCGTCTCTCGTTGGGCCGCATGACTCCTCCCCATGCCTTGTCTTGTTATTTTATTGCTATTATTTATTTAGTATTATTAACTCATGCCTTGTAACCTTCAGTGTAATTGGGTCTCCTGATTGAATGCTCGTACTATACTGTCCTGTACATGTACCTGAATACGATAGTGGCCCGTCGAGGCGCACTCCTGACAAGTAAATATGGCATAACCTGATATTGGCCCATCATGGCGCACTCTTGACCAGTAAACTTGACATGATAACCTGACACGATATATCTTGATAAGCTGTTACGACGGCTACCTGACATGACATGACCTGTATAAATAACCTGGACACCGTAGGCGATTGTGCTTGTACAAATAATTCAGTCCTGTCTTGCATCATGTCTAGGAGGGGACTCCTGAGTACCACGGTCAGGAGTACCTACTGAAATGGACTAAGGCTAATAACTAGATTAATACATTAGTCATATAGAGATCTCCCAGCTACAGGCAATCCCGTTACCTGGGCGCGCCTGGGATCTGTAGCCTGCCGTCGAGTAGGGCACATTTCTAGCACACTGTCATGTGTTGCACCCTTCAAGCTACCTAAGGGTACATGCATTTCCTGGACGGTGTACCCACCTGAATTCAACCCCTAATTTTTGACCTGGGTAACCTGGATGGTCTGCAGGGCTTGTGGTTGTGGAATAATCTCACTGCATCTTGCTAGTAACTAGGCCTGTGATAACCCTAGTTAGTTAAAGTATCCAGCCGTACTCATTGCTTGGCCGTGATTGATTGAATGAGGAATAATCTGTCTAGTCTTGATCCTGTATAAATTGTTACATGCTCTGACTTCTTATATTATCTTGCGGATAAATGGGAGAAACCAAGTTCGGTTCAGACGAAGGGTTACAATCCCGGTCCTTGTTTGGTTTAAGGATTGTAACCTGGTTATCTGAATGGTCCCATGGTTATCTTACCGTATATCCCCGTGATGTTATATGTTCTCCAGTTTTACTATATATTATTACCTTCTGTGCTAATTGCTGGTTTTAGTTCCTAAATGAAGCTTCCTTTGTGGCAGTTGCTCTTTCTGGGATCTGACCCAGCTGGTTTTGTATGGCCATATTTCGGAGCAGCTCCAGAGGATCTACCGACTTTCCAGCCCGATGGTGGCGACTAGACGTAACCAGGGCAACGAGTGTGTTTATTTTTGATCTCCCACTCTATTGTAAAAATATTCTTTTGAGGCGTTTAGCCGACGAGCACCTGTTTAGCTCGGTTGTACCTTTTACTTATTGTCTGCCTACGGGCTGTAACATGATTGACAGATCCTAGGGTTGATCATGTATGACTAAACTCTTGCTAGTCCTAACATTTTGTAACGACTAGCTTCATGATCAGCTGAATATGTAATATTTGGGATGCCTTATTATTGTATATTTAATGATCATACATCTTGTGACTTTACTTACTTGCTTGTGATTGAGACACTAGGCTTGTTCATGACCTTAAGAGACTGTTGGCTTGTAGTTAAACCCTCATGTATCTAGACAGTCGTGACCGTATAGCGAGGTGGGTTGCACTTCAATATACGTAGCTGGCTATGTCTTCCTCCGCTCTCCAGTATTCTGGTTCTGGGGACAGTTAGGCAAAGTTATGTCAGTCGATCGAAGCTATTTCTAGCACTATCCCCTGTTGGCTGCGGTTGTCTAGTCACATAGTCCCACGAGATTAAGGCTTGTCGTATAAGGTGTATGACTTTAGCGATAGCGTCTCCTAGAGAACAAGGTCTGTCTAAGGCACGAGCCACAGTTGGTTTCGTAAAAAGCATGCCACGGACAAAGGAAGTCCACGCGACTGGTTGTCGCCGAGATCGGTCTCGCTACTTGGGAGTCTCGCTAAGTCTCGACAAGGAAGCACATGAGATCGGTCCCGCTACTTGGGAGTCTCGATAAGTCTCGTTCACGAGATCGGTCCCGCTACTTGGAAGTCTCGCTAAGTCTCGATAAGGAAGCACACGAGATCGGTCCCGATACTTGGGAGTCTCGATAGAAAGAGGAAAAACATGGTCATGATTAAGGAAGGAATTGATAGATCGAGTTGAGTCTTGCATGGTCATTGGACAGCTTGCGCGCAAGAGCAAAATTCCTCGAACGATCCCGGAGCGTAGGGTTCATGTCGGCCTAGGAGGAATTGCAGATATTGTACGGCCTTCATCGACGGTACGACTCGAATGAAGTAAACCGTAAAAATATAGGCTGCGGGTCATTCGGTAGGAGCTCGTACCTCACCACGTGAATGGTCATCATATGCAAAAGATCCAGGATAGCTTGACATTTCTAGTGACCACTCATATAGATGTATCGGCAAAAGAGGCTATCCGCGTATATGCCTTTGGATTGCGTCGAGTACTAGCAGGTTACGTGTTGGGTTAAAAAGTTACGCTTATAGCAAGCGCTAGCCTTGAATCGGCCCGGGATGGGGTGTGCACGGTTGCATCACCATTCTAGAGCCTAAGAGTTGGCTATAGCAAGGATACGTGCTTCGGCATGAATGTGGCCTCGTCTCGAGTTAAGTCAAAAAATGTCGTAAGACAAGTTGATTAAGTCTGGTTGATCCTTGGAAGGCACGGCCTCGATCTTATGGCACGGTCAAGTCTACCGGTACGACCTGCACGAGTCGTCCCCTTGACGTTGTTGGCACGAGAATGGTCTAGAGGCACATGAATTTAAGTGAAAGTCTTGGCCACGGTCGAGTTACATATGTTTCTACTCAACGAGGCACTGCCTCGAATATATGGAAGTTACGAATAGAGTATAGCATGACCCTGTCGTTGCATTGCCAAGTATAGGCCAAGACGTCCTGGTCCTAAAATTGATCCTAAGGCAAGACTAGAAAGACAATCAAAAAGGGGATTAAGCTGCACAAAGTAAATAAATGTATCGGTTTTGTATGGGTGGACGAGGAGCTCACTCCACCAGTACAATTGAGTACTGACGCCCACACGGTTTCCATGTGCAGGCACAGGTAGAAGCTCATGTCACGAAGCTCGTTTGGATGCGTCGAGGCAAGGAGTTCCTTGGCGATTCGAAGCGGCGGCCGTGTGGAGTCAAGACTTATAAGGGACATAATGTATGGACATCGCCATCCTGCAGGATCTGCCGCTTGTCTCCTTGAAGCATTGTATCGAGAGATGAGAGAGAGTAGAGTGACTTATAAAATGAGAGAAAAGTAAGCTTGAGAGACTTGTAATCATTGCCTTGTGCCCCATTATAATCTTATTGTTCAATATCAATAAAGAGAACTTTTGAATAACTTGTGTGTTGCTTCTAAATTTCTGCCGCATGTTTCAATGTTTCTGCTTGAGACTTATGTGCAACGACCCCATCGCAGCCGCTGTAATCGGCCGTTATGAAACTGCCTTTCACGAGCGCAATCTAGGCTCATGCGGTATCACGCCTTAGCGAGGACGATCGCTCCTACGGGAGCGGAACGTGACATACTGGTATCAGAGCACGGCTTTACGTCCTTGGACTTCATATCGAATCTCTTAGTTTTGAAAGCTTGTCGTTGAATATGAAGTGTGCGCTTTCTCTCAAATGTCCCACGGCACGTCCATACAATAAGTCTAAATATTTTCAAAAGCTCGTACAAGTGTTCAATCAAATGCATCGATAGGCGATGGCCTTTGTGCCGAACGGTATCAACTTGAGTTGATAGAAAACACATGCTAAAGTTAGTAAGTCGCGTGCGTAGCTGAATAGTCCTACGTCGACATTAGCAAACGAGCTTGAAAATTAGAGTATAGTCCATGCGGGATGGCTATGCACATGGCCTTTTGGCTAAGTTGTGCCGCGTGTCTCGCACCTAGACTTTATGGTACAAACGAATTCTGAGCGATATCAAGTACCGCTCGGTCAGGAACAAAAATATACTTAAGAGTGTATATCGATAGAAATACTATCGGACTAACGCTTAGGCGTATATAGAAGATTGGTTTAGATTATGAGGAATAGTGCGAACGACTTAGTACGTCGAGACGACGTGAGCGATTACGCTAGAGTTTCGTCGGACGAATTTGAAGGATGTATTAGCGAACAATACGAATGTGATTATGGACTAAATCGGATGGCTTGAATCCTGAGTGGTGTATGGTCCTTCTTGGAAATCATTCGAGCGAAATTAAGGATTAAGGGTAACGGCGAGTATGTCGGCGAGGCGATACGATCGCGCATAGCCTTAGAACGCATCACGCTTAGTTGGTCGTGACTTCGAAGGTCCCGAGCATCACGCTTAGTTGGTCGTGACTTCGAAGGTCCCAAACGAGATGTCGTTCGGACAACTTGTGAATGGAAAATGCGAGTTAGAACACGATAGTGAATCAGGATTCGTAACGATGAATAAAGATGAATGTCTTGATCGAGGAAACCTAGAGGATCGCACTTATTATTTTTGATTTGGTCGAATAGAATTATGGTATATCCAATTCGGACAATAACATCAGTTGTAGGACTCAAAGTTCGTTGCAAAAGAAGATCGTCAGTTTAAGTATATCATCGATGGTATTGAGGCGTATCAAAGATCGATGTGCGATAACTCGAGGGTACTCTGATTCGAGGAATGATGATCGTGTAAAATGTCATTGTTCCGATGGATGCTATACTCGGGATGTTGAAATGTGTCGAGGAAAAGATAGACTTGGCTCGAGGATTTTCTAGTTGAACGAATGACGACAGACTATCGAACTGATATCTTGGCTTGGATGAAAATAAAATGTTTGGATTGCTTCGACGATAACCACAACATTGACATTCTTGTCTTATGCGAGCGCAACTCCAGCCTCGCACATACGTCACGCCGATTTAGGCGATCACTCCACGTGAGCGCTGGTATGGTGATTCATACAGCGGGGGTGATCAAACTTACATGGCGTGGCAATTTGATTGCTTTGAATTATGGTTTGATGTGAAGGTGGACTCGAGAATGACTCAGTGTGCTTGATAATTGAACTTAAAGATTGAGTAGGTCCAATCCGCGTATCAAGAATGAATTAGTCTAGACTCAAGCAAGAGTTACGCTCTAATAAGGATGATTATCCTACAAGAACGTGGCATAGTGATTCATATCCAACATAGATAATCGAACTTGCGTGAGATTGGGACATGATAAATGGTTGTGCTAGACGACCTCGTGATCAAATACATGAATTGGTTAGAATTGGTGAATTGAACAGATTCGAATAGGCACAACGAGTACCTTGATGCAAATCAGGTGATCATGCTCGATGTTTAGAAATCTGAGTGACACGAGCTTGGGTAAAAATCCCGTATTATCGACCTTGGTTTGACCCTAGGATTGGGGTCAGTATTGGCATTATTGTTGGGGAAGAAACGGCCTAGCGGTTAGGCGAGACGCCCCTATTTCAAGAGCTAGCATTGAAAAGATTGACCTTGAGGATTGGTATGAATGGATAGAGTGAATCAAGAATATAGGAATATCCCTCACGAGATTCGGCTGACATGCATATATTTCAAGGACGCCTGAATATGTGCACGATACGACTCGAGTGAGAATGATGGATTCTCTATCATGTGGCTTGACTGAAATGTATGTATTTTGGGGATGCCTAGAATGTGTGCACGATCCAACCAAGTGATACGTTAAATTCAAGTAAGACTCGAGGAATGAAAAAGCGTCGAAGATTTTGAAATCGTGTTAAAGGAAAGGATTGATAGTAGTGCGAGCGTGGCTCGAATTGAAGAAACGTATAGGCGGAGTGTGTGCGAGGGTCCTTAGATCAAAGTGGTCCATAAGTAAGTACTCAGTTAGTTTCGAGAACGAAACTTTTTCTGAGTGGTGTATGATATAGTGTCCCATCCCGCTCATTCAATCGAAAGAATTGAAATGCCGACGGCGTTCGGACTTAGCCTTGCAATGGCTGTTCGAAAGCTCGCTTGGTCAAGGCGACTCCTCGCTCAGGTGGGATAGTTTCGATGAACTTGCCTCATCTTAGCCTTCACATAATAACTTGCATGTTTTCAACTTGCACAAGTTAGGCTTGATAATAAAAGAGACGTATCCACATAGCTAAAGGAATAATCCCGACGGATCGAAATGTGTTAGAATATGGAAAATGGTCCTACGGTCTATTTAGAAGTTGGCTCAGCGTGCTTTTAAATGGCACTCGATCCTTCGTCCCGTGGCTTGGGAGAAGGAAGTTGTCCTAAGTTGCTAAGTTGCCACAACACTCGAATTAGCCTAAGTCATAGACGTCGCCCGCAAGAATGCTTGATAAAGCATGCACGGTCCCGTCGTCCAAGGCTTGGCATAGCCTTCGCATGTTCCGTTGGTTAAGTCGTATCGCACGACTTGTGGCTTAAGTCTAGGTACCCAAGAACTTGTTTGTTCAAGTCGAACGCGTGCACGGCACGTTCTCTCGATGCGAAGCTTGGCGTAGCCTTTGCTCGTCAAGTCATTGCGAAAATAAGTTAGGCAAAGTTATGCCGGTCGATCGAAGCCATTTCTAGCACTGTCCCATGTTGGTTGCGATTGTCTAGTCACATAGTCCCATGAGATCAAGGCTCGTCATATAAGGTGTATGACTTGAGCGATAGCGTCGCCTAGAGAATAAGGTCTATCCAAGGCACGTGCCACGGTTGGTTTAGTGAAAAGCATGCCACGGACAAAGGAAGTCCACACGACTGGTTATCGCCGAGATCGGTCCCGCTACTTGGAAGTCTCGCTAAGTCTCGATAAGGAAGCACACAAGATCGGTCCCGCTACTTGGGAGTCTCGATAAGTCTCATTCAAAAGATCGTCCCGCTACTTGGGAGTCTCGCTAAGTTTCAATAGAAAGCACAAGATCTTCCCGCTACTTGGGAATCTCGATAGAAAGAGGGAAAGCATGGTCATGATTAAGGAAAGATTGATAGATCGAATTGAGTCTTGCATGGTCTTGGACAAATTACGTGCAACGGCGAAATTCCTCGAGCGATCCCGGGGCTCAGTTTTGTCGGCCTAGGAGGAATTGTGATTTGTACGGCCTTCATCGACGGTACGACTCAATTGAAGTAAACCGTTACAATATAGG
Organism: Iris pallida; assembly: GCA_029216955.1. NCBI lineage: Eukaryota > Viridiplantae > Streptophyta > Magnoliopsida > Asparagales > Iridaceae > Iris > Iris pallida. The sequence continues at coordinate 216 of JANAVB010044817.1, read as the reverse complement.
CTGTGGGTCATTCGGTGGGAGCTCGTACCTCGCCACACGAATGGTCACCGTATGCAAAAGATCTATGATAGCTTACATTGCTAGTGACCACTCATATAGATTGTCGGCAAGAGCGCCTATACGTGTGTATGCCTTTGGATTGCGTCGAGTACTAGCAGATTACGTATTGGGTTAACAAGTTACGCTTATAGCAAGCGCTAGCCTTGAATCGGCATG
>JANAVB010044816.1:2194377-2239087 GCA_029216955.1 Iris pallida | reverse complement strand
CCCCCCCCCCCCCCCCCCCCCCCCCCCCCCCCCACACACACACACACACACACACACCTTCACTACACTAGTAGTCACCTAAGCAAGCACCTACACCTAAGCAAGCACCTACACTATTATATATATATATATATATATATATATATATATATATATATATATATATATATATATATATATATAATACAATCACACCAACATACTCTCTATATACATTACATATATATACATATACTCAAGTCCTATATCCATACACAAGTCACATGTAACCCCTATATTCAATTTTTATAAAAGTTCCTCTTGACCTATTTTTTTTTTCTAATTTAATTATTTATTAGTTAGACAATTCTCGTAATTCTCTTAGCACTTCCTTCATATAAAATAAGATTTTGGCATTATTCATCTATGTTTGATATATTAATTCTTACTAATTAATATTAGTTATTTTAGCTATGTTACTTAGCTATTGAGACTCTATAAACTTTGATTGAGCCTTGGGTTGATAGTATAAAGTTAGTGGGTTGAGCCACAACTAGGCTCAAACTCGAGACAGAGCTATCAAACTGATTATCCTAAAAGCCCATATTCTGTTGGCCATTGCAATTATGCAGACTTCAACCCATAACCAATTGTGGAACTAACGGGTCAAAACCCGACAACCTTCCCTCCAAACCCGACCTGACTCGTTATAAATTTAAACCTTCACTTTTTTCTTTCTCTCATCTCTGAAGTCTGAACCCATTTCTAATACTCCATTGTTCTTCTTCCCTCCGCCGAGCAATCAAACAACGATCAGACTTCGGCAGTGCAGCGCCCTCCCTGACGATTCCAGAGGGTTCCAGATTCGGCCACGCCACCAACTTACTCTAGACCATCTCATCTGTCCATTACACCGACCTAATCTCGATGAGCGACCACCGTTCGTCTCTAATGGCCACCACCAACCACCGCGCCTATAAATAGAGCTCTGGTCTCTGCAATCTTCACCAGCAACCTCTCGACGAAGCCCTGCCGCGCTGCCGACCACCACCCTCTTCTTTACTGCTTCTTCTTTCTTCTACTCCTTCACCACTTTGAAGCTCGGCCATGGCGATCCTTTCTTCAAGCAGTATCTAGGCACAAGAGCTTCCTCGGAGTTGGAAGGTCAACGAAGGCTGTCTATGGCGGATCGATAAATGGCGGTCCACTCCGGCAACATCAGTTCCAGAGTCGGCTGCACTCAGTGACTCTTCTTATCCGACGACAAGGCGGTGTCCGGCGATCGTCACGAGGCTTTCTTCCTCATCAATGCTGTGAGTTACTCTTTCTTACTCTTCTTTTGATCGATCGATCGACAGTACGATCGAGAGATTTCCTCATCTCGAGCATTTTGGTCATGACAGACCTACGAGACTTGGTGACGGTTCTTCGGCAACGATGAACTCACAACGTCAGCGATAACTTCCTCGACAACCATTTTCGTCCCCACGACATTCTCTCGGTGGTAGAGTAGTCATCAATCTGGTGAGAAGCCTAAACTCTTCTCCTTCATGTCAATTCTTGATTTTTCATTAAGCTTATCAAATTATTGGTTCAATTACAAGCTCTGTTGCGTTCAAGAAATCATCATTAATCTGGGAGTGATCTCGATCAAAGGATTCTATTCAAAACAGTAAGCAATTATAATTCCTTTTCCTCAACTTTAGTTCGTTGTTCCTCAAAGAAATTGGTTCGGACTACTAGGTCCAAATGGAAACTTCTTTGCCCCTCAACTGTTTGAGATAACGTCTGAATGAAGTTTCATGTCGAAATGGACACACCAGGTAGTATCCGTCTCTGGAAGAAGTAGCCACAAGGCCCACAACACTTGAAGATAGAACTCTTCAGCTCAGGTTCATACCGGTATTTCCTTGCTTTGAACGGTTCGATACATGTGCTGTGTCTATAGCTTGTGAGGGTGGACATACATTGAGTATCAGTTCTGGGAGTGGACACAGGTATGTCTGTTGAGACAGAGTTGGTGAGTGTCAGACTTGTACGTGTCAGATTCAAGATGACACTCACCTATTGAGCGGGAAAGAAGAGAGTGAATGTGAGATTTAAACTAGAAATTGTTGATATGTCCCTAAAATGGTGAACTTAATGTTGGCAGTTGGGCTCATTAAGCCGGTTAGGGAATAACCCTTAGCTAGGGAATTTGAGAGAATAGAGGGTTCATAATTAAGGGCACTATGCTGGATTGGGCTTTGTGCCAGAGTCAATTACAAAATAGTGTACTGGGTTATGCTTATAATGTTGGCCAAATAGTAAGTTCCTTTATTGTAGGGCTTGGGCTTTTGTCTTGATATTAGCCTAGTTCATTATCAGATTAGTACATGGGCTGAACCAAAGGTTGGTGGAAGAGCTGGGCAAACCATTAAAAGTATGAATTAAAACCAATGGAGGTATTTTTGTGGGCTTTGGTGTAGTTAGCTTTTAATTCAGATTTTAGTTATTGGGCTGGTAGAAAGAAAGGGGATTTGTTAATAAAGGTTATTATTGGAGATTTAAGTAATTATTTGGAAATAGAGTTTTACTGGAAATAAGTTGTTAGGTTAAATGTTAGAAATAGAAATAGGTTGTTTGGGATTAATAGAAATTTAGTAATAAATATATTTAATTAGAAATATTTCTAAGGGCAATTATTTCTTTTTGACATAGATTTTTCCAGACATTGGACTTGATCACCTACGACAATTCAGGCAAGTACACCGACTTGAACTCTTTACTTTGTATTTCTTTCTGTCTTGTTTCCTGTTTTCATGTTGGACACGAGATTGACATGATTTTATTGTGCCCATTGATCGTATTGTGTTTCATTGATTGTCTTGCGGGGATCGAAAAAATATTGTCTAGTATGTGACCACACTCCCTTAGCTAGGTTATTATGAAAAGCCTAATCGTACACCTCACGTACGATTAAGCCGCACCCTATTATGATATTGTGGTTTTCAGCCGGTCACACATTAGATTAATATTTTAAATTCACTACTGCATTGATTGTCGTGTTCATTGTTTCAGTTCTTGTACTCTTGTTTCATATTGCAAATAGTCCATATCATTACTTGTGCATTTCAGATTGCTTAGTATAGTGTTTCTTGTCGGGGTTGTACTTTACTCCTTTTCTGACTGGATATATTGCAGGTCAGACTGTTGAGGAATTCTACTCTAGCTATGGATCACTGTAGGGGATAGCAGATGCTGGAGTATATGCTGTTCAGAAGAGACTTGGATTGGGTATAGGAACCCATTATATAGATTTACATTTCTGTCCTGGCGATAATGTAGTACCTATTGATGTATCTGGATGATTGTATTGATAATTGCTTAGGATTGCTTTACTTTTACCGGATTTGTTTCCGGACATCTATTGTAAAGGTGTATACAAAAGTATACTGATATCTGTGATAGTCGTGGTGATTTGTGTTCTGGGCACGTGTTCTAGAAGCTGTGATGAGTATGATTGATCGTATTTATGTGATGAGTTATGAGGTTTATATACAGCTTACTACGTTGTGTCTACAACGTAGGCTGGGCGTGTCCGACTCGTATCTGATTATTCGGAATGTAAAGGACCCCCCCCCCCCACACACTATATATATATATATATATATATATATATATATATATATATTTGGAACCAGGTAAATTGTTCCTGGAATCGCTCCCACTGGGATTCGAACTCCTGACCACTCGGGCCGCATGCATCTCTCTTAACCACTAGACTAGAGGTCATCTGCCACACAATATATATATATATATATATATATATATATATATATATATATATATATATATATATATATATATATATATATATATATATATATATAAAACTACCTATATAATATACACATTATCTATATACCCATGTATGTATTCACATCTATACACATATATATAGACACACACACACACAAGGCTAATGAGGGCACATACACCTGTGTATCCCCCAAACACACATATGGGCCCAAACACAAACACTTGGTGTGCACCACCACCATATCGCACTAATCTACGATACGGTTGTGGTATGACCAAGATACCTATACCAAACCTTGTCTGAATCCTACCAAACTTCATAGGCAAGTCTAAAACATATAGATAAACCTAATTAGAACATGGCAAGGGTAGTGTCAAATGTCATGTGTAATAGGACATGTGCACCACAGGTGTCGGACGTAGAAACCTCCAAATTGACCCTATGTCCCACCATATCATGACACGACCTATACGTATCCATTTGTGGACACGAATCTAGACACACAACCAAATCTACACTAAATAGATCTAACAAACCTAATAACAAACACTTGGTGCAATATTCTCATAATTCCCCCAAAAATGGCACAAAACCAATTGTAACTTCCAAATAGAGAGTTATTAGAGTATCAAAACTCTTCCTATGGGTAGTCCTAGTCCATGGGTGAATTCCTAAGGGTTCAATAACACAAATAGAGTCTAAAAAGAGAAAAAAAAATGAGATGTATACCTATTGGGAGATGGATTCCCAATAAAAAGTCAAATAGACACGATCCGAACACGTAGATCCTAGCAAATAGACTCATCTTTTTGTGCTCCTAGTCTCCAAACTCCTAGGCTTAGAGGAATGTACGAGAGAATGAGTGAGATTTGTGTGAGATTGGAGGAGGAATGGTTCCAAATGGGGAAGAATACTAAATTGGAAGAAAATGGAGCAATGAAATGAAATGAATGGAATGGAAACCTCCCATCTTTGGTCGACCATGTAACTTAGGTTAGGGCTAATCCAAAATGTCCAAGTTGCCCTCTAATTGTTGTCATGAGAGCTAATTAATGTGTCATGGGTCTAATTAGGCCTAATCAAATGAGTTGGTCCATGAGCCATGTCTTGCTAATTATTGGGCTCTAGTTTAATGTCTAGCCTAATCGGTTTACTAACACAAGTCCAACAATTAGGCTAGCCACTAACTGTAATAACTAACATAATAGTTATAAATAAATGCTAAATAGTAAATTGGTAGTGACAATGCATTTACGTGAGTCTAGATGTTCTCGTAGGTGCATTGTGTTAGTTATTACGGTTAGTGACAATTCATTTACGTGAGTCTAGATGTTCTCGTAGGTGCGTGGTCATGGACAACTTGGGCACAAGGGAGATGTTTCTTCGGACGACAACCTGGGGCTACAGGACCGATCCGGCCATGGATGAAACACGATATAGCTGAGATAGGTAGGCAATAGGAAGTCGAAAACTTTCATTGGGGCTCGCTACCTATATTGATCGACTCACCGTATCTCCTAGCTATGTCCAAGATGGCTTGAATTGCCAGTGACCTTTTATATAGATGAGTCGGTATATTGAGCGGCTGTTAAGACCAGCACCCACTGTGAGGGTACGAGAACGTAACAACGCCCAGCCTACGCCGCAGTATCGGCGGTAGAACGCTGTTCTAGGTTATGAACTATAACTACATAACATGAAATATACTCTCCAAAAGGAGACCAACACAGAGGTACAACTCAATCACAATCTAAGGTAGAATGTAGCATGATGGAAATAGATAAAAAATCCTCAACTGAGGTACATCAGAATGAAATAACAAAATCTCATCATCTCTAAAATATACAACTCTGAAAATAAAGACAACGGTTAAACATGAAAAGAAGGAACAATCTAAGCTATCTACTCTATACAAGGTATTATCCTGAGCAGCTGCCTGAACCTCCCCAGGGGTCCAGGTCGCGAGTGTCAACTAGGCAAGCTCCAAGTAAGGTGCAGGGTTCCTCATCATCCTTTGTAAAATTTTCAACAGGTCCAGTCAGGACGGGAGCGAGCATAGTACATCTCATGCAGTTCATATCATGGCAGGAAATATAAAGCAAGCAATAGAGTAAGATACATGAAACGCTGTAAGAAGATGTACATGAAACAGAAGAGATATTTGATAACTGGAAATATATACATGATAAGTAAGAACTGTAAGTGACTAGTGATTTAGAGTAAGAGATGTCATGTAATTGGCTTAGGTTGAACATGATGTACATGAGTGAACATGTAGGACATCAGCCAATAAGGCTGTGTTGTACATAATAAAACATAAAAAGTAACAGAGTGAACATGATGGATAAATCACATGACCATTTATACTCACCCCTACCCACAATCAATACACAAGGATCCGTTCAAGTTACGTTACGGACATAATGTTTTGGTTATACAAGAAACACATGAGGAAACATGAGCGTTCATGAAAGAACATGAGAGTACATGAACGTACATGAAAGAATATGAGAGAACATGAGTGTACATAAATAACGCAGAAGCAAGGAATACATGATGTACATGAAACACATGTCATAAAGTATCCGATGCGCCCGCTAAGGGGGATAACATCCCAAGAAGAGATCCATATAGTACCAATCCGTGATGATAACATGACAGCATCAAGTAAAAGTAATCTAGAGCGAGAATATAAGTCGTGACAAGTATGAAACGATCAGAGAATGTACTCGCCTCGTATCTAAATGTCTGAAGTAAATGTACTGTCCGAGATGAGATACCTGACTCATAGTTAGAGCAACACAAGTCAAGATGTATACAGGAGATGATAAATGTAATCTATGATGCATCTGCATGCTGTCTAGGTCAAACTATACTAAAGTCAACACTTGGTCAACTCTAGTCAACCACACTAGTCAAACTAGGTCAACTAGGTCAAGACTGACTCAAACAAGTCTAATAAGTCTCACTAGGCCTAACCAAGGCTATCCTAGCAATCACACACCAATCACAAGGCTATATAAGCCAAACACAAGCCAAGACATTCAATATTTTACATAAGTGAGGAAACTAGCATGTAAGCTATGTGCGTGTGTGAATATGGAGGTGTACATGAAAAGAGAAATCAATACTAGGCCATACATCTTATACCCACATATATACATATCTATATACACATATATGTACATAACTATAGGGAATCTCTATTTATCATATTAACATATTAGCCATATATAATATATATATAGAGAGAGAGAGAGGGATAGAGAAGAGCATGTAATTGAGTGAGTGAGAGTCATGAGAGTGTATGTTATCATGGAATGGGTGTTAGACAATGTGTGAGTGTTAGTGAGAGTGTCTAGAGGAAACAGTGAAGGGTAAGATGTAGACTAAGGTGTGGATATGCAATGTGTCATAGGAAATTAAGTGACAGTATCTAGTGTCAATGTTGCTTGGTGTGTGTGTGTTGATATACATGTTATATATATATGCTAGGAGGGACTGCTCATATAGTCCTATGTAGAATGGTTAGGAATGAAGGGGGCAGACTACTAAGTGTGTGTGTTGTAGAGTTTTCAGGTGGTTAAATAATGAAACTTGAAAACAAACCACCATATAAATCCCAGGTAAGGAGAAACTGAAAAACAGTGAGTGTTCATGTGTCCCTGTGTGTGTGAGCTAAGGCATGGCAATGGGGGTATGTGTGATATCTCATAGAGTGTGTGTACAAATTAAGAAATAGAAAACATTGATGTATTAAGGGAAAACAGTGGCTAATCCTTAAAACAGTGAATGCAGGAATTAGAACAGTGAGCTAACCATTTCAATATCAATTCAACCATTGAAAACCAATCCATAACCCACATGACAGTCCTAAAACTAAATCCAGATTAGGAACCCATGAAGTTACAGTTTATTGAATCAACATTCATTTAAAACAGTTCTAAAGGAGGAAAGGAAATCATCTCAGTTAAAGGAAAAAAAAATACAAGTTGACAGGAACCTATTCCATAGTTCATAGTTTCTGGATCCCACGCATTGCCAAAACCCTTTACAAACAACCAATTTCGAATGTAAACTTTAAGCTAAACATAAACAATGTTATGTGGAAAACATTTGACAATGAAGACATCTATTAAATCAAAACCATCTATTTCAGTACAGTATTTCGAAAGGGAAGAACTCAGTAAATGGGAACATGTGACTGAGTGTATGTGTGTGGCCATGTATCAATTCTCAGATTTGTGATTTGTGAACCATGCATTAGCAGGAAAAAGGAAATTGAAACCTGGAACAAAAGAACAGTGGCATGGGATGAGTGAGTGTGTGTTAATCTCAGTGATTCTCAGATTTGTGCAAAACTGTGTTAACATATATGTGTATACATGAGTTTCATTCCACAGATTTCAGCTTCCAGTGTGTAGATAGGTGTATGTGTGTGACATGGTGTCTTAGATTCAGTTTTGCATGTGTGTGGATGGGTGTTAAACTCAGGTTTTTGACCACAGCAGAAATTCTCAGATTTGTTATCAAACTTAACCCAAAATCATGATACTCATGCTCAGTCACAACCCAAACCACATTACCTAATATTGAAACCTATTCCCAGGTTAACAGTGTGAAATGTGTGTAGATTAACACAGAAATCAATGTGAGAAAAATCAGTGTAATGCAGTTATCAAATTAACAGTGAAACAGTGTGTAATGAACCCAACAGTTCAAATGTGAATTCGAAGGCCAAAAGAAAATTCGAAAATTTAATTCCTATGCCAATCATAACCCTAATATGTAGGTTAAATTCCAGATACATATAGGTGTACAAGCAATCGATTTAAACACGTAAAATAGGTTAACATTCATCAAATCCTCAGAACACCCAACTGACTGTTTTTATTTTGAATCAACCCAATGGCCAAAAAGGTCATTCCCAAATAAAAACTAAATTCGAAATGATAAACCTCAACAATGTGGATCAACACAAATGTGGGGGAATGATTTACAGTGAAGAAACATCAGATAATTAGGAAAACTTAAGTGTTCAGGAATTTGAAAACAACAGTAACAGGGAAAATGGTTTCAGTGAAGTATCAGTGATTGCTCATACATTCGAATATCTAAATCTCCACATAAAACTTAACTCAAACATGTAACTAATATTATCAGAGATTAACAACACCTACTCGATCTATCTAATCAAATTAAAATAGAATTTAAAGCATCAAAACAAATAACACAGGAACACATATATAGGAACACTGAAAACACACAGTGCACGACACGTGCACAATCGATTCCTCCCTCGACACGACACGGGGACACATGGGACTTGACACACGGGATGTCAGTCATTGCCCCATGCCACGTGTCAAGTGGTTCGTGTCCTCGTGTCCTACAAAGGGAGAAAATGACCCCGAGTAGCAGGGGATCCAATCCCGAGCGCGCGCGCGTGCACCCGTGTGTGCACGCGTCGATTCCGACACGACACGACATAGAGATCAACTCAGAAGAACAGAAATGCATAAGCAACAGTAAAACCTAATTTTCTATTTAAAAACTTTGCACAAAAGAAATCGAAATACCCTTTGAGGCATTTCGACAAACATCTAGGGATAGCTCCTGACACGTGTCCAAACGGATACGAAACTGATGCAATCCGAGACGAAACCAATGCAGACACTTAGGGGACTCCTAGGGCTTCCTAAATATGAAAAAAAATTGAAATTTCATGGAGAAATGGAGAAGTTACCTATTGTTAAACTTTCAAGACAAACCCCTTTTCAATAGCTCTTCTCTTGATGTCCCAATCCACTCAAATCACATCAAACTGAAATGGAACTTTAATGACAGCAAGAATAGGTATATTAGAACCTAATGGAAGAGATTTGAATGAAAAAGGAAGAGGAATGGAATTCTAGGGATTAATTGAAATAGGAAATAAACCTTTCTTAAACTTTGAGCTTTCCTAAAAAGAGGCAACCCTAAAAATTAGGAGAGTACTTATAGGGTGATGATCCCAATGTAGATAGGGTGGCCGACCAAGTGGGTCTAGGGATTAGGGTTTTGTTATTTTGGGCTTTGGGCCAACTACAAGGTTTTGAGTTAAAATGATTTAATAAAGGTTCTAAATTATAAGTCATGACTTATGACTTTCTAAATCCTAATGCTAAATAGAGTCTAATGACCAAACCAAGGATTAGCTTAGGTTAGACTAGAGTCATATAACCTAACCAAGTCCATACTAACTAGGGTTAGCTTCTAGGTTAGTCTACAAGGGTCAACACTAGTCAAAGTTAACCTAGTCCAAACAATTCCAAAATAATTCCTAAAAATTTCCATAAATTCAATTAAATTCTAATAAATTTAAATTACCCTAAAATTGCCAAAAATACCCTAATCACATGGCTAGGCTCTAGGGTAGGCAGTCTCTACTGTTCACTAGCAAAACACCAAAAGTCACAAGTCATGAATTTAAATAGTTTAAAAATAATTAAAAATTACTAAAAATCATAATATGAAATAAATATCATTAAATAATAATTATAATTACAAAATTTCAAAATTACCCTCATCTGGAAAACTGAGTGTTACAATCCTACCCACCTTATAAAAATTTCGTCCTCGAAATTAAGATGATCGCACCCCTTCTAGGTCACACATAGACAAGGGTCAATCACTAGTCAATTTTTCTCAACATCCTAGTACTTGGTCATCAGCTGGTCAACTTTCTGGGATTTTACCTATGCTAGCTACCTAGTGTTGGCAACTAGAGATTAGCAAAAGAAAACTCGATAATAGGCTAGCTCTAACTTCCAAATCCTATCAAGGCACCCATAACTAATTACCCACAATCTAAGCACACCAATCCCAAATACCACATATATATATGCTCAAGAACAACAACCCATCACATATATCCTAAGTATATCATCTATATATATAGACCTCTTAGTCTTAGGTGGAACTACAACTATGCTCAAGGGCAGGCTCTGGTCACTGGGTGCCTTACTGGAAGGGTAAAGGAAAACTATAATAAATCATCAAGGTTGTATGGCATACTAACATCCTATACGTAACTGGTTGGTATCATAATAACAGGAAATTATCTGCAATGGATTACTATTCTAGCACCAATGCTAACTATCACCTCTAGGGTACAGACACTCCACAAGTCACCATATCATTATACTATGAAGGAACTACCTATGAACAAGCTCTACAAACTAAATATCCCTACTCCTAAGTCATTTATAACAATCAAAAGGGTATGATGTTTTAAACCTTCTCAAGATACAATCTGTTAATCATATGCGTCTGTCCAAAATTATGTTGTCCAGAGTCTTCATCATGCTAGTGAGCAAGGCTACGATAATCACAGAGTCCTTGACTAAGGTACATACTTCTAGGTCCATGGTATTTAAAATTTCCGTATTGCCGCATGCGATGGCGAAAACCTTAAATTCCTACACCCGAGAAATACGTCCAAAATCTGACTACGTATCCTCACTATGCCAACTAACACGACTATCGAAGATTCTAGATCCCATGATTTAGGTGACCTAGCCCATATGATTTTTGAAAAAAAATAACATAACAAAAGAACAACATGACAAAATAAATTAATCAGCAAGGAACAGATGGAATCAGATTTCAAGGGAGTTATAAAAAGATAATTTCGGGAATGGAATTGAGAAGAACGAAACTTGCAGCAAGATCTCCAATGGTCTGTGCATCCTTGACTGTCCTAACGATAGCTCGCCCTGCTAGTTTCCCCTGGTCTGCTGCTGATGCTACATGAATCACCGTTGCTGAGAGAAATCAGAAATAACGGGAGAAAATCTCTGTACAGATAGAGGTGCATCTCCAATGTAGCATATACGCCAACCTGAGTCGGCACAATAGGAGCTGCGGTCTCGAGGCCCTGATGAACAGGACGAGAGATGGCCAGCCTCTCGATAGTATCCCCCGAACCGAAGCGATGAGATCGTGTCTTCATAACCATCATAAAAATAGATCAAAACAAGAAGCAATTTCTGGAAATGAAACGAAAATTCAAAGGAAGGCAGTTTATATTCAAAGGGAAGTCAATAAGCAACAATTTTAGACAAAAGGAATCTGATTAAGAGTTTTTCCTAATGTGATTGAGTACCTCCAAAAATAATCCTAATCCTACTGCAGGCTGTAGTGATACTCTAGTTCGAATACCACTACATAAACTCGACCTGCATGGGCCACCACCAAAAATGTATCACAACCCGCACCCACTGTGAGGGTACGAGAACGTAACAACGCCCAGCCTACGCCGCAGTGTCGGCGGTAGAACGCTGTTCTAGGTCATGAACTATAACTACGTAACATGAAATATACTCTCCAAAAGGAGACCAACACAGAGGTACAACTCAATCACAATCTAAGGTAGAATGTAGCATGATGGAAATAGATAAAAAATTCTCAACTGAGGTACAGCAGAATGAAATAACAAAATCTCATCATCTCTAAAATATACAACTCTAAAAATAAAGACAACGGTTAAACATGAAAAGAAGGAACAGTCTAAGCTATCTACTCTATACAAGGTATCATCCTGAGCAGCTGCCTGAACCTTCCCAGGGGTCCAGGTCGCGAGTGTCAACTAGGCAAGCTCCAAGTAAGGGTACAGGGTTCCTCATCACCCTTTGTAAAATTTTCAATTGGTCCAGTCAGGATGGGAGCGAGCACAGTACATCTCATGCAGTTCATATCATGGCAGGAAATATAAAGCAAGCAATAGAGTAAGATACATGAAATGCTGTAAGAAGATGTACATGAAACAGAAGAGATATTTGATAACTGGAAATATATACATGATAAGTAAGAACTGTAAGTGACTAGTGATTTAGAGTAAGAGATGGCATATAATTGGCTTAGGTTGAACATGATGTACATGAGTGAACATGTAGGACATCAGCCAATAAGGCTGTATTGTACATGATAAAACATGAAAAGTAACAGAGTGAACATAATGGGTAAATCACATGACCATTTATACTCACCCCTACCCACAATCAATACACAAGGATCCGTTCAAGTTACGTTACGGACATGATGTTTTGGTTATACAAGAAACACATGAGGAAACATGAGCGTTCATGAAAGAACATGAGAGTACATGAACGTACATGAAAGAACATAAGAGAACATGAGTGTACATGAATAACGCAGAAGCAAGGAATACATGATGTACATGAAACACATGTCATAAAGTATCCGATGCGCCCGCTAAGGGGGATAACATCCCAAGAAGAGATCCATATAGTACCAATCCGTGATGATAATGTGACAGTATCAAGTAAAAGTAATCTAGAGCGAGAATATAAGTCGTGACAAGTATAAAACGATCAGAGAATGTACTCGCCTCGTATCTGAATGTCTGAAGTAAATGTACTGTCAGAGATGAGATACCTGACTCCTAGTTAGAGCAACACAAGTCAAGATGTATACAGGAGATGATAAATGTAATCTACGATGCATCTGCATGCTATCTAGGTCAAACTAGACTAAAGTCAATACTTGGTCAACTCTAGTCAACCACACTAGTCAAACTAGGTCAACTAGGTCAAGACTGACTCAAACAAGTCTAATAAGTCTCACTAGGCCTAACCAAGGCTATCCTAGCAATCACACACCAGTCACAAGGCTATACAAGCCAAACACAAGCCAAGACATTCAATATTTTACATAAGTGAGGAAACTAGCATGTAAGCTATGTGCGTGTGTGAATATGGAGGTGTACATGAAAAGAGAAATCAACACTAGGCCATATATCTTATACCCACATATATACATATCTATATACACATATATGTACATAACTATAGGGAATCTCTATTTATCATATTAACACATTAGCCATATATAATATATATATATAGAGAGAGGGATAGAGAAGAGCATGTAATTGAGTGAGTGAGAGTCATGAGAGTGTATGTTATCATGAAATGGGTGTTAGACAATGTGTGAGTGTTAGTGAGAGTGTCTAGAGGAAACAGTGAAGGGTAAGATGTAGACTAAGGTGTGGATATGCAATGTGTCATAGGAAATTAAGTGACAGTGTCTAGTGTCAATGTTGCTTGGTGTGTGTGTGTTGATATACATGTTATATATATATGCTAGGAGGGACTGCTCATATAGTCCTATGTAGAATGGTTAGGAATGAAGGGGGCAGACTACTAAGTGTGTGTGTTGTAGAGTTTTCAGGTGGTTAAATAATGAATCTTGAAAACAAACCACCGTGTAAATCCCAGGTAAGGAGAAACTGAAAAACAGTGAGTGTTCATGTGTCCCTGTTTGTGTGAGCTAAGGCATGGCAATGGGGGTATGTGTGATATCTCATAGAGTGTGTGTACAAATTAGGAAATAGAAAACATTAATGTATTAAGGGAAAACAGTGGCTAATCCTGAAAACAGTGAATGCAGGAATTAGAACAGTGAGCTAACCATTTCAATATCAATTCAACCATTGAAAACTAATCCATAACCCACATGACAGTCCTAAAACTAAATCCAGATTAGGAACCCATGAAGTTACAGTTTATTGAATCAACATTCATTTAAAACAGTTCTAAAGGAGGAAAGGAAATCATCTCAGTTAAAGGAAAAAAAATACAAGTTGACAGGAACCTATTCCATAGTTCATAGTTTCTGGATCCCACGCATTGCCAAAACCCTTTACAAACAACCAATTTCGAATGTAAACTTTAAGCTAAACATAAACAATGTTATATGGAAAACATTTGACAATGAAGACATCTATTAAATCAAAACCATCTATTTCAGTGCAGTATTTCGAAAGGGAAGAACTCAGTAAATAGGAACATGTGACTGAGTGTATGTGTGTGGCCATGTATCAATTCTCAGATTTGTGATTTGTGAACCATGCATTAGCAGGAAAAAGGAAATTGAAACCTGGAACAAAAGAACAGTGGCATGGGATGAGTGAGTGTGTGTTAATCTCAGTGATTCTCAGATTTGTGCAAAAGTGTGTTAACATATATGTGTATACATGAGTGTCATTCCACAGATTTCAGCTTCCAGTGTGTAGATAGGTGTATGTGTGTGACATGGTGTCTTAGATTCAGTTTTGCATGTGTGTGGATGGGTGTTAAACTCAGGTTTTTGACCACAACAGAAATTCTCAGATTTGTTATCAAACTTAACCCAAAATCATGGTACTCATGCTCAGTCACAACCCAAACCACATTACCTAATATTGAAACCTATTCCCAGGTTAACAGTGTGAAATGTGTGTAGATTAACACAGAAATCAATGTGAGAAAAATCAGTGTAATCCAGTTATCAAATTAACAGTAAAACAGTGTGTAATGAACCCAACAGTTCAAATGTGAATTCGAAGGCCAAAAGAAAATTCGAAAACTTAATTCCTATGCCAATCATAACCCTAATATGTAGGTTAACTTCCAGATACATATAGGTGTACAAGCAATCAATTTAAACACGTAAAACAGGTTAACATTCATCAAATCCTCAGAACACCCAACTGACAGTTTTTATTTTGAATCAACCCAATGGCCAAAAAGGCCATTCCCAAATAAAAATTAAATTCGAAATGATAAACCTCAACAATATGGATCAACACAAATGTGGGGGAATGATTTACAGTAAAGAAACATCAGATAATTAGGAAAATTTAAGTGTTCAGGAATTTGAAAACAACAGTAACAGGGAAAATAGTTTAAGTGAAGTATTAGTGATTGCTCATACATTCGAATATCCAAATCTCCACATAAAACTTAACTCAAATATGTAACTAATATTATCAGAGATTAACAACACCTAATGGATCTATCTAATCAAATTAAAACAGAATTTAAAGCATCAAAACAAATAACACAGGAACACATATATAGGAACACTGAAAACACACAGTGCATGACACGTGCACAATCGATTCCTCCCTCGACACGACACGGGGACACATGGGACTTGACACACGGGATGTCAGTCATTGCCCCATGCCATGTGTCAAGTGGTTCGTGTCCTCGTATCCTACAGAAAGAGAAAATGACCCCGAGTAGCAGGGGATCCAATCCCGAGCGCGTGCGCGTGTGCACCCGTGTGTGCACGCGTCGATTCTGACACGACACGACACAGATATCAACTCAGAAGAACATAAATGCATAAGCAACAGTAAAACCTAATTTTCTATTTAAAAACTTTGCACAAAAGAAATCGAAATGCCCTTTGAGGCATTTCGACAAACACCTAGGGATAGCTCCTGACACGTGTCCAAACGGACACGAAACTGATGCAATCCGAGACAAAACCAATGCATACACTTAGGGGCCTCCTAGGGCTTCCTAAATATGAAAACAAATCGAAATTTCATGGAGAAATGGAGAAGTTACCTATTGTTGAACTTTCAAGAAAAACTCCTTTTTAATAGCTCTTCTCTTGATGTCCCAATCCACTCAAATTACATCAAACTGAAATGGAACTTTAATGACAGCAAGAATAGGTATATTAGAATCTAATGGAAGAGATTTGAATGAAAAAGGAAGAGGAATGGAATTCTAGGGATTAATTGAAATAGGAAACAAACCTTTCTTAAACTTTGAGCTTTCCTAAAAAGAGGCAACCCTAAAAATTAGGAGAGTACTTATAGGGTGATGATCCCAATGTAGATAGGGTGGCCGGCCAAGTGGGTCTAGGGATTAGGGTTTTGCTATTTTGGGCTTTGGGCCAACTACAAGGTTTTGAGTTAAAATGATTTAATAAAGGTTCTAAATCATAAGTCATGACTTATGACTTTCTAAATCCTAATGCTAAATAGAGTCTAATGACCAAACCAAGGATTAGCTTAGGTTAGACTAGAGTCATATAACCTAACCAAGTCCATACTAACTAGGGTTAGCTTCTAGGTTGGTCTACAAGGGTCAACACTAGTCAAAGTCAACCTAGTCCAAACAATTCCAAAATAATTCCTAAAAATTCCCATAAATTCAATTAAATTCTAATAAATTTAAATTACCCTAAAATTGTCAAAAATACCTTAATCACATGGCTAGGCTCTAGGGTAGGCAGTCTCTACTGTTCACTAGCAAAACACCAAAAGTCACAAGTCATGAATTTAAATAGTTTAAAAATAATTAAAAATCACTAAAAATCATAATATGAAATAAATATCATTAAATAATAATTATAATTATAGAATTTCAAAATTACCCTCATCTGGAAAACTGAGTGTTACAGCGGCAATTCGTATGCACGGTGTCGGTTTAGTCACAAAAAGTGTATGTACGGCACGAATGAGTCAAGGGAGGTATGCATGTTATGCAACACAATTATGGGAGCCTAGAAATTAACTATAGCAGACACACGTGCTTCGGCACGGGATGCGACGTCAGGTGTTTTAGTCATAGACACAAGTTTAAGAGGTCATGTCTGAGTCGTTTGCAAAAAACAAGTAAAAGAGTATGATTCATATTGCTGCGAGACACGCCCACGATGTTTGGACAAATAGGTTTTGTAGCACGGTCATAAAGATTTAGAGCACGGTCACGTTGGTTGCAACATGAGTAGACCAGGGGTCTATGTATTGGAATTGATCCTACGGCAAGACTAGAAAGACCACAAAAGAATAAGTTACACTCACTAAAATAACATGTTGGTTTTGTATGGATGGACGGGAGGCTCACTACCATTACAGTTCTGTACTAACACCCCACTAGTCTTCATGTACAGGTTCAGGTACTTGCTCGTTCAGGGTGGCGCTTGGACCACTCAGGCATGGAGTTCCTTGGCGTTTCGAGGCGTGTGGCCGCGTTGGAGTTTTCACCTATACGGGACATAACTTCTTCTGAAGAATCCTCAATTTGTAAGCCTAATGACATGTTAAGTTGTATTGGGAGATGAGAGAGAGTAGAGTGATTTGCATTCCGAGAGAGATAGTGAGCTTGAGTGATTGTAATCTTGACATTTCGTCATTTGTAATTTAGCTGATTATATCAATAAATATCATTTTGTTTCTATACATCTTATATTATTCAACCTTTTTGCTCGGGACTTCTGTGCGATGACCCCGTCGCTTAGCCTGTAATCAACCGTTATGATATTGTCTTGTGCGGATGCATCCTAGGCTCGTGTGGCATCACGCCCAAGTGAGGATGATCGGTTCTGCGAAAACGGAGCGTTACACCTACCACTAGTGGAAGGCAGAATAAAGGTGTTTAGGAACCAATCAGACTTGGGAAGAGTTCTACCAACTCTTCACTGGGAGGTTCTTTCCTATCCATTTACGTGATGTCCTCTATGATCAATTCCTCCATCTCAAGCAGAAAAATATGTTAGTGGATGAGAACGATGCAAAATTTAGCCGACTAACCAGATCCAGTGCAGTACTGATTCTGACGGAGTGAAATATAGCTAAGGGATTTTACAGTGAACTATTACCAGAGCTCAAGAAGTATACTACTATGAAGTCTAGAGTCTTCCATGCTACGATAATAGAAGAGGCTCGAAGCCAAGAACTCCTTTGCAAGGTGGTACAGCAGACTCAGAGACGTCGTACTCCGGCAGCTGCACCTGTAACATCCCAGTCCCAAAATACGTAGAACCAGGAATATGTTACATGCCAGCAGCATATCACCAGTGGGCCAATCTACCTAATAATTCTTTTAGCGAATGCTTAAGCTATAAATCATGATAATAAACCCATAACAATAACACAGGCAATAAGTCCAGAACTAATCTCATCCTCACAGAAAAGTAAAAAAACACGATAACCAAGTCCAATAATAATAATAATATCAACCATCTAGCAGTAAATAATAAAAAATAAATATATGGGGAAAGACAACATGTCATCACAGGAAAAATAATAAAATATTCAACTACAAGTCTACTGAACCAAATAGAAATAGAAATAGAAATGGAAATGTCTAGAAAAATAACGACATGAATCAAGAGAAGTCCTTCGGAACTATCTCGTCTTCCTGCTCGGGTATGTCTCTAGTCTCGACTCCAGAACCATATACCTCAGGGTAAACCTTATTATCTATACTTAGGAAATGACCAGGTCCTTAAGGGACATAGCAAGGTACATAATATACATGCCAACGTAATAGTAAAAGAAATATATATGCTCAAAATGGGAACTATTGTATCCAGTCTAAGTGATATGCACGTGAGAACACAGTCCGGATATCAGGCTATAATTACTGAGACTCACAAGCTCCTCAGCAACTCACACCCAAGGCACCGTATCGTGGTACCTTGCTTAAACGTGTCAAAACACCAATGCTCTGCTGCAGAGATGGTAGCAAACGAGTCATATAACAACCAAGTCCCGACTATAGAGACAATGTCAAATGTGTCAAGGTAGACTGATAAGATGGTAATATTTTCCACACCCCATGTCTAGAACTAGCAAGTCGAGTCATGTCAACATGATAAACTCAAGCACAAGTGACGAGTCATGCATCCTATCATAGAGTCCAAACCATGAATATGTTATGTACGACTCCGTATCATGCTCCTGTCAGTGTCATGTGGTCTATCATGCCAATGGAACACGAATAAATACAATCTAATGACCAGTGTAGATACTCAATGTCAATATGATGACATTGACACCTAAATATGACACATACGACTTTTCCTACGTCCTCAATGATACCAAACAATAAATAAAAACAACAATAAAGAAAAGGATCATGAACTATAACATTGACAAGGTACATTTACATGTATCGTACATCTGTGCGTACTGTTGTCCGACTCCGACATCCTCGATCACACCATCACGTACTCCTAAAATATACAACCACCAATCAATGACACATCTATGTCACACACACACTATACATGGCCTCGACTTGGCATATTCCAACTAGACTAGTACCATATCCATATCTACTATTCATTGTATCATGTTTCCATGATAAATAATATTTTTATAAATTAAAAATATAATAGTTAAATTATGGTAAAGTCATTAAAAATATTTATAAACAATATTTAATCATAAAATTTACCATAAAACATATGTATAGTTGCTATATCTAACTTTTAGCACAATATACCCAATTGTCATTCGATTGGAACCAAAAGTAACTCAATCCTTAATAATTATTAATTCTAAAATAATTCAAAAAATAATGAAAATTAGTTTTTTACAACAAAGGACATGCAATAACCATTTTAGAAAAGTGCTATGAAGGTCCGGGTTCAAAAGCAATATAGGTTTCAAGAATTTCCTATGTTCGATAACTTGTATGACGAAAACAGATTTTTAAACATATGTAAGACTCGACGAGATGACCAACGAGCATATTAAAATGATCTAACAAGGTTTTTGGATCGTTACCAATATTTTTGAGAGGTCGAAGGGCTCCGCAAGTGGTCGGAATCGTGCTTGCACCAAAATCTGTTCAGTTTGGACACACGTTCGTAAAATGAACGCAACGGACAAACCGTGCAGAACCACGTGGGTGGTCAATTGGAGATAGGATTAGACACGTAAGGCTACACATTAGAGTTGGTTTTATGACAATAAGATGATTAAAAAATAGATGAAACACAACGTAGAAGACAACCAACCTGTTGTTAAATTCAGAATTGGGTTCGGCCTCTTCGGGTGAGTTTGTGGTCTTGTGCCGCTCTCCTAAGGGGCTGTGGCTCCTCTAGGACATGTGGGGATGGAATAGGGTCATCTTTGGGTAACGTGAGATGTGATAGAAGGGGTAGAAGTGATCGGGATTGGATGGAGTGGCGCCTAGGGTTTATCTAGGCCGACGAGTTGAAAGGGGTAGCGCTCAGGTTAGGGGGTCGGGTAGGGGTGACGGGCATATATATATATATATATATATATATATATATATATATAAGATTAGTTAGTTTTAGGGTTTGGGTTTACGTAGAGGAGTTTAGGAAAGTTTTGGTTGAATTTGTGGAGAATCACAAAAGATATGCAAAGATATATCAATTTGATTTGATTTGGTTTCCTTATTAGGAAAGTATATCTTGGAATGAGTTGGAGCCTTCGTGGCTGTACAAAATCTACATAAAATCAATCGAACTAGTCCTAATAGGTTTTGGCAACCTCCTCTACCTAAGCTAGTTGGACTAGTATTGGACCTATACAATTTATTGAACCGAAATAGGCTCCGAAAGTCTAATAAATGAGCCTTGTGTGCCATTTGAAAATAATTAGCATGTGGAAACTCAATTGAGTGGGGCAATATTGGCATATGTGTAGTAGGATCAAAATAGGTCAAAACCATATATTGGGTCAAAAAGTTCGGATCGGGTTTGGGTCCCCAATTTCGATTGGAAGATTACATCAAAATTACGATGAAAATTAAAATGACCATTTTGATCCAAAAGTTATACATGGAAAATATAATGCATTGAAACATGTTTGAGTGGATATGATATGCCTACGTGAAGGTGGACTTGTCTAGAACACGAACATGAAATCGGTTTCGCATAATTGGCCAATGTTGTGCTACAAAAGTCAAAGCTACGACAAAGTGTATTTAAAGTTGTAAATTTAAAATAAAAGTATATTTTATTAAATAAATTAACTAATAATAAATAAATAAAAATCCTAAAATTCAGAGGGATTACAATCTACCCTCTAAAAAAATTTGTCCTCAAAATTAAGAAAATACTATCATAAGAAATCTATAAAGGAGAGAGTTTAAGAATCATATTGGAATCCTTAAATAATTGCGGGTATTTCTCCCGCATGGAATCCTCGAGTTCCCAAGTAGATTCTTCTGGGGAATAATGCTTCCAGGCAACTTGAACCAATCTAATAGTCTGCCCTCTCAATGTCTTCTCACTAGTATCCAGTATCCCTACTAGCTGGTCCTCGTATGATAAATTGGGTCCCACTGTGATCTCAAAATTGTCGACCACATGACTGGAATCAGCCACATACCTCCTCAACTGCGAGACATGAAATATATTATGCACTCCTTCTAGAGATGGCGGTAATGCAAGACGATATGTCACTTTTCCAATACGCTCTATGATGTCGAAGGGTGCAATATACCTTGGACTCAACTTCCCTCTACTCCCAAATCTAATAGTGCTCCGTGTTGGTAAGATCCTCAGAAATACGTTCTTCCTTCCTTGAATTGCAAAGGTCGACGATGAGAATCTGCCCACTGTTTTCGTCGGTACTGAGCTGCTCGAAGATGACTCTGAATATGCTTTTCTTTCTCAACTGTATGTGTCACCAACTTCGGTTAAAGTATCTGTCACTCTCCAACATCACTCTAACATATCGTAGATCGACAATTCATTCCGTACAATGCCTCGTATGGTGCCATATGTATGCTGGCTTTGTAACTATTATTATAAAATAATTCCACCAAATATAAGTGGTCTTTCCAAGAACCTTCAATGTCTAACATACAAGCTCACAACATATCTTCTAAGGTCTGATTAGTGCGCTCTGACTGGCCATCCGTCTGTGGATGATACGAGGTGCTGAACTTGAGCCTCGTACCTAGACTCTCTTACTTACTTTTCTAAAAATGCGATATGAATCTAGAATTTCGGCCCGAGACTATATTGACAGGTACCCTATGTAATTTCACGATCTGTTTCATGTACAGGTCAGCTAATATCTCAGTGGACTGTCTAACTCTGAATGACAAAAAATACACCGACTTCGTAAGTCGATCCAGAATCACCCAAACCGTATCCTTTCTTCTAGGGCTCCATAGAAATCCAGTGACAAAATCTATGGTAGTATGTTTCCATTTTCACTCGAAGATGGGAAGGGGCTGCAGCAACCCTGTGATCATGCTCGACCTTGATCTGCTGACAGACCAAACATCTCGCAACAAAGCTTACAATATATATCTTTATTCTATGCCACCAGTAATACTACTTCAAGTCCCGGTACATCTTCGTACCTCCTAGATGAATCAAATAGATAGAACTGTATATTTTGGTCAGTAAGTCATGTCTCAACTCTCCATTTGGAAACATATGTCTCAAATCTCTATTTGGAACATAAAGATAATTTTAGCACCTTAATGTCCCGTCTTCATGGATACGCAGTCATATCTGTATTCCAGCTTCTGTCCTCTCTTGAAGTCTTCGGAACCTTTCATCTGTAGGCAAAGCTGCCTTAATCATCTCCACTAGTGATGAGTGAACCTCAAGATTAGCTAAAACTCCTTTCTCTCCTAGCAGAATCACCTCTATTCCAAGCTTCTGTAGGTCCTCTAATAACTGAGACTATGATGTCAAGAAATATGCGACGGGCTTCTTGTTCAAAGCATCTGCCACTACATTCACCTTCCCAGGATGGTATTACAGCTCTATCTCATAATCAGACATCAACTCTAGCCAAAGACTTTGTCTCATATTCACATTTTTTGTGTGGAGACATATTTTAAACTCTTGTGATCCGTGAATATCTCCACATGCTCTCCGTACAAGTAATGCCTCCACAGCTTCAATAAAAATATTATCTCCGCTAACTCAAGATCATGCATTGGGTAGTTCTTCTCATGCGTCCTCAACTGTCTCGATGCGTAGGCTATGAATTTTTTGTGTTGCATCAAGACACATCCAAGCCCACTACCTGACGCATCACTATATACAACGAATCCTCCCAATCTAGAAGGAAGTGTCAAAATTGATGTTATGGTCTACCTCTTCTTCAGCTCCTCGAACACCTTCTAACAATCTTCTATACATAGAAACTCTTGAGCCTTGCACGTAAACCGTGTCATCGGCTTTGTAATCCATGAAAAATTCTCTACGAACCTCCAGTAATATCCGACAAGTCCAAAAAAATTGCTAACTTATGCAACTGATGTCGGTGTCGGTCAAGACTCCATTGTAGCCTTCTCCGGATCAACTGAGAGTCCTTCTTCTGAGATAATACGTCCGAGGAAATGAACTCTATCAAGGCAAAACTCACACTTACTAAGCTTGGCATACAATCACTCCCTCCTCAACGTCTCTAAAATAATGTGTAGATGCTCCACATGTTCGTTTTGACTCTTAGAATATACCAAAATGTCGTCAATAAATACTATTACGAAATTATCCAAATATGCGTGGAACACCTTATTCATCAAACTCCTGAAAAATGCTGGTGTGTTGGTTAAACCAAATGGCATCACCAAAAACTCATAATGCCCATACTTGGTTCTGAGTGTTGGTTCTGGTATATCTTCCTTCCACACATTGATATGATGGTAACCCGATCTAAGATCGATCTTCGAGAATATACAAGCTCTATTCAACTGGTCGAACAAATCATCAACGTGTGTCAACTGATACTTGTTCTTGATTGTCACAGCATTAAGAGCTCTGTAATCAATACACAAGCGAACTGACCCATCCTTCTTCGGCACCAACAAGATAGGTGCTCCCCAAAGGCGATACACTGGCTCTAATAAACCCTCTAGAAGATCATCAACTTGCTTCTTCAACTTTTTTAGCTCCTTCGGTGCTAACCTGTACACGGATGACGTGACAGTCTCCGTCTCCAGAATCAGGTCGATGGTGAATTCTATTTTTCGATCAGGTGGCAAGCCTGGTAAGTCATCAGCAAATACATCCACAAAACTTGATATGATCTTTGGATACTCAACCTCGCCATCCGTAATATATGCATTAAGCATATGTTGGGAACCCTGCTCTCTAGTTCCATGGAGAAACTCAAACTCTGGTTGCCCAGGTGGCCTGAAGATAACTCGTTGAAGTCGTCAATCTAATGTCGATGGTACTGACTCATCTAGTCTATACCAAGTACAACATCATAGTCAGGCATGAAAAATATTTAGAATTGTGCCCGCATCTCCCTTTCATAAATAACTACCGAGCATGTTCTAGAAGTGTCACTAACCCAAATAGTTTCGCAATCCGTCAAAATCCTCATGACCTTAGGGAGTGGTAAGGTCGCTACTCTATGTTTGGCTATAAAACTGGCAGAAATGAAAGAATGCGATGCTCTTGAATCAAATAATCCTACTGCAGGTAATGAATCTACTAATATGGTACCTGCTATAACCTTGCCTGCAGTCTGCTCCTCCTCAACTGTCATGGCAAAGGCCTGACCACGGCCCTGTGTAGGCGCCCTCTGTTGCTGCTTCTGGCCCTGCTAGAATGCTGCTACTTGGGGTGCCAAGGGTGGTCTCGGCTGAAATTCTTCTGGTTTCGGTGGTCGCATGTCTCCAGCTCTTACTGGTGGTGCTTTCGGTGCCTGGTATGCTGGCCTAGGTGGCTGTTGTACTGGTCTCGGAGTTGGTGGTCGTGTCATCGGTGCTGTCCTCTAGTACTCCAGGCAGTCTCGTACTGAATGTTGACTCCAACTGCAACCCAAGCATAATCCCCACCCGCGTTGACAATCCTTCATGAGATGACCCTTTTTGCCGTATTGATGGTAAGTAGGCAATTCAGTTGCTATTGATTGTGTCTTTCGCTGCTGAGGGTGTATCAATGGCTTCTTTATCGTACTCTTGGCTGTACTATGGCTGGTGCTAAGGACCTCTTCATGCCTACCTCTCCCCGGTGCACTTGTACCAAACATCGTACTGCTGTAAGAACTCCTGAATAGGTAGTAGGTACAGCAGCTCCAATGAGCTTATGTAACTCAAAACTCAGGCCGTCATAAACTTCTTTGCTTTTTCTTCTTCAGTTTGCATCAGGGTAGGTGCGAAGCGGCTCAGTCGTAGGAACTCGATGTTGTATTCCTCCATTGTCATGATTCCCTGGGTAAGATGAAAGAAATTATCCCGAAGCTCCGCTCTGAAGGTAGCCGGGATGAATATCTCTTGGAAGAGTTTGGAGAACTCATCCCAAGTGACATTATCTGGGCAACAACGCCTTTCTTCTGTGAGCCACCAGTGGTGTGCGTTACCAGTCAGCTCATCCTGACGACAATCATCTAATGCTCCTTCGATAAATCTGCTGCTTTCAACTAGTGCTGAATGTTGGTGCGCCACTCATGAACCTTCATGGGCCCCTCCTTTCCTGAGAATTTGATTGGATGTAGCTGGTAAAAATAAGCAAGTGTCTTCATCGTAGGCTGACGAACAGGTGGAGTCGCCCTCTCTAAAGCTGCCACAATACGATCCTTCATGTTCTCTGTCTATCTGCGCTGAGTCTCCAGCTGGATCTGTTGTTGTGCTTGCATTATCACATAAAAGGTCTGGAATAACTGTTGTGGGTCCACCGACTGTCCGAGCTGAGCAAATGGCATCGGGAGGCATCGGCAGGATAACATCTCTCTTGAACCTCGAATGGTGCTTAGTAGCTGGGTCATCTGGTTGGGTAGAAGGACCTCCAACCGGTGGCGGGGTCGCGTCGATGTCGGATAGTACTACGTTCTGCGGAGTAACCGTGGGATTCTCGACAACGACTTGTGGGTCTATTGCACTGCACGTAAAAGAAACATATAAGCTAAGAATAGATCATGTCAAGCAGGATGCAAGTCAAAAAAATAAATTTCAAAATCGATATAGACATCAAGGACTTATAGTGTATGTGGATGAGATCCTATGGGTCTTTCATATTCTAATTGCAGGATCACATCGGTATTGCAACGTAACCGAAGTGATTTAAATATGACCTGCATAGTCCACTATAAAAATACGTAACACCCCGGTCCCAAAATACATAGGACTAGGAATACGATACATGCCACAAGACCATAAGACCACCACAAAAATACGTAAACTATAAATCATGATAATAAATCCGTAACAACAACACAAGCCACAAGACCAGAACTAATCTCATCTATCCAGAAAAGTAAAATACAAGATTACCAAGTCCAACAATGATAATACTATGTCAACCGTCCATCAATAAGTATGGGAAAAGACAACCAGTCATCACAGCAAAGAAAAATGACAAAATATCCAACTACAAGTCTGCTGAACTAAATAGAAAAATAAATAGAAATATCTAGAAAAATATCGACATGAATTAAGAGAAGTCCTCCATAGCCATCACGTTTTCCTGTACGGGTATGTCTCCAGTCTCGACTCCAGAACCATATACCTCAGGGTAAACCTCCTTGTCTATACTTGGAAAATGACCAAATCCTCAGGGGACATAGTAAGGTGCATAATATACATGCTAACATAATAGTAGAAGAAATATATATGCTCTAAAGGGTAGCTATTGTATCCAGTCTAAGTGATATGCATATGAGAACACAGTCCGGATATCAGGCTATAATTATTGAGGCTCACAAGCTCCTCAACAAGTTACACCCAAGGCACCGTATCGTGGCACCTTGCTCAAACGTGTCAAAACACCAATCCTCTGCTACAGAGATAGTGGCAAATGAGTCAGGTAACAACCAAGTTCCGACTATAAAGACAAGGTCAAATGTGTCAAGGTAGCCTGATAAGACGATAATATTCTCCACACCCCATGTCTAGAACTAGCAAGTCGAGTCATGTCAACACGATAAACTCAAGCACAAATGATGAGTCATGTATCCTATCACAGAGTTCAAACCATGAATATGTTATGAACGACTCTACATCATGCTTATGTCAGTGTCCTGTGGTCTATCGTGTCAATGGAATACGAATAAATACAACCCAATACCCACTGTCGATACTAAATGTCAATATGATGACATCGGCACCTGAATACGACACATATGAATTTTCCAACGTCCTCAATGATTCCAAACAAGAAATAAAAACAACAATAAAAAAAAGGAACATGAACTATAACATTGACAAGGTACACTAACATGTATCCTGTAACTGTGCGTGCTGTTGTCCGACTCCGATATCCTCAGTCAGATCGTCACGTACTGCTAAAATATACACCACCAATTAATGACACATCTATGTCACATGCACTATATATGGCCTCGACTCGGCATATTCCAACTAGACTAGTACCATATCCATATCTACTACTCATTGTATCATGTTTCCATGATAAAATAATATTTTTATAAAATAAAAATATAATACTAAAATTTTGGAATAATTATTAAAAAAATTTATAAACAATATTTAGTCATAAAATTTACCATAACACACATGTATAGTTGCTATATCTAACTATTAGCACAATATAGCCAATTGTCATTCGATTGGAACCAAAAGCAACTCAATCCTTAATAAGTACAAATTCTGAAATAACTCAAAAAAAATAACGAAATTAATTTTTCACAACAAAGGACACACAATAACCATTTAGAAAAGTTCTACGAAGGACCGGTTTCAAAATCAAAATAGGTTTCAAGAATTTTCTACGTTCGATAACTTGTATGACGAAAACGGATTTTTAAAATTATGTCAAACTCAACGAGATGACCAAACAAGCATATTGGAATTATAGAACAAGGTGTTAGGATCGTTACCAATATTTTTTGAGAGGTCGAAGGGCCCAGCAAGTCACCAGAATCACGTTTGCACCAAAATCAGTTCAGTCTGGACACACGTTCGTAAAACGAACGCCACCGACAAACTGTGCGGAACCACGTGAGTAGCCAATTAGACATAGGAGTAGAGTCGTAGGGCTATGTGTTAGAGTTTCTTTCATGACAAAAAGATGATTAAAAAAACACATCATAGAAGACAACCAACTTGTTGCTAAATTCATAATTGGGGTTGTGGCTCCTCGAGAACTTACGGGGATAGAAGAGGGCCATCTTGGGATCATGTGAGAGGATGTGGAAGATGTAGAAGTGATCAGGATTGGATGGAGTGGTGGCTAGGGGTTGTGGGCGCCATATATATGATATATATAAGGTTAGTTAGGTTTTAGGGTTAGGGTTTGGGTAGAAGAGTTTTATGAATGGTTTGGTTGAGTTTTGTGGAGAATCACAAAAGATATGCAAAGATATATAAGTTAGATTTTGTTTGGTTTCCTTTTTAGGAAAGTGTATCTTAGAATGAGTTGGAACCTTCATGGCTGTCACGACCCGCACCCAGTGTAAGGGCACGAGAAGTGACGAACGCCCAGCCTACGCCGCAGTGTCGGCGGTAGAACGCTGTCCTGAGTCACCATATCTAACACAGTCTAAATAAGCTACGAATAGAGAGAAAAATAATAAGTAACTCAATCGCAATACTAAGATGGAATAGGAGAAAGGATCCCAAGAGAGTCACATATAAAAGTCTAGGTGTAAACCACCAGAATAAATCTCAAGTACAACTCATAAAGTCTCAAACAGAAAATACAAATAAAGTACTAAGTCTCAGCTAGACTATTGGCAAGTCCTCAGCGACTGTGGGATCCTCCTGTGGGTCCACGTCGACAGTGTCATCTAGGCCAATGCCATAATAAGTAGGACAGTACACCTCATCATCACCTGTAAAATTTTCAATATGCCCAGTCAGGACGGAACGAGCACATATCTCTCACAACAGTTCATATCAGGAATGGACATATAAAGCAAGCTATAGAAAACTATACATGAATCGCTGTAAAGAGAAATCAACAAGAGAGAAGATATAAGCTGAGATATAATATGATAAATAGAGAAATGTAACCTTCTACGTGAATCAGAGCATGAATTGGTTATGTAAACAGCTTGGGTTGCACATGGATACAGCTATGGAATGCACATGGATACCTACTGGGGATAATGATCACATAACCAACTACACTCTCCCTGCCCCCAACTAATACACAAGGATCAAAGCATGTTATGTTATTGCACATGGATAACAACTACTGTATACATGAAACTCATATGGTCATGAGTGTACATGAATAACATATGAGTGCACATGGATAAATATGAATACATGGAGTACATGATGACCATGACAAAGTACATGAACATGACATACTCGATGTATCCGAAGGGATAACATCGTATGAAAAGATCCAGAGGGTACTAATCCGTGTGAACATCGTGTCAACATCAAGTATACTAGTCTATAACAAGAGTACATATCCAAAGAAGTATAAAATGATCAGAGAATGTACTCGTCTGGCAATCCGAAGTGCTGATGATGCAAGTGACTGGACTGGAGTAATATGATCCTATTTAAAACAACCACATGTCATAATACAGTCTAAATATCATAAGGAAAACCTTCAATGCAAATTCTACATGATTTGGGTCAATCTAAGTCAAAGTCAACCTTGGGTCAACTTTGGTCAACCAGACTAGTCAAACTAGGTCAAAGTTAGGTCAACTAGCCTATAAGTCAAATTTTAGGTCACTACTAGTCCTAGTGTTGATTTTGGGTGTTGAGTTGGTGTGATCTTAGGTTTCTATGGGAGCATAATCCTAACAACCAATGTAATTCACATAATACTACCCTAACTCACAATACCCTATGTCTAATATTTATACCTTAGACTAACATCTACTAAAACTCTAGGCTAGGATATCTCTTAGAAATTTTCTAGTTTAAACAAGGTAATCTCAAATTCCTAAATCCTCACAACTCAACCTAATGCACCCTCACACTTGGACACATGCACTTAGGCATGCTAGCTGCTACTGCCACTGCAGTTGCCTATTATTACAGCAACTGCTGCTATGCAGCATGCTATTGCTGCTGTAGTTGCAGGCCTAACTGTAATTGCTACTGCAGTTTCTACTGCAGTTATCCTACTCCCCAAATCCTTCATCACAAAACACCCCCATACCAATTCAGCCTACTCTAGACAACCTGTAAACTCAACTAATTCCAATAATACCTACTCTCTAAAACCTATCTTGACATTAACTAAAATCAATCCTAAATTAATGATCAACCTACCAACCAAATATTTGTTATAGGAATTTACCTATCTCACATGATACCCTATCTTGTTACATACTTGAATAACCCTATGCCAACCCAACTCGAACACAACCCTCTCTACTATGCAAACTAGTAGGTATCTCCTAGATATGATAATATAGGATCTACAGGTTTTGGTTTACACAGAATTTACATTAAAAATTATGATGGAAACAAAACTGAAACAGGAAATTGGAACTCAAAGCCCGATACTCAACCCGATATCTAACATGACCCAAAACCGTTCGAAAACCTAATGATATTCGAAACTAATGGTTGGTAAAGTGTCATATACATATAACCATGAGACCCAAGTATTATCGTGTCAAGAGAATAGGACACGACGTGTCCACGGTCTCATAATCATGTTCACGCACCCACACAGACTGTGTCTCGTACGGCCAGTCCACGAGTTCGTGGACACGACACAGAGCACGAACACCCACGTGCTCGTGCATAGGTGTTCGCCACGTGTGTGGCTACATGTCAGCCACCCTATCACGTGTCTACGATGCGTATAAGTGCGACACGACACCCGTATCAGACGCCAAAACTGGGCACACGTACGACAGTGCAAAACTCGTGTCGTGTCGATTTCTCTCTCGACTCCCCATAAAACCTAACCAAACTTGTTGGGCATTACGACGGACATTGCCCCTACCCATAACCCAAAAATTATATGTCGAGTCGCTATGTCCAGCGAGAACGGACACAGCAGCAGCAGGACACGCGCACAGTCCTCGTACAGCGCGTACGTATCCAATTTTGGACACGAATACGTGTCAAATCATTCATAAAACTAGGGTTTAGGAATCCCTACATCTAGGGCTAACAGAATATGTAAAAAGATTCGAATAATAATAACTTTCAATTCTTTGGGTAATTCTATCGAACACCCTAAACCCTACTCCGATACGTGTCCGGAACGCCTATCAAACAGACACAAAATTTTACCAAACTACACGGGTGGGTCGAGGGTACCTAGATGCATGCTACCATGAAGAAAAATTAGGAAAAACTATAGTGTTTAAGTGTTTACCTATTGAGAGTTGAAATCTCAATGAAATGGACTCCTCGAACAATGAGACGACCAGTTTCCACTGAGCAAATGCCTCCAACTCCTTGCTAGCAATGCTCCAGCAAGTTTTCCTCCTTCCCACGATCACAACATACTTCGTTTGAGGTGAAACGGACGTCGGATGAGAAAGTTAGAGTTTTGGAGAGTTGGAAACTAGAGTTTTGTAAAAGGGGTGTCAAAACCAATGCAAATGTTTATATAGGGAGGGGGTTTCCTGATTTGGCCAGCCATGCTAATCCTTCTAGGGTTAGGGTTGGTTCATGGGCCCCTTTTCTCTATCTATGTTGAGTTTAAGCCCACTAACAAAAAGCCTCAAAAGGCCAATTAATTAAATAGCCTAAAAAGGGTCAATTGGTTTTCTAAATTGGACCAAAGCCTAATATAAATTTCTAATTAGCTAAATGATCATCATATGTCATGGGTAGCCTCTAATATGGATTTTCTAAGGTAAAACCAAATGCTAAATCAAACACAAGTCAATAGTATCTAAAAAATCACAAAATAACTAAAATGACTAAAATGACTAAAATGACTAAAATGACTTAAATACCTTTATTTCCAAAAAGTGGGTGCTACAAGGCTACCCTCCTTAAAAATAATTTCGTCCTCGAAATTAAAGGCAAGCTGCATAAGTAGGAAGGATAGGAATTATACCTCACGGCTGAAAAAGATAAGGGTACTGCTCGCGCATCTCATCCTCCCTCTCCCAAGTAGACTCACCGGGGGAGTGATGCCTCCATGCTACGTAAACTAATGGTATTGTCTTGTTCCTCAACACATTCTTCCGTCGATCCAGAATCTCTACAGGCTGCTCTGGATAACTGAGAGTAGGTCCCACCTCAATCTCAGAATGGTCCAGTACATGGCTAGGATCTGCCACATACCGT
The DNA here is from genome assembly GCA_029216955.1 of Iris pallida. Lineage (NCBI taxonomy): Eukaryota > Viridiplantae > Streptophyta > Magnoliopsida > Asparagales > Iridaceae > Iris > Iris pallida. Next base: position 2,206,591 of record JANAVB010044816.1, on the reverse strand, counting down.
CTCAACTGCGATACGTGAAATACATTGTGGACTCCCGCTAAGGAAGAAGGTAAGTCCAGTCTGTATGACACATCGCCGACCCTTCCGCTGATAACGAAAGGTCCGACATAGCGTGGGCTAAGCTTCTCTCCTCCACCGAAACAAATAGTACCTCGAGTCGATGAAATCCTCAAGAATACCATATCTCCAACCTAGCACAAGCATGGTCTCAATTAACTAAAAACAATCACACAATCAACAAAACACAAACAACAAGATTCTAATCCTAAGTCTAAGCTATACTACAAACTGCAAAGGTCTTCGGTGGCTGTCGGCCCAATGCCGCTGTCTGTCCTGCGCCACGCGAAGTTGATCCCTGATGAGCTTTACCTTCTCGGCTACGTCAACAACCATCTCTGGTCCCAATAAAGCTCGCTCTCCAACTTCATCCCAAGACAAGGGAGTACGACATCTATGTCCGTACAAGGCCTTGAATGGTGACATCTCAATACTGGCTTGGAAGCTGTTATTGTATGCAAACTCCACCAAATGCAAATGGTCCTCCCAAGAACCTCCAAAATCTAGGATACAAGTCCACAGCATGTCCTCGAGAGTCTGAATAGTCCTCTTCGACTGTCCGTCCGTCTGAGGGTGGTATGCAGTACTGAATTTGAGCTGAGTGCCCAAATTAGTCTACAAACTCTACCAGAAATGGGAAGTAAAGCGACTATCCCGATCTGAGACAATGCTCATCGGAACTCCATGTATCCTGACAATTTGTCGCATATATAACTCTGCTAACTTCTCCGTAGACGTCTCCACTTTGAATGGTAAAAAGTGGGCCGATTTGGTCAACCTGTCTACGATGACCCAAATCGCGTCTTTCCCTCATGGTGTATGCGGCAATCCCGAAATAAAATCCATCATGATGTGCTCCCGCTTCCACTCCAGAATAGGCAATGGCTGCAATAGTCCTCCTGGCCTCTGTCTCTCCGCCTTAACCTGCTGGCAGACTAGGCACTTGGCTACGAAGCGTGCTACCTCCCGCTTCATCCCATACCATCATACATGCTCCTTCAAGTCTCTATACATCTTGTTGGCACCTGGATGCATAGTGTACTGAGAGCGATAGGCCTCCTGCATAATCTGCTCCCGAAGCTCTATGCTAGACACACACAGTCTGGAACCGTGCCTCAACGTACCGTCCTCCGCAATGACGAACTCCATATCTGCCAATCCTGCTCGAACCTGCTCTCGGATACACCGCAGAGTAACATCGTCGAACTGAGCTGACTTGATCCTCTCCATCAAGTCTGACTGAATTTGCGGGCCCCACATCTGTATCTGAACTCCTGGCACGATCACCTCGATCCCCAAACTCTCCAAATCTGCTAATAGATGACGATCCATCGTCAAGCACATAGCTACCGGATACCTACGCAAGGTATCGGCAACCACATTGGCCTTCCCTGGATGGTACTACAATGAAATATCGAAGTCCTTTATCAACTCCAACCATCTGTGCTGGCTCATGTTGAGCTCTTTCTGTATAAACACATACTTCAAGCTCTTGTGGTCTATGAAGATTTTCACATGCTCTCCGTATAGATAGTGCTTCCAGAGCTTTAGAGCAAAGATAACCGCCGCCAACTCCAAGTCATGGGTAGGATAGTTCTTCTCATGTGGATGTAACTGCCTGGATGCATAGACAATCACCTTCCCATGATGCTGCAAAACACAACCCAAACCCTTTCCTGAGGCGTCACTGTAGATAGTGAACCCGTCCGATCCTGATGGCAACGTCAAAATTGGAGCTGTCGCCAGTCGCTTCTTCAGCTCATCAAAAGCAACCTGACACTCCTCTGACCAGACAAACTCTGCGTCCTTCCGGGTCAGCCTAGTCAATGGCTCTGCAATCCGGGAGAAATCCTGAACAAACCTCCTGTAGTACCCCGCCAATCCCAGAAAGCTCCAGATCTCTGCAACTGAACTCGGTGCTGTCCACGCCTCAACTGCTCTGATCTTCTTCGGGTCGACTGAGATCCCATCTCCGGTCACCACATGACCTAAGAAATTAATTCGATCCAAAAAGAACTAACACTTCGAGAGCTTGTCGTACAGCTGCTCCTTCCTGAGAGTCTCCAGAACCACTGAGATATGCTCCTCATGCTCCTCTGGGGTCTTCGAATACACTAAAATGTCATCGATAAACACCCCCATGAACTTGTCCAAGTACTGGTGGAACACCTTGTTCATCAAGTTCAATAACATCGCCGGGGCGTTAGTTAACCCAAACGGCATCACCATGAACTCAAACTGGCCGTACCGAGTCCTGAAAGTTGTCTTCGGAATATCCTCCTTCTTCACCTTCACTTGATGATATCCTGACCTCAGATCAATCTTGGAAAATACCTTCGCTCCGCTCAGCTGATCGAACAGGTCATCGATCCTCGGCAGCGGGTACTTGTTCTTGATCGTGAGGCTGTTGAGTGCCCTGTAGTCGATACACATCCGTACCGACCCATCCTTCTTTGGTACAAAGGGTACTGGCGCACCCCATGGTGAAAAACTCAATCGGATGAAGCCCTTGTCCTGCAACTCATCCACCTGCTGTTTCAGCTCCATAAGCTCACTATTGTTCACTCTATAGACATGCTGAGATATCGGCTCTGCGACGGGTATCAAATCTATAGAGAACTCCACATCCCTGTCCAGAGGCAACTCTGGCAACTCCTCCGGAAACACATCTATAAACTCAGCTATCAGTGGATGTGGCACACTCTGCTCCTCTGCTGAAGCTCCGCAGAAAACTCCGCTGCTCTGCTCTGACTCCCGCCTGGTAAACTCGAACTCTGGCTCTCCTGGCATGCTGAAAAGAACTCTACCCCCGCGGCAATCTATACTAGCGTGGTGCCTGCTCAACCAATCCATACCGAGTACAATATCGTAGTTCGGTAGTGGCATCACGAGCAGACTCACACCCAGTTCTCGGCCTCCCAAAACTACTCTCCGATCCTTGTAAACATCATTGACGAGGATAATACCACCCCCAGTCGTGATCTTACAAGTCCTAGGCAAAGGTTCAGAAGAAAGCTGGTGTCTAATGGCAAAAGATACAGATACGAAGCTATAGGAAGCACCCGAATCAAATAATGCGAATGCGGGAAAAGAGTCGATAAGAACAAAACCTGCTATCAGATCGCCTACTGCCTCGGTATCCTCCGCTGCCATGGCTAAAGCTCGCCCCTGCTGGCCTCCTCTGGCCTGCTGCTGATGCTGAACAAACTTCTGCTGCTGAGTCGGTAAGGGTCCCCTCTGCTGCTCCACTGGTGCCTTGGTCCCTGCTCCCTGTCCTTTACGCCCGAAAGCCTCAGGACAGTCCCTCAACTGATGCTCTGATGAACCACAGAGCAGGCACTTGCCTAGCCTCTTTCTGCACTCACTCTACCTGTGCCCTGGCTTCTTACAGAAGTCACAAGTGGTAGCCTGCTGCTGTCTCGGTGCCTGCTGACCCTGTCTCTGCTGTGCTTGTTGGAATGGCCTCTGCTGCTGGAAGGACCTCTGCTGATGCTGCTGTTGAAAATGGGGCTTCTTGGCTGGTCCTCCATTGCCACTGGCTGCATGGAAATCATAACCCCTCTTCTGCTTCAGCTCCAGATCAACTTCTGCTGCCATGGCTCCCATCAAAATCTCCTCAAATGTAGCATTCCTGTTGCTCTTGGTTAAGGACTTGGCTTCCTTAACCAAACCCTTCCTGAATCTCCTAGCCTTCGCTGTCTCACTAAGGCCCTTCACAAATCTGCCCAGGCGGCAGAACTCTCCGGCGTACTCCTCTACAGTCTGGTTTCCCTGAACCAGGTTCTCAAACTGCGTCTCCAATGCGCCAAGTGCAGTATCGGGGAAGAACTTTTCCTTGAAAAGCTTCTTAAAAGCCTTCTAAGGTTGCCCCGTAGTACCAACCCTGGGGTCGGTCTGGTACTAAGTGCGGGCAAGGTCCTGTATTATACTGCCTGCTGCTTCCACCTGGAGTCTAGCCGGTATCTCTGCGAGACAAAAAATCTCCTCTATGTGCTCGATCCAGTCATCCGCGTAAAGGATACCCTCCGTACCCTTGAAGTCCCGCGGCCTCATCTTCTGGAAGTCCTGAATACTTGGAGTCCTCGGCTGGTATGGCTGAATCTGCCCTCCTTGGGGTGGGGTAGTTGCCCTCTCCACTGCCACCATCGCTAACTGGTGGGCATTATCAATGCCCTGCCTCATGTCATTTGACTGGCGTCGCTGCATCTCCATCATCTGCTGTATGAGAGCGAAACACTGTGCCTCATCAATTGTCCCCTGGGGCGGTAGTGGTAGCATCCCCTGCACTCCTGGGGTAGTCCCCAGAACTGGTAGAGAAGCACCCCCAAAAGTTGTAGATGGGCCCACTTGAGCTGGAACTAGAGGTACTATGGTCCCTGGAGCCCGCTGGGTTGGACGAGAAGTAGCCGACCTCTCAGTGGTATCCCTGGAGCAAGTGCGCTGCGATCGTGTCTCCACCATCCTGAAGACAGATCAAACAAGGAATCAATTACTGAAAAAGAAGCGAATTTATCAAAGAAGGACAATTATTTTCAAAAGGGGACAATTAACAGCAAGAATTGATAAGAGTTTTTCCTAATGTGATTGAGTACCTTAACTTATCCTATATCCTACTGCATGCTGTAATGATACTCTAGTTCGAGTACCACTACGAATCATACTAGTTGTGATTCTGACTGACCTGCATGGGCCACCACTAAAAACGTGTCACGACCCGCACCCAGTGTAAGGGCACGAGAAGTGACGAACTTCCAGCATACGTCGCAGTGTCGGCGATAGAACGCTGTCCTGAGTCACCATATCTAACACAGTCTAAATAAGCTACGAATAGAGACTAAAATAATAAGTAACTCAATTACAATACTAAGATGGAATAGAAGAAAGGATCCCAAGAGAGTCACATATAAAAGTCTAGGTGTAAACCACCAGAATAAATCTCAAGTACAACTCATAAAGTCTCAAACAGAAAATATAAATAAAGTACTAAGTCTCAGCTAGACTATAGGCAAGTCCTCAGCGACTGTGGGATCCTCCTGTGGGTCCACGTCGACAGTGTCATCTAGGCCAATGCCATAATAAGTAGGACAGTACTCCTCATCATCACCTGTAAAATTTTTAACATGCCCAGTCAGGACGGAACGAGCACATATCTCTCACAACAGTTCATATCAGGAATAGACATATAAAGCAAGCTATAGAAAACTATACATGAATCGCTGTAAAGAGAAATCAATAAGAGAGAAGATATAAGCTGAGATATAATATGATAAATAGAGAAATGTAACCTTCTATGTGAATCAGAGCATGAATTGGTTATGTAAACAGCTTGGGTTGCACATGGATACAGCTATGGAATGTACATGGATACCTACTGGAGATAATGATCACATAACCAACTACACTCTCCTTGCCCCCAACCAATACACAAGGATCAAAGCATGTTATATTATTGCACATGGATAACAACTACTGTATACATGGAACTCATATGGTCATGAGTGTACATGAATAACATATGAGTGCACATGGATAAATATGAATACATGGAGTACATGATGACCATGATAAAGTACATGAACATGACATACTCGATGTGTCCGAGGGGATAACATCGCATGAAAAGATCCAGAGGGTACTAATCCGTGTGAACATCGTGTCAGCATCAAGTATACTAGTCTATAACAAGAGTACATATCCAAAGAAGTATGAAAAGATCAGAGAATGTACTCGCCTGGCAATCCGAACTGCTGATGATAAAAAGTGACTGGACTGGAGTAATAAGATCCTATTTAAAACAACCACATGTCATAATACAGTCTATATATCATAAGAAAAACCTTCAATGCAAATTTTATATGATTTGGGTCAATCTAAGTCAAAGTCAACCTTGGGTCAACTTTGGTCAACCAGACTAGTCAAACTAGGTCAAAGTTAGGTCAACTAGCCTATAAGTCAAATTTTAGGTCACTACTAGTCCTAGTGTTGATTTTGGGTGTTGAGTTGGTGTGATCTTAGGTTTCCAAGGGAACATAATCCTAACAACCAATGTAATTCACATAATACTACCCTAACTCATAATACCCTATGTCTAATATCCATACCTTAGACTAACATCTACTAAAACTCTAGGCTAGGATATCTCTTAGAAATTTTCTAGTTTAAACAAGGTAATCTCTAATTCCTAAATCCTCACAACGCAACCCAATGCACCCTCACACTTGGACGCATGCACTTAGGCATGCTTGCTGCTACTGCCACTGCAGTTGCCTATTATTGTAGCAACTGCTGCTATGCAGCATGCTATTGCTGCTGTAGTTGCAGGCCTAACTGCAACTGCTACTGCAGTTGCTACTGCAGTTAGCCTACTCCCCAAATCCTTCATCACAAAATACCCCCATACCAATTCAGCCTACTCTAGACAACCTGTAAACTCAACTAATTCCAATAATACCAACTCTCTAAAACCTATCTTGACATTAACTGAAATAAATCCTAAATCAATGATCAACCTACCAACCAAATATTTGTTATAGGAATTTACCTATCTCACATGATACCCTATCTTGTTACATACTTGAATAACCCTATGCCAACCCAACTCGAACACAACCCTCTCTACTATGCAAACTAGTAGGTATCTCCTAGATATAATAATATAAGATCTACAGGTTTTGGTTTACACAGAATTTACATCAAAAATTATGATGGAAATAAAACTGAAACAGGAAATTGGAACTCAAAGCCCGATACTCAACCCGATATCTAACATGACCCAAAACTGTTCGAAAACCTAATAATATTCGAAACTAATGGTTGGTAAAGTGTCATATATATATAACCATGCTACCCAAGTATTATCGTGTCCAGAGAATAGGACACGACGTGTCCACGGTCTCAGAATCATGTGTACGTACCCGTACAGACTGTGTCTCGTACGTCCAGTCCACGAGTTCGTGGATACGACACAGAGCACGAACACCCACGTGCTCATGCATAGGTATTCGCCACGTGTGTGGCTACACATCAGCCACCCTGTCACATGTCTACGATGAGTGTACGTGCGACACGACACCCGTATCAGACGCCAAAACTGGGCGTGCGTGCGATAGTGCAAAACCCGTACCGTGTCGATTTCTCTCTCGACTCCCCATGAAACCTAACCAAACTTGTTGGGCATCACGACGGACATTGCCCCTACCCATAACCCAAAAATCATGTGTCGAGTTGCTGTGTCCAGCGAGAACGAACACAACAGCAGCAGGACACACGCACAGTCCTCGTACAGCGCGTATGTGTCCAATTTTGGACACGAATATGTGTCAAATCGTTCACAAAACTAGGTTTTAGGAATCTCTACATCTTGGGCTAACAGAATATGTAAAAAGATTCGAATAATAATAACTTTCAATTCTTTGGGTAATTCTATCGAACACCCTAAACCCTACTCCGATATGTGTCCGAAACGCCTATCAAACAGACACAAAATTTCACCAAACTATATGGGTGGGTCGAGGGTACCTAGATGCATGCAACCATGAAGAAAAATCAGGAAAACTATAGTGTTTAGGTGTTTACCTATTGAGAGTTGAAATCTCAATGAAACGGACTCCTCGAACAATGAGACGACCAGTTTCCACTGAGCAAACGCCTCCAACTCCTTGCTAGCAATGCTCCAGCAAGTTCTCCTCCTTCCCACGATCACAATGCACTTTGTTTGAGGTGAAACGGAGGTCGAATGAGAAAGTTAGGGTTTTGGAGAGTTGGAAACTAGGGTTTTGTAAAAGGGGTGTCAAAACCAATGCAAATGTTTATATATGGAGGGGGTTTCCTGATTTGGCCGGCCATGCTAATCCTTCTAGGGTTAGGGTTGGTTCATGGGCCCCTCTTCTCTATCTATGTTGAGTTTAAGCCCACTAACAAAAAGGCTTAAAAGGCCAATTAGTTAAATAGCCTAAAAAGGGTCAATTGGTTTTCTAAATTGGACCAAAGCCTAATATAAATTTCTAATTAGCTAAATGATCATCATATGTCATGGGTAGCCTCTAATATGGATTTTCTAAGGTTAAACCAAATGCTAAATCAAACACAAGTCAATAGTATCTAGAAAATCACAAAATGACTAAAATGACTAAAATGACTTAAATACCCTTATTTCCAAAAAGTGGGTGCTACAATGGCTATATAAAATCTAAATAAAATCTATCCAAATTAATACTATTAGGTTATGGTAACCTAACATAGGCTCTACCTAAGTTTCTTGGACTAGTATTGGACATATACAATTTATTGAACCGAAATAGGCTCCGTAAGTTTAATAAATGGTTCTTGTGTGCCAATTGAAAATAAATAACACATGGGAACTCAATTGAGTGGGACACTATTGGCATGTTTGTAGTAGGCTTAAAATAGATCAAAACTATATATTGGATCGAAAAGTTTGCATTGGGTTTGGGTCCCCAATTTCAATTGGAAGATTACATCAAAATTAATGTGAAGGTTAAAATGACCAGTTTGACCAAAAAGTTGTACATGGAAAATATAGTGTAGAACATATTTGAGTAGGACATGATATGCCTATGTGAAGGTGGACTCGTCTAGAACACGAATATGAAATTGATTTCGAGAAATTAGCCAACATTGTGCTTCAAAAGTCAAAGCTACGACAAAGTATATTTAAAGTCATAAATTTAAAATAGTAGTATATATTATTAAATAAATTAATTAAAAATGAATATAAATAAATCCAAAATTTAGAGGGCTTACAAGACCAGCTAGAGTGACACAAGGCGGACCTATCAGACGGCCCTTTGTACAGCAGTAGTAGAGAGCCGGACCTTACCAGAAGCCCACTTACCACTACAACAGGAAGTAGGGTCATATTCAGAAGGATTAACCAGAGGATCGAGCAGGCTTTTTTGTTGGCAGTAGAGGATATAGAACAAGAAGGGAAAGTCATAGCAGGTTTTACTCTAGTTGTTACTATTCCTGTTGTTATATTATTTGACATCGGAGCCACACACTCATTCATAGCCACTAGTTTTATGATTAGACACTATATTGCCACATTACCATTGTCTAAGAATGTTAGAATTCTTATCAGGGGAGGAATGGTGCCTATAAGAAGCATATGTAGTTTATGTCCTATAGTACTATGTGGTAGAGAGATGAAGGCTCGATTTTTGGTTTTACTTATGCCCAACTTCAATGTGGTTCTTGGGATGGACTGGTTGAGCCAGTACTATGCTTCCCTTGACTGCCACAGAGGCCGTATTGTATTCATTCAGACCACCGAATGGGCCAGAGTTCGAGTTTACTAGATAGTCTGCTAGAAGAAGTTAATTGATAAGATCAAGAACTCATAAGGAGATAGAAGGAGTCTCTTATCCTGCTATTATCATAGAGTTCCAATATGTGTTTCCAGAAGAGCTTCCAGGACTACCCCATGACAAAGACATTGAGTTCACTATAGAGCTCATTCTAGGAGTCGAACCTATCTCATCCCATGTGTACCGGCTAGCGCCAAAGGAGTTGGTTGAAATAAAGATTCAGATGGATGAGTTGCTAGAGCAGGGATTCATCCGTGCTAGTGCATCACCGTGGGGAGCTCCAGTATTATTTCTGCCAAAGAAGGATGGTTCGATGCGCATGTGCAACGATTACAGAGCTTTGAACGCAGTGAAAATGAAGAATAAGCACCATTTGTCGCATATTGATGATTTATTCGATCAGTTGACTAGAGCCAGGGTATTTTTCAAAGTCAACTTGAGATCGGTTATCATCAGATAATTTGATAGAAAGATATTCCGAAGACTACATTCAGATTGAGATATGGGCACTACGAGTTTTTAGTCATGCCTTTCAGTTTGACTAACTCTCCAGTTGTCTATATAAATCTCATGATTAAAGTCTTCCATCAGTACTTGGACCAATTCGTGGTCGTTTTCATAGGTGATATATTTATATATTTGAAGAGCTGCGTACAAGTAGTACTTGCAGATAGTTGTGGAGACATTAGGGAATGAGAAGCTTTATGCAAAGCTTAGCAAGTGTGACTTCTTCCTTGAGAATGTTTCATTCCTTGGGCATATCGTTATATGAGATGGAATTTCGGTAGACTCGGAGAAAATCTTAGCAATTGAGACAGCATATTCCTACTTTAGCCTCAAAAGTGAGAAGTTTCCTTAGAGTTGTGGGTTATTACCGTAGGTTCGTGGAAGATTTCTCACGAATATCTGGACTTATGACACAGTTGACTTGCAAAGACCAAGTATTAGTATAGACGTATGAGTATCAAGCACCTTTTGATGAACTGAAGAATCGTTTTACCACCGCACCAGTCTTGGCCATTCCATCAGGGCTAGGAGGGCTTGTGACATATAGCGATGCATCCGAAAAAGGATTAGATTGTTTCTTAATGCAGCATGGCAGAGTAGTTGCATATGCATCGAGGTAGTTGAGATTACATGAGAAGAATTATGCGATACATGATTTAGAGCTCACAACTATCTTCTTTGCTTTGAAGCTTTGGAGATATTATTTGTATAGTGCAAAAGTAGATATCTATACTGATCATAAAAGTCTCAAGTATGTCTTCACACAGAAAGAGATGAATATGAGGCAGCGATAATTGTTAGAGCTGGTGAAAGATATTGAGTTAGAGTTGCATTACCATCCGGACAAGGCTAACGTAGTAGCTAATGCATTGAGCCGTAAGCCCATGGCCTATTTCTTGTCAACTCAGAGAGAGATAGTGGAAGCTTAGGATAGAGATTATACTACCCGGATCTGATGGCATGCTAGAAATCTCTAGATACAGTCATCTTAGTCAAGAGGATCAAAGCGGTGTTGCCCACAGACACTAGATTTTGGAGACTTAGGAAAAAGAACCGAAGCAGGAGTGTAGACATGATTGAGAATTCATCTTGATGGGACATTAAGATATGGAGATCGTCTATATGTTCCCAATGGCAAGCTTTGACAAGAGTTGATGACAGAAGCTCATAGTTCGATATATTACATACATCCCAAAGGGACCAAGATATAACGAAACTTGAGACAACACTGTTGGTAGCGTAGGATAAAGAGAAAGAGATAGCTTGCTTCATTGCCAATTGTCTCATGTGCTAGTAAGTCAAAGTAGAGCATCAGAGGTCAGCTAGTTTATTGCAGCCGCTTTCCATTCCAGAGTAAAAGTGGAAGCATATCACCATGGACTTCGTCATGGGATTCCCTCAAAGTCCTAGTGGACGATATGCAGTATAGGTGATAGTAGATAGACTTACCAAGTCATTCCATTTCTTGCCCTTCAAGGTGGGACAATCCATGGAAGTATTAGCTAATATGTATATAAAGCAGATAGTGAGTTGTACGGTATTCCTGTTAGCATCATGTCAGATCAGGTGTCACGACTCGCACCCAGTATAGGGGCACAGGTACGTGGGTACGTCCAGCCTATGCCGCAGCATAGACGGTAGAACGATGTCCAGGTCAACAATGCTAACTAATATATCTTATGAATATATAAGCCACAACCTGTCAATGAAATCTCATCTCCAAAAGAAGGATAGTATAATATCCAATATTCATACTCAATCACAAATAAACTATAAGGAAGATAATGGCACAATAATGATATAAAGGTATGGAAAGATAAACCAATAGGAGTCTAATAGCATAACATATCTCAAATCCACAATAGAGTCTAAAAGTCTATCTAACTCAACATAAGTACATGTCTCAAATAAATATAACATCTCAAGTCTCATAAGCTGGAGACAAATCTAGTAATACTAACTACTAGCTAAGTCACTACTGGTGGTGCCTCCTCAACGGACATTGGCTTCAAATGAGGCTCCTGGACATAGTCCTCATCCACTCCGGGTCCCTAATACGTATGACAGAAATCCTCAAGGTCCTCTGAAAATTTTTATCTAGTCAGGATTGGAGTGAAATACATAACTCTAACAGCAGTTCTAATTAAAAAACAAAGCCTATAAAACAGTAATAATGAGTGCACTACATTATGAGAATAAATAACTGAATCATAAATGACAATATCAATATGAGAATTGGACAAACATAATTATATGGCAAGGCAGATAAGGAGCAGTATGATAAATAAAAATAGAAGACTATATGACAGAGCAGGTAATAAGAC